>OU452233.1:2824414-2916914 GCA_911728455.2 Marthasterias glacialis | reverse complement strand
GTACCGTCCCAACCTGATAGAAAAACGTCACCAGGCTCTTGTCATCAGCAGCGACCACCTCGAGTTGAAAGGCTGGCTCTGTGTAGTCTAGCCCGGGCACCTGCTCAACGCTACAATGGGATGTCTGTTCTGCAGTCTTTAGGGACGAGGATGACGCGTCCTTTTGGGAAGAACATTTTCAATTCTTGAATAAAATTTACTGTTGTTCTTACTTATATCTTCTGAGTAACCAGAAAATAAAGAACAATCAACCTTTTAAAGTACGTTTTTAAAGTTTAAAATGCATTAGAAACTATGAGAACAATCTCAAGAGTATGACAATTTTAAACAAGGAGTCGAAGATATCAAGATTGTAAACAATTTAAAACAAAAAACAATAAAGTTATGCTATCATTGTTATTCTTATTGATTTGCTGAATGCCAATATTTATATAGATCAACTAAATCAACAGCTAATATTAGTACCGTTACCTTAAAAACATAAACATACACATACAAACTCTTACTTTAAAACCAAAACTAGAACCTTAAAAACTTTATAAATTTTGCTCTTGAAGGAAATGTCGGTTAAAACCCTCGCAGCAACGGAGAGACCAAAAATAATCTAATTGTTACCAAATATGGTCATAATGTTTTTAAAGGGCCAATAAGGCTAAGATTCCATGTAATCCTCACCCCTGGTATACCCCACAAGCCTGTAGACTCCCATTGGCCAGACCCTCACCACTGCAGAGTAAGGAGTGTTGAAAGACAGCAGCCGCCTGTCTCAGTGTAGTAATTGATTGACATTGTGGCTAAGGATCCTTGGCACAGGGCGGTATGCAATTTGTGAAAACAGCTTGTGCGGCACGTGGATCTTAAATAACACAAGTCTAAGTATTGAATAGCACTCCAATTCACCCAACAGTGATTTATAATGGCTTTGGGCTTGCAGTGTGGGTTATTGGCCTTAAAGACAGAGTGGACGAAATTTTATCCTCCTGGATCCAGCGAAGTTGTTGACTTTTTGAGCTGCTCGAAGAGTTAATTTGCGATAGTAGACTTGCTCAGAAGAAAAATGTTCTCCAATGTACGCTAAAAAAGGAGAGACAAATTTCAGCCGGAAGTTGGTTTAGTTTACGGGACTTACCACAGGGGTAGAGTAAGCCACAACTTCTGGCGGTGACTCATCAGGGTCCTTGGTATGAATATCGAAAATGTTTGCATGGATTGGGTTGGCTTGATAGCGCCATAGATCCCTCTTGTACAGCGTCTTCCTCCCGAAGAATGGGATCTTCAGTGTGATTTTACCCGTTAGTCGGATTACCAAGGGGATCATCTTTATATCCATCCTGAGTCTGAGGATTAAAGAAAAAGAATAATGCCATGTTGTCAGAGGATGTACACAAAATTCTACCAGGAAAAGTTCAGCTAGGATTTAATCTCATCAATTCATAATCTAGGGATAAATGGGTATCTGCGGTGTTTGACTTGAAAGATTGGCAACCTGCGCTGGCATTTGGCTGCCGGTGCTGCATTATACCTGAGGGAGTGTCAGGAGTGCTTAGGGCCTGATGAGCGAGCAACAGTTTAATGCTTCTTGTTTGCATTTACACTGACAGTGAATGTTGATTTGTGTTATACTAATGGGTGCCAGACTGTTTTCTCTTCAAACCTAGTTCCATTGGTTGCAACGGTAGTCGATAACAAGAGTTGTATCAATCTAGAATCCGAACAAACTCACCCAACATCAAGCGGGAATTTGGCAAAGACTAATTCTGCGACCGTAGGAAAGCTGGTGTGCAGGACGTCTGCCTTGAGTATTAATTCACCATACAACACGTTGCCGATTGACACCCCTGCAGCAACGTAGGAACCAACCATTGGTGTTATACCACCCTGCATAGACAAACAATACAGTTTTAACTCAATTCCCTGCTATTATTCGTATTATTATCAATTGATTAATATTAATTGAGCCGTTACTTTAGTTGCTCAATAATAATGTTATTTTCAAGAAATGCTCTGTCACAAAGGATTTGTAGGGGTGTGATGGTGTCTGTGAAATAAGAGGTGTGATCCAATACCTATTGTTCATTAAAAAATTACCTTGGCTGTCATCGACACAAGGGCCACGGACACAGGTATCTTCATGTCGAAAAACCCACCAGCTTCAATGCCTGTAGAGAGCAAATATCTCATTGAATAACCACTGAAATAGAAAATTGCATAACAAAACACGAATTTCACATTCGTTGTCGTGTAGTAAATTTCTTTCAGCCCCTCTTTTAAAATTTTAGCAAATACATGCTCATAAATAATAATGGGGAACTTAAAAAACACAGGTTTTAAAATCTACGAGGCAAGGATACTCACTAAACTCTAACCAGAGGATTCCACCGAGTGGAATTCCCCATCGGTATTGGAAAAATACCACTTCCCTCCTTGGGAATGGAATTTCTCCGCTGAGAACGATGTCAAATTGCTTGAACTTATCTTCTGCGTTGCCATTTACAAAGACGTCGATGAACTCGCTGACCTTTTGTCAAAATTATAAGAGGAACATTAACCTTCGCAAACGATAATGCAAATATTGAAATATTGTAGCCTTTCAGGTATTTGAGGCATACGCTGAGTTACATTCTCGAGTTTTTCTTCGAGTAAAGCAATTATATAATTTCGGGATGATGAAAGCAAATGTTTTTTGTAAAATTCTATACAAAAAATTCTTTTGTGAGTAATGATATTTTAATAAAAGGAGGACGAACATATAAAAAATAATTTAAGAAATCGTTTATGTATGAGAAATGATGTACGTTTATTGTTAGCATTATACTTATTTGTTAATACCCAACATCGGTTCATCGTAAATAGAAGGTACCGGTATTACAAAACAAAAACTACGAACTAATAGTAAAATTTGAAGCTTCACAAAAACTGAAAAGTAAAAACTGACGTAAAAAAAATGTACAAATTTACCATTAAGATGAGTAAATAGAGATTGCTATACAGAGATAAATTACATTATATTAGTTTTATATAGTTTGAGTGTAATACAATAGGAAAGTTCGACAGCATTTAAAATTCTTCATTTTATAGAAAAAAAGGAACGGATACGAAGAAAATACTTACAAAGGTTCGGAAAAGAGATCGCAGGTCTTTCATGAGTTGGACGACAGTGAAAGGATCGATGTTTTGCAGATCAAGCATTGCCTCTAGTTCTCCAATGGTCATGTTTGCAATCCGATTACCAAGAGCGTCAAGACCTTTCACTTTAAGTATTCGAAGAAAAGAAAAGGTAATTAACAATTAACATAAGTTTGTCCCTTCCGCTTATCATCGCTAGTGCACTACAAATATCAAGATCCAAAGGCCAAATTTTAACAGGACCAATTTGTCAAATGAAAATATTCAACATTTAATTTGCACGAGACGACAAGGAAGAATTGGAAAGCGTACACGTTAATCCGCCGCCGATGATCGCATCTCCCTGCCATGCGCCCGAGTCGGCTCCAGGAGTTAGGCTGAGGTCAAACAAACTGGCTCCTCCTGTCATACACAAATATAAATACAAAACAATCAATTGCTATGAAATTAACTTCTGTTGGCTTAAAAAAACTGACTTCTATTGTTGTTCAATATCAAGTGGCAACATTTTATGAAATTGTTTTTCCTTTTTATGTTTTACCTGATGTTACTGACACGGACACAGCTCTCCTTTTTCTTGACGGAACAGGTGTCTTGTCCTCGTTACCAAATATCAAGGTCCCCAAGGCTCGACGACTTTCAGTACCAGATCCGGCCATCCCTTGCATAAAAAAAGAATAAAATATGAAAAACCGAAGCATTTACTTCCAATCAATCTTTTGTAAATAATAAACAAAAACTCGGTGATGCAAGGTAGGCCTACATACTATTACACCAATGGAGGGGGGGGGGGGGGGGGGGAAACTAGTTTGCTGTCACCCGGAATCCAAAAAGGATACTATAAGGGAATGTAATGGGTCCTTTGAGAAAACTTTGTCATTTTTCGGGAAGGATTTTTCTGAAAGGATTCAACAACGTTTAACCATCAATAAATAATGTCAATCTTGCCTACAAATCGAACGTTCATTGTCAAAACATTATAAATTAAAATCTCACTCTTAGTCTATTGTTTTCTGAATCCCCAAAAACCTTTAAAAAAATATGCAATTTACACCTTTAACTTCAACTACGTAATTGAATACAGTTTAATTCCTGCATTTTATGTTTATAATCCGAAGTGAAATAAATAGTAACTCACTTGGCTCTACATCTTTTTCTGGCTGCAGTCTCATCATGATATTCTCTTCAGAGGAAATTATGCGTGAATCTGACTGAAGAATTCTCCTGAAGTATTCAATAGCCTTATCGGCAGAACTCGTGGTAAAGTCTCCCATGTTGTTTCCATCCTCTTCAGAATCATTGGTTCTACGATGAAATAAAATAAACAAACATTAAGTGCTTTAAGTTTGTTTGACTTTGACATGCTTGTAAAGGGGGTTTGATTCCAACATAATCGTGGGCTCAAGGATGAATGTACTAATCGACCAAACTTTGTATAACGCGAAAAGATGCAAAAAATACACATTGTTGAAATTGAGCTTAATGTTCAAAATAATATACCTAATTTTTCTAGATTTAAACATACTCGCCATAATGACTTGTATTTTTACATCAACATTTGATTGTATCTTAAGATTGTTGCGTTTTGTTAACATTCATCTTTATGTTTTGTGACTTGATCTCTCGGTCACATAATCAACTTATGGGTGGTTGTGACACTACAGAATGACAAGGATTCTTTAACGGTATGCCTTAATCACAGCCTTTTGCCACCAAAGAAACTTTGAACGTACAGATCGTCCACGCTCCTTCTCTTCCTCCTGGAACTGCTTCCTCCCTGGCCACATTGTGAGGAAGAGAACATAGTGTCTTGTAGAATAACGATTGGATCGGTACATCTCTCTTGCCAGCACACGGTGAGGTCGAGGTCAACATCATAGACAGACTCATGGGGGCGCTCTATATCATATCTGGTGAAACCCAAAACGAAAACAGTGTAGGATGATTTGAAAATATAAGTGTATTTTCTATAAAAATCAAAATAAATATACAACATAAATTTCCTTTTGCTTTTTGGAAAATATCAGCTTACCTGATTTTCACGTTACCGATACGTTTTTCCTGGGAATGTGCTAAAAACAAACAAACAAAAGCGCTAAACAAGTTAGTTTCTTTCAACAAAAATAACTATTTGATAATCTTACTCGAGAGGTTATACGTTTTACTTGTTCCCAGTTTCTGTTTCATGTTTGTTCTTTGCATTGTTGTCCTCTTCTTGTGGAATGACTTCAAATGACTGACAACAGCCGGTTAACTATATCTCTATAGACAACTTTTTTGTATGAAGACAACAAACAAGGTACGAAGCATGTTTGAAATCACCGTAGAAACACTTGTTATGTAAGATAGGGATAATGACGCGATACATAAGCGTACAATTTTTATTAATATTAGCCTTTTCCGGGTTTGTAAACAGGCATTTATTTCAACATGACTTACTTTGCAATGTTACTATGCTCAACATTTCGCTGTGACTCCATTCCTCAAATCCGAACGAGAATCGACCGGCACACGCATCAAGTTTTACCCATACTGAAAATGACCTTTGTACTATGTCCAGGTCGAGGGTCAAGCAGCAACCAACTCCAAGGCATGATTCATCTAGGGAACAGTACGACGCAATGGACGATGGAAGGGAGAGGGAACCACAACCTGAGATGAGCAGACACACTTTTTTTAAATACAGAGTCGAGTTTCAGTGCAACGTTTAAGGCTGTTTGAATATTACTTCTGAGTAGTCAAAGCATATCACATTTACGGCTTACATGAGCTCTCAAACAATATTGAGTTTGTCTTGCCTACAGATGGTTTACCTGAGGTTGTAGGTGTAATCTGTTCTGGTGGACCACTGCATGGCTGAGCTAGAAGGACATCTGTGCTCACACCCAGGCGGTTAATCACCAAACCGCTTGCATAGTCTGTGACACTACCAACTTGAAGACATAAATATTGAAGTATGTTATAAACCATGGTACTTCAGTGTAAGTGTTATCAATAAAACCATCTCAAAAATTACTTACAGTTCTCTTGTAGGCTACATTTTGTTACTGCAAACCTCACTAGAACTTGTTTTTGTACTTTTGGTATCTTCAAAACTATGGAATTTGAATATTTTACCGGTGCTCCTCTATAGTGCCCACTTCGTATAATTATATATTTTTTAAATGTATTTCAAAAAAATTGTTTATGGCCTCACGTTTCGACATTGCAGAATCTTTCTCAGAAGCTACAAATAAATTTGAAAGAAAGTTTTCAATGAACTTATTTTTTATCAGACTGTTATATTAAGAAGAACTTTCCTTAATAACTGGTTGGATTTTGCTTCGATAGTGTCAAATAATGTTTTCTATTTTAATGATGCTGCATCAAACAGAATGAACATTTTAACATACCCAAGTCCTGGGGCCACTCCAGAGTCCCAGTCACATTACAAAAAGGAATTGGTGCCATGAAGCCATCTAAGATGCTGATGTCTGGAGCACATAATCCAGCAATGCAGAGTTTCAAGGAGAGTGACAGCACAAAGTTCCGATTGTTTGATGTCTTGTCGATGGTGAATGAAATCGAGACCACATCGCTCAGTGATTCCCTGATCTGCTTGCCCCACTTATAACTAAAAGACACAGAATCAAAGGTATCCGGTACGGAAACCAATGTAGGGATGAATAGTGGTGCTGATGTAGCAAATTAATGTGGTATTTTTGTAAGCTAGTGATGGTGGCTTCCATATACTGGGCTTCCAACTTTGGCTTCCAAATCTCTGTTACACTCTTGAAGGTTTAGCATGCGAAAGGTTTCGCTGGCGTGTGTGTAAAGCGTTCGCCTCTCACCAAGTTGGACCTGGTTCGATTCCCGGCTAGGACCATAAATGTGAGCAGAGGTGTGCCTTGGTTCTCTTATAACCCATGAGGGTTTTTCTCCAGGCTATCCGGTTTTCCTCCCCCCGGAAGGCGCTGAAGGCGCCCTTGATTGCCGAAGGCGCCCTTGCATGCCTGCAGCTCTTGCAAGTGTTGCTGCGTCCTTCGCAATTCAGCCCCTCAGCTGCCAGTGAGGATGATTAGCTTCTCAAATAAGTATTATTGAGTCCTAATCTAATCAAAATTAGGAGTGACAAGAAAGTGGCAAGGGGACATGTGCAGTAAATTTACCTTAATAGTGTGATGTTGAAACTCCAGTTCTCAAAGCCGACACTTGCAGTCAATTCACAAGGATCTACAATCAACCAAGCCCGTAAAGACTGAGTTGTGCTGCCTATGTCTGCAGTGACACAGCACTCAACCCCGAGGCAGGCATCCGCATACTGGCAAACTCCCCCTGATGAAAGAGCAGGCAGACGAGGCAAATGTGGACAGGCTGGAAATAAAAACGTGAATAAGTGTGATTAAAAAGAAACAAAAACTCTTCGTTATTTTAAGAATCTACAGATTATCTTTTCAAGTAGTGCTGGGTACTTTGTTTCTTACTGTTAATGTGAAGTAAATAGTTAGGTGTTTCAAAAAAGGTGATTTTTTTCAAATGCATTGGACCTATGATAGAATTTTTTTTCTGTAAGGAGTTTAACTTATTTAACCAAATTATCATAGTTTTTATGTCTTCAACAACACAGTGATACAGACTTATTCGAGTTTCCTTAACATATTAATACCAAACTAAACTAAATTTGGTGTATTTGATGCCTTATAAACAAGAAAAAAAGTATTTGTAAGAAGTATTTTTTTTTCATGCCCCTCTTCCTCACTAAAGAACTCCTAACACTAACTGGGAACCTTACCTGTGCTACTCGTCGGGACTGCAATACATGGAGAGGCTGAAACCAGACGCCTTGGTAGTCCCAGAGCCTGCGCGAGAACATCTAATCCGATATTTAAATTGCCCAGATGGGAGATTGAAGTCAAGCCTAGAAAAGATAAAAACAGACAAGAGTGCCAGCTCCAGACGTGAAAAAAACGGGGTCAAGAAAGATCTCTGCCAAACAATTATCAAAGAACATCTCTATTAAGTAATCTATGAAGTACATGCGCCTTATGGGATGGTTGCATCGACTAGGCCTAAATGTAAATTATAATTATTAATATTGATTAATTCTGGTTGTGAAGCGAAGGATTATCAGAAAGCGAACTCAATCACTATTATTGCCAAGAACTCCATAGAGAGAAGTCGAGGAAGGAAGTTTCAGTTTTTAGATGTGGGAGGAAAACCCAAGAGATTTAACCAGGGAAAACCCACGCAATCAGGTAGGGGCTGAAAACCCAATCAACATAGTGCCCCCGGCGGGATTCGAACCGGGGTCCTAGAGGTGCAAGGCGTGGAAAGATACCACTACGCCAACCCAACCACCCGATTGACGATGATATAACCACTGAAAGGTCTAGCAGGAAAATGATTTAATGTGGAAATATTTCATTTAAATTATCAGCATCACTGATGTCTTAAAATCCCTATTACCTGGTAGTTCTCTCCAGGAGATGGTTCCGTTGGAATAGCACTGAGGAAGTGGAGATATTGTTTCGTTCAGAATAATAATTCGACCAATGCAGACATCACCTACACATGCATCCATAGATAGACTTGATGATATCTTGCCATCGAAAAGTTCCAGCTTGAATCTATAAAGCAATATATTACATTCATTTGGTTTTATTATACGACACATTTTACAGTTTAGAGCTTGATTTGCAGAAAGCAATTTTCTATAAAAAACGTTTGATAGAGATAGGGGGAAAAATCTTACTTGAGCGATACAAAGTTTCCGATGGTGACCTCCTTATCGACACCGATGTCCAACTGTGACAATGATTTGCTGTACTTCCAGTTACCAAACTGTAACTTCAGCTGACCATGGCAGGGGTCAACCACCATTGAGGCACTGAAGGTGTGATTAAGAGGACCGAGGTTCACGTCCAGGCAGCACTTTATTCCAAAACAAGATTCCAGGATGGCACAGTGCGCCAATGAGTTGAGATCACTGGGAAGCTGCATTTCTGGACAATCTGAAACAGGAATTTATAGTGCAAACACGTTGCTTATAAAGTTAACAATTAAAATAAAAACTTAATAAGATTTGTTTTTCTAAGAGCAACCTCTGAACTACCACTCTCTATTTTACGATTTCTTTCTGGCTCAAAATCATCCTCCATTGGTTTAAAGCCCTAGCTCACCATTGGTAAGAAAGAAAAACATAAATGTTCTCAGATTTACATAATCATACCTTACATGGTATAAAGATAATGGTGGTACAAAACTTTCCTGGAAATATTTCTGCCAGAAGTGTTATCGTTTTTTAATAATAAAATAAAATAAGATCCAAATTTTTGTCTCATGTGAGACCAATACTCTGCCTAAGAATGCGTACAAAAATGTTGAATGCATTTTTACCGTTTTCTCGCAAATGAAACAACGAAATGAGCTGAACGGTTCACAGGTTGGTTTGATTACATATATCGGATTTGTGCAAAGAATGGATGCATTTACAAACACTTGACCAATGTTGAGCTGGGCTTTAAAACAGAACATGACAATAATTCATAATGTAAAACTTACTTCCGTATGACTGGATACTATTCGGATTTACACAGGGATCACCATTGAAGAAGTCAGGGTTGATGCCTAGTTGGTTTAAAAGCAAATCAGTTGCCCCCTGGACGATTTGTCCTGACACTGTTTGTACGAAACCATCAACTGTGAACAAAGGAATGAAATACGTCTATTTTAAAGGTCTAAAATTCCTTGTCGTATTGAAATGCGAGTTATTATTCCTCGGCTGGAAAATATGTTAAAAACACACAATTGTACGGTAAAAACACATACAATTTATTCTGTAATTTAATTGATGGTTGATTAAAATCAAATATGTAGCCAATAGGTAAGTGAGTATTTTTTTCCGTAAAAAAGATCAATACTTGTGAGAGAAATATTTTCTCATTCCAGCTTTTATTGCAGGTTGATTAAAATTAAATGTGTAGCCAAGAGCTAAAGTGAGTAAATGTTTCCATAAAATCAGATCAGTACTTGTGAGAGAAATATTTACCATTTCAGCTTTTATTGAAGGTATAATAAAATTAAATTTGCAGCCAAAAGCTATAGGGAGTATTATTTCCATCAAAACAAAATCTGTATTTGTTAGAGAAATATTTCCTATTCCAGCTTTTTGGTTTATTGATCTTTCATGACAATGCAAGGCTCATTAATGACATACAAATTTACAAAGCACCAAACGGTCGCGCTATTTTGAACTTTTGCCACGTGTTTTAACTTAATTTGTCATGTTTGGAGCAATTATTGATTGATAAATGGAGGACCGACTGACCCGAGAAGGTGTAATTGCTGAAATCTTGATTGCATACAGGGATTGGTATGGTCTGCAGGATATCGATATCGGCACAGAGTTCATCAATGCAGTATTCTAGAGTCATGTTCACTTGAAACTCCATGGACTCGTTGAGTTTATTGATGGAATATCTATACGGGAAATAAAACCTAGTTATAATAATAAATAGCACCTAATGTAGATTCTAAAAAAGTTACAACAACATATATCTAGGAATAACAAACATAATAACACCAATACCAAAAGTCTTTAGCTCAATATTGGTAAGAACAAAAATATTAATATTCACAGATTTACATACACATTGCATGGTCTAAGGATAATGATGGTAGAAAACTTTCTTTGAATATTTCTGCCTGAAGTGTTGTCGTTTATAAAAATACATAAATGAGATAACAAATCAGTTTTCGTCTCAGGAATGCGCACAGAAATGCTAAATGAATTTTTATCGTTTTCTCGCAATTAAAAGGTTAAAAGAAATGACCTGAAATTTTCACAGGTTGGTTTCATTACAAATATCTTGATTTGTGCAAAGAATGGAAGCATTTACAGTCAGTGCACCAATGTTTAGCTGGGGCTTTAAGAAGCGTTATCGATAACCTTGATTACATGCAGAATCTCTTCTTATGTATTGGTAAGAATTATATGCTTAACATGTGTATGTAAAATGCTTGCAATACAACATGGCCAAGTTTTAAGGGAATTCTTGAAAGTTTACCTTAGACTCATTCCAGGGGCAACTGCAACAACTGTTTCTTCTCCTGTTAAACAAATAAATTCATATGACATAAACAGTTTGCAATTCATGAAACCTTTTGAATGCACAGTTGGCTTTGAAAGATCACGCACATCAAATACACAGATTGATATTGTAGAATTTCGATTTATGGTTTATTCACAATCATTCTGTAGCCAGAGGGCTGAACTGCATCAGGTTTTCAAAGATTAAAAAGAGTCAGCAATTTACACATCTAAAAAGATACACAATAACAAACGTTTGTATGAAAATGGAAATATAAGTTGTATAGAACATTTTTATAGAAACAGTCAATCTTGGGATATGAAAAGTTAATACAACGTTTCAAGTTTGCGCTTTCATTCGCTTACCCCACTCATATGTAAACACTGATCCTTGTAACACCCAAGTCTCCAGGCCTAATGTGAAGGTTAAGTCACATGGGTCAAACTTAAACCACGCTGTGGCAGAGACATCAGCAATCTTCAAATCCAAGTCGAGGCAACATCGGAGCTCTGTGCAGAATTCACCCACGATAGAGCAGTTGCCCAGGGCACCGGTTGCACTGGAACAAACATCTTAAGTAGAATATCATGTGGAGGAATTTACAAATACATTTCATTAAAACTTGCATTACCGTGACAATGAAATATGACTCTGACTCAGTTTTGTAAAACTTGAAATCTTGAATCATTTAATCTTGAATCAAAACACCCGTTTGTTTGCTAAAATGGTATCTCATACAATTGCATTTTGTACAAGAATCATCAACGTACCTTGCCTGTGGTTAGAGCATGCCTTCCCTGATAGGAAGCTGCCCAGGTTCAAGTGTCGGATGGCTGCATCGATAGCAAATTGGCCAATATTGCCCCCAAGATAGTCAAGAAACCCTGAAACCGTGCCACCTCCTGAGAGGATAGAATAAGAAAACAGTAAATTTCATTCTCATAAAGAAATACACCGAATAAATGAAAAAAAGGAAAACAGTTCAATACCATAGTATAACAACACAATCTCATAATATATTATTCTGGCACCCAAAAAATGAAATTATAATAATCAATCTACATCTGCCTCTTTTAAAACAATAAAGGGATCAACACAAATCGGTGTATGGCAAAAACACAAAAATGCCTGTGGATTTTTTTCACAGGACTCTGGAAAGTACTGAGTATACAGTACTGAACACAAAAAAAAACACAAATAAGAAAAGGGAACTCAAGAGCATGCATTATAACCACGTACCAGGTAGAGTAAAGGACTCTTCGGTGTTGCACAGCGGTATTGGAAGACGACTTCCCTCAAACACAGTCACAGTGTTGCATGTTCCATCCAAACAGAAGATAAACTGCAAGTTTAACTCAAACTGCTTGTCTACAGTTATCTTGTCCACACGCCACCTATGATAAAGATGAAGACAATATGGAATAAAAACAACGAAACTTTCAATTATTTTTGTTTTCTGACACTATCAGAAAACAAGCTGGGAAAGAAGCCCAAGGCTGATAGATGGCGGTATCGACTTTTTAGACCGTTTTAATTCGACGCCTACACCAATCCAGACCCAGAGTAAATACTGGTATTAAAATCAGTCTCCTTGCTAGTACTATCCTTAACGGGTTCACAAAGGTGTGGTGACAAATACCTCACAGTCAGCACGCTGTTAATAACTTCCTCCCTGTAGTCGCCCACAGGATAGTGGAATAAGGTGATGCTATGTTCCCAGTTCTCAAAACCGAGGGACAGGTTGAAGTTACAAGGATCCAGGATGAGCCATGCATTGACCGTACGTGTCACGATCTTGAAGTCCATCTCCAGACAGCATTTGATGCCAAGACAGGAATCAGTCAGGGAACATGAAAGGAAATCAGGAAGCTGTTCGAGGTCGACACCTGGACAACCTTCGGAATGAAAAGCTAAGTATTAGTCTTCACAAAGGTAGCCATTATTGCTATACTGAGGAGGGAGTTGGAAAAGTATTTTACCTTTCCAACCAAATTAAAAACTTACACACTCATCTTATTTCAAAGCCTATTATGGTGCTCTTTGAGCTTGTGTTGCCAAACACTTACTGCTTCTCAAGGTGCCTGGTGTTCCTCTATCACACTGTTTACTCTGGAGATATTGCTAATAAAAAACAAAACAAAAAACGTTTCGATTTGTTAGGAATTAATTAAATAAGAAGTATTAAACTATAACTAGTATAAAACTATAGTAAATTTGCGGGTTTAACCATGTATACATCTCTTTTGGGAGGAGTGATGTTGTAGTCTCGACGTTATTATGCAGGGTTGTATCAGCAAATGTACTAGTTTACTAGTTATAGCTTCTTATCCATCACACCATGCAAATCTTGAAACATCAATTATTAAAGTATTAAGCACCAATTGGCGAGCCACACCTTCTCGAGGCTGCTCCTATAACTTTGAGGACTCATGAAGACAAATTGTTAATTAGTTAAGATATTAAACCAATTAATCAGTTCACACTGGAAATAGTTTGCAGTTTCACTATTAAGCATAATTCCAACGTAAAAATGGAGGGTAATATCACCATACATCTGACCAAATGTGTTCAGGGCGCAAGAGTAAATAAGCAAACACTTTCATTGCAATTCTCTACCGAGTTAAATCAAAGAGTTGTGAGGACTTACAATCCAAGACAGGAAAACATTGAATGAGATGAACTGGGTAAAGTATTCTTACATTCAATCCATATTTCTCTAGAACGAGGTCAATTGCTGAATCTCCTATCCGGCCTCCGAGTTCCCTGATAAACCCAGCCACCGTACCATCGCCTGGCAGGGTGAATGTGACTGCGTTGGTGTTGCAGATTGGTATCGGGACCCAGACATGATCCAGTATGGATGTTGTCGCGCATGTGTCGTCAATGCACAGTTCAACATCGAGTGTTACAGAGAATACCTTCTTTTCCGTCAGTTTATCAACTGAATAACTGCAGAAAGATTAAACGGTAAAACAAGTATCACGAATGTATTCAATACCAGTCGAATGTAATTACTTCTCAAGGATTCAAACAATCATAATAATGACTAAGGCTCTCTTATGAATTCTCAAAATGGCATAACCCACCTCAACGTCACATCACCACCAACAGTTTCTCTTGTCACCTGCCCCCAAGTGTAACTGAACAGAGTAAAGTTACGCTCCCAATTTTCAAACTCCACATGAAGCTGGAAGTTACACGGGTCCACTTTGATCCTAGCACCGAGCGTGAGTGTAGTGATGACGAAGTTCAGATTGACACAACACTGGATACCTAGACAGTGATCATCAATAGAACACTGGATGGTGTTTGCCACGGTGGGGAGGGAGATCATTGGGCAATCTGAAGTTGTAGGGAAGGGGATAGCAAAACAGAAAACATTAAATTGTTGATTGTGTAGGAAAGTGATTCTGAATAAACTCAGGAAAAGAAAATTCTTTCTGATTGTTTGCTTGTTAACTAAACCAAGGTAGACTTAACGATTGAATGTACTGAGAAAAAACACATACTGCACCTGTATTCGTTGCCATATCTGTTGGTAACTCACAAGACCTCCCGCTTACAACATCCTGGAAAAGTATTAAAGGAGAAACAAATTGACAAGTGTAACTTCTCTTTCTTACTAAAGGGGAACCCTAAATTTTCAAGAGAAGACGACCACAAAAAGCAGCACAAACTACCCTTATGTAGTCACTGACCGTTTGCTTTGTCCAACGTCTTTGCATTTTGTTTTTATCTTTGATAAACTAAGTTGGATTTCATGATGTAAGGGCTGCATTGAAAATGAAAACAAAAATGTGACTTACTTGTAGATTCAATTTTCTCAAAACCAAACCAATTGCAGAATGTCCCACAGTGTCTCCGAGCTCCGCCAAGAATCCCCGTACTGAGCCGTCACCAGGTAGAGTCAAGGAGAAGTTGCTATTACAGAAGGGAATGGGGACTCTCTTGTCCTCCATGACGGGGAAGTCTGTCGTATCGTCATCGACTTTAAGAGAGAATGCAAGATCGATCTCGTACTCACTTGAAGCATCCAGTTTGTCAATCGAAAATCTGATTTCAGAGAAAATATTGAGTAAAAATTAGTGAGCATGTATAATTAAGCGTTTCTTAAAGATAATTACAATATAACTAAGTCCGAATGTAAGGAGTGACACTCAAAAAGATTTTGAGTTGTTATAAAACACGCGACAAACATTAGTATGTGCCAAATACCACTATCCGCACTGTGTGACCCAGCATATACATGCATTAACAAACCTGTGAAAAATTGATCTCGATCGGTTATCGGTGCACAAAACTCTTTGTTTTGCTAAATTCTTACAAACTATACCTTAGAAACCTTACCAATGTTGTGCAGACTCTTTGAAGGCGACTGCTTTTAAGAACAATAAATAATGATAAACAAAGAAACCGACTGCGTGGTTCCTTTGTTTTTATCGATTACCTAAACACAAATGTTTTATTGTGAATGCACCCCTCGCACTAGACAAACTTACTCGACACTTATCGCTTCTCCTACAGAGAATGTTGTAATTTGTCCCCATTCATGCGAAAACAGCGACATGTTGAAGTACCACATTCCAATCCCAACAGACACTTTGTAGTCACAAGGGTCGATTTCGAACCAAGCTTTAGAGCTGAGCTGGGTAACTTTTAGGTCCAAGTTGAGACAGCAGTACATGCTCGTGCAGTGGCTGTTTATACGGCAGGAAAACGTGGGCAGGCCAGTTGCAAACTGAACAGGACAAGCTTGTGAATAGAGAAGTAGAACAAGTATTAGGACTTCAATGACTATAGGTTGGCTTATAGTCTTAAAACAAATAGTTTCTCTAATTTATGCACTACATGCTCTAAACACCGAGTGGTGTCAGCTTTTTAAGAGAAAATCACTGTGCTTCACCCTTTTTAAACTGAAACTGGAAACTTTACGATGAATCAAGTTGAAAATACGCGTCTTTCGCTATTAAGAGTTGTCTGCCATAAGGCTCTTTGCAAGAGTGGTATGGCGGACAAAACGACTGTGTTTTTGTTCACTCTTTTACACTTACAAGTTAAATAGGATATGGCAGGACTGTCCTGAAAGGTTGCTGATTTTTTAAGACAACCAGAGTCACAGTAACATCCACTATTTATTGATTTTAATAAAACAAATAAAACATAAAACATACCTTCATCATCAGTTGCTGGAGGAAGACTACATGAATCACGTGATAAGAAGTTCTGTAAAACGAAATAAGTTTCATTACTTATCTGGTTCTTCTGTGCATTTTTAGTATTGGTCCAAAATAGAAAGTGACAACTTGATTTTTATGTCTCTTGGCCCTTTTCAAAGTAATCCCTTTTATGCACGAATGGATTAGCATTTTTCATTCGTGATTATAGACACTATATAGTTATATAGTCACCTTGAGTCCAAGACTATCAAGCACCACGTCTACTGCTGCATCAGTTATGTCCCCTGTCAAGGTGTTTAGGTACCCAGCGATTGAACCATCCCCTGGTAGGGAGAAGGTAGCATTTGGGTTACAGATCAGGATGGGTACACGGGCTCCCTGTAACAGGTTGATCGGTGTACAGGTGCCATCTATGCATAGGGACACCGAGAGATCGATCAGGAATTCCTTCTGCGCTGTCAACTTGTCAACTGTGAATCTTTATCGTGTGGAAACAAAAAATGGACGTCAGAAAACGAAAGTAAATTTCGACAGATTGACGGATCTGAATTGCTTGAAATTACAAACTGTTGTAAGCACTATACAATTGCTCTATACATCTATCCAAGTCGACCACACCGGTTAGGGACTGTGTGGTGGCTTTTCTGGCATAAACGCTACCGTCTGTGTTTCCGTTTTGAAGGGTAATTTACACTCGCATATAGTCCTTCGGAGGGTTTAGTCTTCTAGACAAGGTTATTTTGTTTAAAAAGCTTCCATATACCGTGTGTAGTGTTCCTTGGAATCAAAAACTTAACTTATCATCATAAATTATACACTGCAAAAACTGGGGTGTTAAATTGAATCTCTTGGTATCTATATGTGACAACACCGACATGGTGTTAGATATCCCCATTGCTTTATCGTTGGTAAAATTAACACCACGTCGGTGTTGTCACCTATAGATACAAAGAGAATCAATTTAACACCCCAGTTTTTGCAGTGTATTATTCATGATGATAAGTTAAGTTTTTGATTCAAAGGAACACTTCACACGGTATATATTTCTATACTATTACAACACTTAAATCGTGGGCATCGTAACTGTCAAATGGAAGTAGTCTTAAAAGTTTTCCTGTTTTAAAATACAACATGCTTTTGACGGCAGGTAGAATTTTGACCGGTTTGACGAAACGTGAATTTCATGCATTACGTTTTACGGTGTATAATTTCTTACATTTATTTTTTAATTTCATCTCAACATTTATTTCCAAATTGCAAAATGTACAATACTTAATCACTGCTGAAGGTCATTACGACAAAACCATTTAAAGAAATCAACAGTAATAAATAAGGGTGTAATAATGGAAATAGAATTCATCTGTAAAATTAGGTAGTGTAAGGTTATTATATTAGGTAGTGTAAAGTAAATTTTACTTACACGATGAGAACGGCATTACTTATGTCCACTGTTCTTTCCACACCCCAGTCATACTCAAAGAGAGTCACGTTTTTTGACCAAGAGCCAAAGCCAACGGACAGCTCGAATTCACAAGGATCAAGAGTGGCCCAAGCTGTGGTAGATAGTCGAGTGAAGACAAGGTCCAAGGAGGCACAACAATGTATTCCAAGACACCGGTCGTCTAAAGTGCAGGTCAGTACGTTCGTTGAAGGTGGTTTGTTTATAAGTGGGCATTCTATTGGATTAACATCAAAACAAAAATGGAATATAGAAGAAAGAGTTTGTATATCTGAAAAATCAGAACAGATATTATGGCATGAGTGACATGATGGTTATGTAAAAACCCATGAAGAACAGAATACAAAACCTATATAATTTCTTGATGATGTAAAAATAACATTACTTACTGTTCTCTGCTGAAGCAAGGATGGTCAGGTCACACTGCTGATTACTGACAAATTCCTGAAGAATGAACAAATTTTCAAACCATATAAAGAATATCGCAGTCATAAAATTTACAAAATGTTAAATACGTTGTTGAAAAATGGTCTTGAGTTAGTTTAATTTACCAACCTGAATTCCAAGTTTCCGTAGACCAGCCTGGATTGCTAACTCGCCGATGTTACCACCGAGGTCCCTTGCTAGTGCTGCGAAGCTTCCATCACCAGGAAGCTCAAAAGAAGCGTTGAGATTACAGAAGGGGATTGGGATGATTGCATCATTGAGGATCGGGGTAGTGTCGCAGTCGCCGTCCAGGCAGAAGGTCATGCCCAAGTTGACCTTGAAGGATTCCTCGACCTTGTCAATGGTTAGACTGCGAGGAATTTCAAGTTGTTTGTTTACGGAAAGCAAAAGGTTTTAAACACTTAAAATGACGTGAACATCTTATTATCATGTGCAGTGCTATTAACAAACAGTTCAAGTATCTGTATTATTTATGAATTGTTTATAAAACTACAGAAAGAGGAAATACGTGAACAGGTTGTCTTCCAGTTAAAACAAGTTCCATTTGGAACCAAATAAAGATCAACGTATGAAATATTTACACACGAGAAGGTGCAATACCTTTGCTGTTTCTTCACAATTTACCTTAAAGATACGGCATTGCCAATGGTGACCTCTTCCTGTTGACCCCATTGGTATGAGAGGATTTGTAGGTCTTTACTCCAGCTTCCCAGACCTAGTGACAATTGATAGTCACAGGGATCAAAGATGAAGGAGACACGGGTGCTGATTGGCGTGAGTCCTGGGATTGGAAGCTCCATGCAGCAGTCAAACCCCAGACACTTCTCTGGAAGAGTGCAGATGAGGTTTCTTGGTAGACGTGGAAGTCTGACATCTCTAGGACAAACTGTGGAGAAGAAATATGTGTAATTAAGCTATAATTGTGATCATTGCGATTATTGTGATCATTGTTTGAGGATATCCTGAATTGACCACTGTGAGAGGTTCTTCCCCTGAAAACCCCTGTAAAAATAATCATACAATTATTTCATTCTAGTTTACGAAACCAGACCTGAGGTCAATTTTTCTCACACTTTGATGATTCACAAAACAGATTTGGAGGCTGGTGTTTACTTTGTCCAAATTAAATACAATGTATTCCTTCTAGGTGTCTCTTTTCGCCTTCACATTGACCTACCTCTATGCCAACCATTCTGTGTGACTTGAGGGCGGACACAAGGCTCTTGACTGATGAACTCCTACAAAAAACACACCATCAATTAGATAAATGAGGTGGTTGAGCTTATCTAAAATAAGAATGCACGAAGAGGAGGGTGGAAGGACTGAAACCCATGCAAAAAGACAACGGGAATAGCATAAGAAGAGGGTAGGATGCAGCAAACGTACTTTTCACTCTCATGTTCATACTCTGAGTTATATAGATAAGAGGTTATCAAACCTTGTTGACTTTCGAAAACGTTCTCTTCTATACATTCAGTTGTTTCAAGCTACATAGGACTTCTTTCGAAGTCTTTTTAGTCTGGTTGTAGCATGAGATTTACTTACTGACAAACCAAGAGCACCAAGAACCGCCTCTATAGTTGACCCAGCGGCATTTTGTCCCACCATCTTCAGGAAACCGGTTACAGTCCCATCACCTGTGTAAAACAGTTTACAGTTGGTAACTCTTTTTTGTGTCGTAAACTTTAGGACAAAATTTAATACAACTGTTTACGAGGCTTCAAGGTCAAATTCAGTCAGGTGATGCCTTTACTTTTCAAAAGATAGAGTCCTTATGAACAAGTGGAAAACAAATTAAAGTCTGTATAAAACCTCAAATTAAAATGACGTAAAATCAAAATGTACTTGATTACTTATAAGACAAAATGCAAATTTCGTTAACATAAAAACAAAACAAAAAAATTAGACGGCGCATTTCATATTGGCTTGTACGTTTTTGTTGGGGATGTTCTTAGTTCATTCCTGAATTTTTTGGTGATATTTAATCGAAACGGCAATGAAGTTGACCTTTTGAGTCTGTTTTAAAACCTCAAATTAAAATGACGTAAAATCCCAATGTATTTGATAACTTTCAAGACAAAATGCAAATTTCGTCAACATAAAAGCAAAACATAAACTAGACGTCACATTTCATGTTCTTTTGTACACTTTTGTGGGGAAGTTCTTACTTCATTCCTGAATTGTTTGTTTTATTTAATTGAAACGGCAATGAAGTTGACCTTTTGACTGACGCAAAAATTCCTTTTTTGGAATGTCCAGATCCATTTTGTTGTTGATATCCAATGACGTGTTAACATGAGAATAGAGACTTGTACTTTTTCTATAACTTTTATGAGGTGTGAAGGGTGAACGCAATGTGAAACATTTACTGGAAAATGAGTGCATAACAAGACTGAATTTGACCATAAAACCCCTGTTTAAAGCACTGACAAAATGTGCTGAACATAGAAATATGTCTTTGTTGTTAGCAAATGAATTCAAAGACCAAACATCCTCACACTGTTCTACGATGTTGAGACATGCATGTTCACAGCGCAAAACGATTTAGTGAGTGTAACAATGTATGATTATATTTTAATTTTATAGAAACCTTTTATAGTTTAATCGCTTCATGTTTGTGTTTCTGATTTTCTTTTTGGTATGAACAACACAGTCAATGATTCTTAAAATGTGTGAACGCAATGTGAAGAGCCATCCCACCTCATCACTGAGGTTTAACCTCAAGTACAAGCTGAAACATAATGTCCTCACAAATACCACGGTAACCTTGCCATCTTTCTTGTGTATGTGTTACATACCTGGAAGGGTAAACGTTGCGTTCTCGTTGCACAATGGTATCGGTACCCGTGTTCCTTTCAAGATGTTAATAGAGGGCGCAGTATCGCAATCAGAATCGGGGAGACAAAGAGAAAGCGCCAGGTCCAAGACAAACACCTTGTCTTCAGTCAACTTGTTGATGGTGTAGAGCAGGGTCAAGGCCTTGCCGATCTTAAGGTCCTCTTGTGTGCCTGCCAATAAACGGAATTTAAACGTTTTTTCCCCAATAAACTAAGTTTCAAGATGTTTTTTTTTAAGAGAACCAAATTCAAAAGAAGATAAACCATATTCTCGAAACGACTAGTTTGAGTATTAAATACTTGGGCCCAAACACTAACTGGGTGTTCTTATAACCCTTGACATGTCACTTTTTATTGTTTCTCTTAGTGGTTTTACCCATCTTTCTAAACTTAACGAAATGTCTGTATGCACTTCAAACAACGTTGAACAATTCCTCCAGAGCAAAAAACCCATGGATCTGTCTTTGATAACATTGCCTCAGCTACAGAATACTCACCCCAGTGGTAGTCGAATATGGTGAAGGTCATTGACCACTTTTCAAAGCCCATAGACAGTGTGAACTCGCATGGATCCAGTACAAGCCATACGTTACTTGATAACACTGTGATTTGAAGATCAAGATCAACACAGCATCGCACACCGAGGCAGCGATCCGTAAGGTCACATGTCAATGTGCTGTGGAGACGAGGAAGTGTAACATCTGTGCACACTGAAAAACAATGAAAACAACTATATGAAGACAAATGAACCGGGAAATAGATGATTTCTTTTTAATATCCCCAGGCTCAATATGTTTTCTTTCTTGTCTACTTTAAAAGAAATATGCCCAATAACTCTGAAGCAAATAAAAAACAGCAAATTAAAACTGTGTCTTTTTGCAAAACTAGAAAGTAAGCTTTGTCCCATGTTTTATTACTTGTCTCGGCAAAGTTATTACTTGCACGTGATACTTTATCATGAAAAGGAATCAACTGACTACTTGCACCCATATGGATACCAAAATTGATTTCTAGCCCAGATCAAACTGTGTTTAAACAATCCTGTAATGCACTACTTAATTGTTTGCTCGTACCATCCTGAGTTGTGGAGACACAGGGTCCATCAATTATTTTATCTCTGAGACCAATAAACTCTAGAAGGATGTTGATGGCTTGCTGACCGGCATTCTGACCAACTTGATTGATAAATTCAGTCAAGCTATTCTTCCCTGTGTATAAAGAAACAGTATAATAAAACAATTACTAATGGAGATACCCTTTAAAACAACATTACTGATAATTTTGTCCATTCATAAATTGAAGGTTCTTTATCAATTTAGGAAGGAAAACTTGTGAACATTTGTCTACTCATTTCGTTTGTTGAGTTGTCTGGGTGTTCTATAAAATAAAAAAAATCCTGATTTTAGTTAATGTTACTTTTTGAAAAACTTGCTGCACTCATAATTATTATAACAATTATCCTTATTAATTTGTGGGGATTCTATTGTTTCCTGTATTTATCCAACGATTTGGGGGTAACTTCTTCGCTAAGTCATTTCTAAAATTTACATCAATAACATGATATTAAAAATTGTATTTATACCTGGCAGAGAAAATGAAAAGTTGGAGTTGCAGAATGGAATCGGCACCCTGTAGCCCTGAACGATGTCAATGTCAAAGATACACTCATCCCCGTTGTTGGGGCAAACCGATGCCCCGAAGTCAATCTGGAACTGCTTCTCATCATCAAGTTTATCG
The DNA here is from genome assembly GCA_911728455.2 of Marthasterias glacialis. Lineage (NCBI taxonomy): Eukaryota > Metazoa > Echinodermata > Asteroidea > Forcipulatida > Asteriidae > Marthasterias > Marthasterias glacialis. Next base: position 2,894,062 of record OU452233.1, on the reverse strand, counting down.
AGTGCGTAACTCAGCGTGATGGCCCCAATTTTCTGTTTTTTTACTTGGCCTAAAATAAATTTAACAAACACGCTTCATTATCTTCAAATGACAAACTTTAGAAAGTTATCTCTTTGGCACAAACTCTTGGTGGCGCACTGTCAAGGCGGCCTTAAATTATGACAGTATGCAGAGACACAGCGAGTCAAGAGAAGCCCGATGCTTATCTCAATAGAAAATTATGCATCAAACTGTTCCAACTTTAAGCAATTCCCCAAACTTGTCTACTGTATAGTAATTCAAATTTGTAAACACTCACCCCAATCGTAACTCAACAACAACTTTGAGTATCGCAAATGCTGAAAGGCAATTGTAATTGTGAAATCACAAGCATCAACTTCAACGAATGCTTCGAAGGAACGGCGGAACTTCAACCTTTGGATGTTGAGTTCAAGACAACAATCAAGACGGAGGCAGTTCTCAGTGAGTGAGCAGTAAGCAATCTCGGCAACCTTCCCTAAGAACGCTGGCAATGTAAATATTCCGCAACCTGCATGGAGACGATGTTAGTATTGAAAATCTACGAGTCTTGAATTTAATCAGTAATTTAAACATTCATCAGGTACTTCCATTTTCTGGGCTAATCACTTAACTATCTTACTCTCTTATGTTACAAACACTTGTCACAAACAGTTAATAGCCGTTTATTTTTATAATGCATTGTTTTTTGTTCAAACTTACTTCGTTCATCCTCAGAGAGCCTAAGTTCTTTATCAGATCTACTTCCTGTTGTTAGAAGATCTCTGTCCTCGAGTGCACCGATGAGCTGAGAGTCGCTTAAACTGACTGGTGTAGGACAGGGCTCTTTTCCCTCCAGAAGTTCCTGTTTTTTAAAAAACGGGAGATGAGAGAGGCAATTAATGTTAACCATTCCAAATTGGTTTTTCGTTACGTAGGATTAACTTAAAAACATTTAAGGGCACCCAACGTTATCAAAAGTAAGTTTTCTAAAAGTTTCCTCCAATATTCTTGAGGTTACCAAAAATTGTGTTGCATAAGGTACATTCTGTAAAGCAGTGTAGGTAAATGTGTATAAAACAACTCCAAAACAATGATACCTACTTTGTCAAGGCCAAGTTCCTCCAGCACATACTCAAACGCTGCATCTATCCCTGCCTGGAGAAGTTCCTCTCCTGTCTCTTTGACCAACATTTTCAGCTTGGCACGGCTGAAATAATCCTCGATGTCAACTAATAGAATATTATTAAAATGTACAGTTTCACTACTGGTGCGTTATCAAAAGTTATCAGACACCAAATGCATATATAGGAAACAAATTAGAGAAACAAAAATTCTGGGTAAAATGCGTGAGGGAGGAAGGGGTCATCTTCTCGATGACATGCAAGATGAGTTCAGATAGAGTAAAATGCATCCGTTGGGGGGAACTGATGTTTTTTTCACAAAATGAAAGCTATTTTGCGTTCACGCATAAGCAATTTGAGACAATAGTGTACGACACTCAAACACATAACGCTTGAGGCAGTGTTTAAAGTGACTTACTGTCAGGCCAAGTAAATGTCCCATCAGGATTGCAGATAGGTACTGGTACAGCCGAGTCCCGAAGCACATCGATAAAGTTCAGACATTTGGAGTCCCCACTCTCTGGGCAGAAACCCACGCTCATGCTGACAAGAAGTTGAGATCTTGTCTTTTCAATGCCAAACCTAAAATGAATGTTCAGGTTAAATCACTTGTACTGTAACTTAGCATAATACGAATTTTGAACATCATCGCTTATTGCAAAACTTCACAAGCATTACATGAACAAGTAACTCCTTCAAAACACAGCTCAAATCTTCAAAAAATGTTAAACCTTTTTTTTCAGACGACAACCAAAGCAAATTGGTCGAAAGGTCGAGTATTATGCAATCCGCTATTTTTGAGCCACCATTACTCAAGATAGTTTGAGTCACCGCAGCTTTACTCAAGAACTTAAACTTTCACTTTTAATGCTTTAACATTAGTCGTATTTTAAGTACAAAATAGGAAGAAAAAGAAACACTAACCTTAGATGTAGTTTCATATCATCAACAAAGGGTACGTCAAAGGGTATCGGTACTTCCCATTGTTTACCTGAAGGATCAATAAAAAAACAATTTAGATTAACCCTGCGTTCTGAAAAAACACACTTACTGTACCTAGCTTCTAGTGGCTCATGAAAGAGGCACTTTTATATTACGGGTAATAACAGTGTTTCGGGGACACAATCCTTTTTTCCAATGGACTGAATAGATGAATGGAACTTCCCTGGACACACACAGCAAAGATTGAAGCATTCTGGCAATTTATACATTGGTTTTTCTCTCAGGTGGCCTACGGCTATTGCAACCAGACATCAATTGTACCAGTAAACATTGAAATCACTATTGCACAGACACTGAGCACTGACATAAAACAGAAGTAGACTGATAAAGAAACCCCCCCCACCTCCACCAACCACAAGAGTCCCCTGAGGCTTTGTCTATCGTCAGTCTGTCTCGATCAATCAATAACAACCATTGTATGTTGACAGATTAGTGGCAGATACAAAGTGTGTGCACAAACATATGGGGCTTGGCTGATGGCCAGTTTGTCAAGGGCTGGCTCGACCAGTGAACGAACCCTGGGTGGCTAATGCATATGCATACTTCACAAGTGTGCCCGAAGGTAAGTTGAAAAAAAAAATCAGCGAAATTGGCCCAGAGATTAAGCAGTAATCCCAAAAAATATGAAAATATGCCTCGAGTTTGAGCACGGTGTCTTTAGGTAGGGAGACTGCCCAGATTTTGTCATGATGGGACTTGGTACAACCGGTAGTTGCGGTTACAATTTTAGGAAAACGCAAAAATCGCTACAAATATATAGGCCTTATTCTCTGTGACCTTTGCCTCAGTGAGCAACTCTCAAGCCTATGTAAACAAACCGACAATAAAAATGCAAAAAGTCAAAAGCTTAATGTCAACCGATATTTATCATCTGCCTTTCAAGAAACCTTTATAAAGGTATTTTAACGCCAAGTGTACCACGAATGTGGTCGACTGTGAAGTTTATCTAAAGTAACACTCAACTTACCCCACTCTGCCTCAAGTATATCGACAGTGTAGTTCCATGAGTTGACTCCCAGGATGAATTGAAACTCACAGGGATCAAAGCGCACGAATGCCTTGAAAGCCAGAGACACCATGAAGAGTTTAATGTTCATGCAGCATTCTACACCCAGGCAGCTCTCGTCAATCTTACAGTACACATTCTTGGGTAGGGAGACCTGAAGTAGAGGACAACCTGCGGCAGATTGAAAATATATATTTTTTTTATAATAAAATAAAAACTTTAATTTGTTTATATCCATGGTATTCATAGATATTTGATAAGCTATTAGTTTTTGTTATACACTTCCAATTTCTCCAGCGTTACATTATTTTGAAGCCATTGAAATTCAAAGAAAATGATACAATCTGGTGCAATTCAAAACATTATGCATGAGCCAGGTACAACAATTGAAATCCGAAAGATTATGGAGATTGAGGTGGGCGACTGACAAATACATGTCTCTTTCCACCCCATAAACCACAGTGACATGATTTCACATCTGTTAACCCTATCAGGACCGGGGGGAGGGGGCACAATGTGCCCCCCCCCCCTACCAATTTTTTCCCCGTAATTTTTTAACGCTTAGGCCGATCACCGCGAAATTTTCTGACTTTTCCTAAAATATATATAGAATCATATTGGCAAAAAAAAATGATACCGGGGGTTAGCTGTTGCCATGGCAACCATTTGTTTGACCTTGGGTCACACGATTTTACTGTTTTTTAGTGATTTTTAAAACTTTTTGGACATAATTTCCACTTATTTTAGATTTTTTTGACAGAAAAGTGATAGTGGTGAGTCACGTGATAGTCTGAAATGATTTTGGGAATTCAAAATGGCCGCCATTTTTGGCGGCCATCTTGGATTTTGTTTTTAACAATGGAATATTTTCAACCTGCTAATTTCTTACTTTTAAGACCCCCAAAATGTTCAGATTTGTCAATCAAGCCTGATTATTTATCCCTGGGCCCTTGGCGGCGGTCATTTTGATTTTTAAGTGAAAAAACTCAAAAAACATTTTTTTCCCAAAAATGGGATAAATTAGTGAATTATTAAGCCCCTAAAGATATTTCAAGTGACTAAATTAGGTTCAAATTATATTTATCTTGTTAATATGTACAAGTATGCCAAGTTTCAAAACATTCAGACTAAAAATACAGAAGTTATGGCAAAAAACACGATTTTTGACCAAAAATGGGCAAAAAACAGTCAAAAACGCCCTCTAGTGACGTTTTTTTGAAATTTTGTGACGTCATCATATAGAACTCGGTGAAATGAACATTTGTGGCAAGTTTCATCAAAATCGGTCGGACACTTTGGAAAATACGGAGGGGGGGGGGCACTATGTGCCCCCCTGGTCCCCGTACAACCAAAAAAAGCCCGGTCCTGATAGGGTTAAATTTTAATAACATGAACACTTACGGTCGTCAGGTTGTTTGTATCGATTGAGGAGTATCTTCCTGTCTCCTTGTGAGCTCAGACCTCGCTGTTGAAGCTCAATCCTTAAAGCATCGTTGGTCATAGACTCGGGGAGAACACACGGTTTGTTACTCACAAGTTCCTAACATTACAAACAAACATTTTAAAAGAAATAATTATCTAGATTGCACTCTGTGTTGAAAATGGTATAAACTGACCATTCAGCTGTGTTGATGTCTTTCAATAAAAGAAGTGTAAATTATTGAGTTATTATTAAAAAGCATTTTTTTTTCATGTTAGTCACTATCCTGTTGGTAAGTGATGACGTTAAGAGCCGGAAGTGCAATGCAAAACAGTGGTATACATACAAACATTAACATTCGCTATACTGCACTTCCGGCTCCAAAACGTCATGACTTACCAACAGAACAGACCCAGTTGATATTGTGAGTCGGATTCCCCGCGTGCTGCTACTGTACAGTTTGTACTTAAGGTGACGCATGCGTGGTCAGACTTACACTATATCTTTACAGGCATTTTGCTTAAAGAAAAAGGCAGACTATGGGAGGAATGAAACCGCGTGTGACGTCAGTGCAGTCGTCAATATATCGTCGTGTGCCCGGCGAAAGGACGTAAGCAGTTTATGTTAAAATTTGTGTTTCAAGAATTATGAGTGGAAAAGTTTGGTAAGCATGTTGCCATCCAAAAATCATTCTAGAAAGGTTAAATTCTGCATGGGGAATGGGGAAACATGTCTTCAGGGTAATTCTAGCAAATAAAACTAACAAAATTGACGTATTTTTCATGTCAGGAGCCATATTGCTGCTTGAGTCCTTTTGTTACTGGGATAAACTACTTTATGTACCCGGCAAAAGGGCGTAAGGTCTTACGCCCTTTTGTCGGTCACACGACAATATAAGCATTTGTTAAGAGAGATGATGCCTTTATCTTGATCGTTTGTAGTTCATAAACATTAGGCCTATGGGTGGATTATAAGAATTGGGAGATCTAAAGTTTGTTGTGTTTTCAGTTAAACTTACGACTATTGTCTTGACAACGTTAAGCAGTTCGTCTGCTGTGTCCTCCAATTGGAGCTTGCGGGCGAATGCTAGGATTGAGCTTATCTTCAGATTCCGCAGAGTGAAGTTCTTGAAGGGTGACCCAGAGCCGAGTTTGGGTTGTGGAAGGCCGAGGGACTCCTGAGTTTCATCTCGACTACCTGACACAGGTGAAGATCAAATACGAAACCATTTTGAAGTGCTCAAACCCAATTCACTCTCATCTTTGCAATGAAAAAATGATTCCCATCGAAAGTATGCAATTTTGAAAAGTCCTTCAATCAAATTATACATTATTAACAAGCGTGTTTTAGGGCAGTAAGGCAAAATTTAAGACAAGCTACAAAACAGTTCGTTCAGTTCTAGTTTACTTCAAAACCTTCATCAAAACAACGAATGGAAGTTTTGTCTTACTCGGTGTGACTGCCTGTCTCAGAGATGATTGCCTCGGGGGTGGTTGCTTGGCAAGGTTGGGCCTTTGCGTTGAGGTGGATGGAGGTGTTGCGCGCCCTGGAGTTGTGTCTTTCATTGTACCCTTCTTATTGTTGCGTCCAAGTAAAGATCCTTCCTTTACAGTTTCGCCCTTTATATTGTATTTTTTGTGGGACGGAGAGAATGAATTCATTAATATTCACAGACCTTTGTTACGAAGCTCTCCAAGATAAAACCGTCATGGTTTTGAAGAGTACTTTTTTGTCTTGACAGATTTGATAATTGCAAAAAGGATTTTGTCGCCAAACTTTTTTATTGTTTGATAAAGCCTCTTTTTGTGACATCATAAACAGTAAAATATAGACATCCGTACCTTCCAAACTAGTTTGTAATCATCACAGACTTGTATCCACTGTGGAATTGCCAGAGGACGTTTAGCCAGGTAGTTACTGGGATCAACATATCCTTCTTTTGCGGCTAAGTCGGCATCAGTCGGGTTATCATTGAGGGCGCTGTCTAGAATCGATGCCAGACGGTCTGGTTTGGTTTTTTTCATTGATAAATGGATGTAGTTAGCTGGTGTGCAAGCTGTGGCACTGCCCACTTTGCCAATCTCAGTACCAGCAATAACCTGAATCGAGGAATAAACCAAGGTATCAACTATCTAAGTCGTATAACCAAAATTTAAATAGAACATAATAAAGAGGTCCAAGATTTTATGCTATCCTCCCGAAATACGCATTGAACAATTGAAACAATCAGAGTAAATCCCACTTTAGCTTAATTATGTTGAAATGGTCTAGAACTCATTGCTCTCGATGTCATGCCAACTTTGCAACACCAATAAAGATGACAAATGCTAGCTTTTTGACCAGTCTAAATACAATTACATAGAAAAAATAAAATAAAAATAGATTGGTACTTACATTCGTTGCTTGCGTTTCAGATAAAGTGTGGTTTGGTGTAATGTTATCAATGATTATCTTAATGTTGCGAAATGAACCGCCTCTCGCTTCAAGGACGACTTGGTTTGGCTTCCCACGGCTCTTGAAGATCTGGCCAGAAAATGGCGCCACTAACTACAAATCACATGAAACAGAGTAGAAGATTTAACAGTAATAACATGCGTTTTTGTTTGCTTAAAATATTAGAAAAAGGGATTTCATTAAGTTCATCTCATATTTTGGAAGAGATTCGTTATGAAAATCACGTGAAAGTATACAAAATTCTGGCCACAAAATCTGTCTTGAGTTCTTAGCGTTTCAAATAAAACTCTTCTGTTCACAAAAGTAGTACCGTTGTCATTTATTTCACAATTATAACTTAAGTTAATCAATGATCAACCTTCGCTCCTTGGGGCATCTCCAAATCCACACCCTGATCTGCATAGTATCCAGCTGAGTCAGTTGGATAAAACCCACCCGAGGCGCACTCCCCAGACCCTGGTGAACGAAACTTCCTCGGAAACAGCTTGTGAGCTTTCGGACCGAAGAGCTTCATTACAAGAGTTTGAGATTTCTGGTATCTGGAGATTCAAATTGGATAAAAGCTCGATGTAATAATAATGCACAAGTTGAATAGGCCTATTATTTTTTTGACTGCAAGAGGGCGCCCTTTGGAGGTATTTGAGGGTCAAACCATGGTAACAGTGTCGTGACCTCCAGATGCAATTATACTGATAATAAAGCAGACAATATACAACTCACAACCACACATTTACAATGTGATCAGTGTAAGATATTTGCTTAGAAAATATAAAATGTACTTTCAAAATGGAATTAGTACTGCGTCCTGTCACAGATACGGCCTTTAGAGCGTTTTATGAAAAAGAAACTGTGAACATTTAAAATACTACAAAGCCAAGTCCCTTACCGTAAACAAATGTTTTCACTACAATGTCATGATTGTCCTAAAAAGTTGTATACATTAAAATTATTCATTGACTAAGACACAAATTGTAATTATGTGCCTCTTATAATTATGAGTTTTTACCAAGAAAGTGACATCGTATAAACTTACGAATCTTTCAGCGTTTGATAAGCTTCCTTGATTGCCTTAATGCTGTCAAAGACTAGGTCATAGATCTCAAAGAACGGAGCTAGGAGATCCTTGATTGGTTCGATGGGTGCCATCAGATCATCAAAGATGGACTCAATCTCTACCTGCACTCGTGTCCTCAGGGTGTGCTGATAACAAAAAGTCAGATACATTAAACTCCAAAGATTAACACTAATAGTTCTAAAACAAAAACCAAGGTATCTTTAAAATGTTATGAAACTGTTCTTTACCCCATTGACACGTTCAATGTAGCACCCATGGTCTCCATACTGAATATTTGTAAATGTTGAATTTATCATACCGTATCAAGGGCTCCCCCTGTAAGCTTCTTGATGGGATCTTCAGCACTATTAACCTCATCAACCCACACCTTAAGATCCTTCCTGATGTTCTTAAGGTGCTCAGTCAATTCTTCGATCATGTCGCCAATTACTTTGGGTAAATCAAACCAGTACGGCCTTTGACCTGTTAAAAAAAAAACGTTACAAGCAAAAAACATACAAAAAGGAAACACAAGAAACTACAAGCGTAAAGTAATGCAATTTGGAAATGGTAACGTCATTCATTTTGTTTATATTATTAACAACAAGAATAAGTTAAATGATGTGTTTGTTCCATGCTTTACCCCCTCTCAAACTTGATTTGTACTTTTATCTTTTACTGATCCAACCTCTCCTTCACTTACCTTCCTTGAAGAAGTTTGCCTTCTCCACCTTTTTTTTAGCTTCAAATATTGCATCAACTGCTGTTTTGATACTGTTCAAAGAAGAAGATAAAAAAAAGAAAACATAAACTAAAATACTGACCAACCATCTTGCAGTTTTTCAAGCTCACAAAATGTCTAACCATATCGAGGCGAAGACAAAAAGTAGACAGGTGTAATGCCATGTCTTCACTGAGAGATAGCATAGTTTGTTTAACAGGGGTAATTCACAACCAAACTTTGCTGCATAGTCGTCTTTATCAAATCGTTGCGGTACCCGTGGCTAATATACACGCCCCTGACTCGCTTCTTGCTACCGGGCAAGCCCAGTGGTCTATCAAGGTCTTAGGTTCAAATTCTACCCGAGTGAGGTGCGTCTGGATTTGTTCTCCCATGACGAGAGAAAGTGCTGACAATACAGTGAATCAATAATATCTTTCATGATGTTGCTGGTTGTATTATAATATTTAAAAGAATATAATGTATTTTACAAAAAGGGACACTTAATCCGTCGAGTCTGTTGACTTTGAAGACTCACTTGATAATTCCCTTGAAGATGTCTCCAATAGCTTTCAGCGGTGACTTGAGTAGATCTCCGATGATATTAGATATACTCGTGATGGACATCATAATTTGTTCTGCAGCCCATGGTAAGGTCACAGTGATAGCCTCATTGACAGCCTCGGAAAAAAAAAACGATCAAATATTTCAAAATTAGTCTATTTTGCAATTTTCTCTACATGAAAGCTCCTCTTACATTTGGAATGAAATATATTTTGAGACCTTTTCCATACAACTAAATAGTCTTCATCATAATAATAATGATGCTTTGAAATTAAAGTGGAACTTACTTGGTAGAACTCCATGACATCTGTCTTGATATCACTGAATAGTTGAGCTGCCTTGTTGACCACCATGATTACGCCACGGATAGAGGGCGGGAGTTGATCTGGATCAAACTGCGAGAGTCTAGCAACGGCATTGGCCGACACCGATCTCATGTTCTGGATATATAAACATAACAAACGACACTTAAAATTAACATAGCGAACAGAGGGTGGCGTGCCCGGAAGAAAGTCCTCAGGCTGTACGGTCGTTTTCCAGGCACACGAATTACTGTTTGCTCCTGCACAATGTCACAAGCAATAACATGTCTCTTTAAAAAAACAGTAGGGCATAACTGATGCGTATTTATTTCTAATATAACACCCGAGACATGTTTTTTTCTTTCCTATGCGGGATTGGATTTTCCTGAATGACTTACAAATAACAGAAAAACGATCACCTTTTTACACTCAGTTTTCTTGAAACACATTTGTGGAAAGTAATTGCTTATGACCTTTTGTTGGCCACACTTTCGTAACTTTCAAAACAAGATGAATGATTATGTGTTTAATATCTTTATAGTCTAAATAGAAAGTGGTATAAGCTTCATTTATAAAGTGAAAATGAATTATAGTTGGAAATGGTGTTGGATTCAGTCGGTTCCACCTTTTTGTTCTCAGAAAAAAAAATATTACTGTCCGTACATGCATGTAGTTTTCTGTAAAACTTCATCTGTTTTAATACTTATTTCCTCAAGTTATCATGAAAGTAAATAAAAGTGTACAATACGAACGGTAGAAATCAAACTGTACCCACGGCAGCCATTACATTGTGTGCCATAGACGATTATTTGTGACTCGGCGAGTGTGAATGAGACACTTTGAGGTAAAAATGTAAACTTCAATTTCATCATGTAGGGCATCTTCAAAGAATTAAAACGACACCACACTGACCTCTACAGAGTTTACGGTTCCAATCCAGAACAGTCAATTCTGGAGAGGTCAGTGTGGTGTCTTTTTAATCCTTGGAAGATGCCCTTCGTGATGATTTTGGACTTAAATTCTTACCTCAAAGTGTCTCATTTACACAGGCTGAGTCACATTTGCTTCAGCTATTAAGTTATACTTTAGAGAAAACATTCTTACACTGATACGGCTCGGTATGTTTTCAAGTTCTTCGACGAAGTTATCAAATATTTTGTTAATGCTGGTATCTCCGTTGAAGAGGTCGACAACGATGTCTACCGCCCTCACAATGTTACCAACCACTCTCTGGATGAGTAAATCGTAGACTTTGACCAGGTCACTGATGCGGTCAACCCCAAATTCCTGATAGCAAAATACAAAAATAAATGATGCTCTGATTTAAAGATGATTGTAGGAACAACAAAATATGACGGAATTTTAACACTGGACATTGTATTTTTAGTACATTTATTGAGAACCTATTGGAATTAATTTGTAGTGTCTTATGTCACTTATAGTGTCTTTGGTGCAATCCAAGGCTTCGTGTGGTTGAGAATACTAAGCCATGATCTCGGCGTTCCTCCATCAAATAAATGATCCAGGTCTAACAGGAACAATACAATCGTTTGACATAAATTGAAAAACAAATGCACCATCCTAGCCAACCGAAGTCAAAGTTTACCTGTAGGATGTTCAAATTGTACTCAATGTGCCCATTGAAACAGAAGCGTGCTCTTGCGATATCCAGTTTTTTCCCAACGAGTCCAACCAGAACCGTTGCATAAGCCTCATCCAGAATGTCTACACGCAGATGACCGCTGAGGGGAGCTAAAGAGATATTAAAACGAAGTCAAATAATAATTCGATTAAATAACTAAATAAATAAATAAATAAATAAAATAAATAAAATAAAATGAAATAAAGTTCTGTTCGTTACGGTGATGGAGACTGAATTCCTTTTGCCTCACCAATTTTGATGTTGAGCTCATTTCTGATAGTTAAACCAAACTCTGATCCGGTTTTGGGGCTCCCAATGAGCTTCTTCCACTCAAATGCTGGGCTTGCCAATTTGAACTGAATTCCCTCCCAGAATCCACGCCGTACACGCCGCCTGGACGGGGAACTCGCACCGTCAGTGGAAATTAACTCTGATGAGTTGGCGTCCATATACCTGTGAAGGGATTGCAAGTTAAAACAAAACATTTCAACATCATTGTTATAAAGATTATTATTGAAGATTTTCAGCAGGAGCAGCCGAAACAGTAAATTTGTCAAAAACAAGCTGGATAGATAAAAGGTGAACTGATACATAACCGGTCTTCTGAACAAACATCGCCTTCTCGCCAAATTTGTAAAGACCAGTTGATAATTGTTGCACAACTCATATTATTATATAGTGTTAGAACATCCCAGAAAGAAACTGAGGGAGCTCAGGTTGCTCACAACCAACAAGAAGCAGTTGCTTCAATTGAAGAAGGACTGATTGCTGCTACAGGATGTTTCTCTTAACTACTGCAGTGGCAGAACACAGTGACTACTGCTAGAACATCCCAATTAGAACTACGTTCATGCAAGGAAAAGGTATTAAACAAGTTACATTGGATACAACCATACACGTGTAAGTTGTATACTGAACCTACTTCAGAAAACCCTTCACCAACTGTAAATAAATTAATCTAGTAAGTTTTGCGGACACACCGGGTAACTATCTCTAATGAGTTAGTGTGGTTTTGAAAAGAACCGATAGTATAACAACTCGACGTTTCGATCAGTATACTCTGATCGTCTTCAGGAAAAGAGTATACTGTTTTTTTTTTCAGAACTACACCAACTCATTAGAGATAATTACATGGTGTCTCCGCATAAAGTTACTAGATTGTATTCCCACTATGCAAAAATTCAAATTTTACTTTTGAATAAATTACTGATCGTTTCTGTGAAATACTTCCCTAGATCTAGTATTCCAAGAAGGTAATTTTGTGTTTGTTTTAACCCATTGAGTATAACACTTACTCTTCTGGATTGACGAAGTTCGATGCATGTTTATAGACACTGTTTGGATGATCTTTGTAAAGTAATGATGCGTCGTATCTAACATGGTCGTCCTCATCTTCATCAAGGGCTGACTTGAGGAGGATACTTGCCGCCTGTAAAGGATCCGAAAAACATCGTGCTCAAGATGGTGAGACACTGAGTACATGATTATAGTTTCTTTTAGGTATGAGAATGACCATGTTAAGATTAACTTGGATACATCATCTCTGTGTCTAATGTCACCAAGTGTCATGACCAGGACTTACAAGCCTCTTTACCTTGTCGTGGTGATAGTCTCTCATGGAGTGTAAGCCAGCTCTTTTCAGTAGAGGATGGGTAGCGGTAGAGTTGGTATAACTATGGATGTGAGGGAAGGAACGATGGAGGGCGGCGTTGCCGAGAGCTTCGATACACGCTACCGTGTTGTGGTGGAATTCCTCCATTTCATCTTCAGAGAGAGTTGTGATAGTCTCACTGTAGCTCCAAGGATCTGACGGTTCAAAGAATGTACCTATATAGTTAATATCATACATGATAATTAATTTACAGTGTGAAGAATAGAGAGAGAATTCAAACTCAAATACATTTTGCAAAACGTTACCGTGAACACCAAGTTTGTCTTCGATCTTCACAACAATCGCCTCAGCCTGAGATTTGTATCCAGCAGCCCACATGTTACCAGCTAAGGCGCCGAGTACCATCACAGCAACTCTCTGTATCTCGGGGTCACGTAGTGGCTCTGAAGAAAATATTAATGGAGTGAGTCTGAGATGCATTTTTGAGAGCAGTTCTGAGGTCTACAATTTGACGCGTTTTTTATTTAACATTTTAGCAAAAACTTCACGAAATTGATTGACGTCTCCCAAATTGAAGCGAGTTCAACCGTTTTAATGTCTAACTAGATAAGCCTAGTATAAAGGAAAACGCGAACGAAAAAGAGAGGCTCACCTGGAAAACGCTGAGGGTTAAAGACAATGTCCTCCAAGGTCTCTAAATAATGCTGTGGACGGGGGGGGGGGGGAGAATTAAAGGGTATTAAAGTGGATATTCAAAGTCAATGAAAAAAAAAAAAAAAAAAAAAAAAAAAAAAAACAACAACAACAACAACAGATACTTGTAATGGACCAACCACAAGCTATAAATGTTGTTAATTTTCTGGATTTTTTTTAATGAGGACATTTTGCAAATATATTTTTGGCAAATACATTTTGAGCTGAAGATTTGTGTATTTCTTGGCTTGTCGTGACCGGGCGATCATACTAGACTCAGTTCTGTGGCCATTTTTTTTTAAGAACTGCTAACGGTAAGCAAATTTCTGAGCTACTTAAAGGAAAACAAATGTGCGTATGCATAAGCGTATTTCACAGGTCAGCCAGAACATTAGGCAGTCAGCTTGACTTGTTACGTCATTCGTGTTTATAAAGTAAGCACAGGAAGGTTAGCATGCCTTTTCATGTACTTATGATGAGCAGCGTTTAGTGCCACAAGTTTTGTGCCACAAGTTTCAGCCGAAAGTTTTGTGCCACAAATTTGATGGCATAATTTTCAAAGAAGTTCTACAAGTTTCGTGCTTTAAGGTTCGTGCGCCGCAGCACAATGTAAAACCTTCCATGATACTACATAAATGGGTCTCATAAATTCAAAACCGTTATTAAAAATAATAAGCGTATTAGGTACCTAAATGTTTGTAGTCGATACGTAAGCTTTAAAAGACTACGGTATTGTATTACTTAAGATACTCCCATTGGGTGTATTTGTTTATCTAATGGTCCAAAAGAGACACAAGTCACCTTGATAACAGACTATCAAATAAAGAGTACAATACCTTTGATATAGCTCGAGTGAAGCCAGCAGACGCGACGAGTAGTCTCTCGACAAGTTCCTTGCTTGGTTTTGGAGACAGGAGGATGAGATCTGCCAGGAGAGACTGCGAGGAGTCGGTTTCCAACGCGGATACAGCGTCTAACATATTGAGTCTGTCTTCCCTGTCACGGTGTCGTCTAGAAGAGAACATAAGCCAAATTAAAATATGCTATTTTTCACATTATATTGCGAAAATAAAATTGAAGTAGACCAAAGAAAACGGGAGACTTTTGAGGACGCTAGTTGGCAGCAGACTAACCATGTATATCCATTGTTGTCGGAAATGTGTGCATGCTCATAACTACGTAAACAATGGCAATTTACCTGGTAAGTCTGCCGCCACCTATTGTTCCAAGATCGCAGATTGTAATACAGCACCTTGAGTTAACTTTGTACATTACCTTTTGATATAAACTATTGTTTGCAGTACAATAGCGTGTCAAATAATTTGTGTTTGGAAAGTAATACTCAGCTTATAAATATTTTCCTTTTGACGTCAACAAAACTAAACGCCGAATGCAGCGCCTTTACAAATCATTCAACAATAATTTCACTAACAGTTGGGTTTAATTTTTCATATCCCTGTATTTCTGTTGTTGTGTGGTTTCAATTACCTGGATAGTGGAAGTTGATACAAAGGTTTGACAATCTCAGCAAGTTTCTTTCCATCAATTATATATCTTAAGATGTTCACAAGATCCTGGTAACAATGGCTCCGCTCGTGTGATCCTGCAAAAAAAAAAAAAAAAAAAAAAAAAAATGGTTGTTTGATTAATAGAATACAAGTATCATTGCTATTCATCAAAATGATCCCTGCTAAAAAAAAAACACATAGCCGTAATTCTCTAAAGATTTTCTACCCATTGAAATAAATTGCGTGTGAATCTCTTGTACGTCAAAGACGCATCGCAAGAGACTTAAAATAAGGATTTTTCGAAAAAACAAAAATAATGTCAAAGATCTATGAGAACTAGAGCGTTCATTTGCATTATTATGTCAGTTGAGAGAGTTTTGCGGCAGTTTTACCTTAATGATAAAATATTTCATTGTTTAGTATTTTTGCAAATGTTACTAAAATACTTTTTTGATATCAGAGCCTATTGTATATTTTTGTGATTTACCCATACACCGATGTGTCTTAAAAGCACTGTATACTCAGTACTCTCCCGAGTCCTGTAAAAAAAAAAAAAAAAAAAAAATCACAGGCATATTCCTTGGTTGGGATTCTATATTTTTAAACTTTGATTTAGCCTACTTGACCTTATGGACCACTACGAACATGTACATGGTAGTGTTTATGTTATGATCAGATACCTTCCAGTGGCGCGTTCCTCATGCACGTCAGGTTACCATACACCATATCCTTCAATATTGTCTTGTCATTAGTCAGGTGTTGGCTGTTTGGTAACTACGTCAACAACGGATAATAAAACAGTAATACTAAAAGGGTCAATAATGCTCAATGAAACACTTCATGATTATACATATAAGCTGCTTTTATAGGATTACTAGACGAAGTGAAATTCAAAAGAAGTAACACTTTGCTAATTTTGTATGTTTTATAGAAGCTACAGTACCGATGTTTACCAAAAATAAACTAAAAAAATAAGGTCAATGATTTGCCGCTGAAGGCGTTCGGTTAAGTTTCCTTTTGAGCAATAACAAGATTCATATAAGAATGTCAAACATTTTATTTTTCATTTCAAGCCCAACTTTAGCTTTGTTACACTTGTTGTTGTTGTTGTTGTTTTTTTTTTTTGTTTTTTTTAAGAAACAAAAATGTGTAAAAAAGCGGATGAACGATTTTGACCTTTTTCAGTTGATGTCTGTTTAGGATTTGCGTAAGACTTACCTTATTCATTTGAATTGTATCAGTCACAAGATCTCCATCAGTAGGCGGGGCTAGAGAAGGGGAGTACATTTCACGTACGAATGTGAGTTGCCCGTATGAAACAGTTTGCATCTCTGGAAGATCTGATCAAAATACAACGAAATAAATTATTTTTAATTTTTAAGTTCGTTTAGTAAAGTCAAACGGTAGAAGTCTTGTTCTTTTTTTTTAACCAATAAGTCCAGTATCTACCTAAAACAGAAAAGACACCAATAATACATTTTAGCAAATTGCTTTAAATTATCTTCCTGAAAAAAAAAAAAATTAAAAACTTACCAAACCCTTCTTTGTCTTTACTCTCTTGAAATTGATCCTGAAACCTGAAGACAGAAAAATCAACGATAGCATAAAATAAGGAGTAAGGAAAAATACATTGTGTGTAAGCATGACTATGTGCCGCGTGTGTGCGTTCACAGTGGATTTGACTCGTTTGGCACCCATCTGATTAACAAGAATTAACGGCAAGTCAGCCTTACCTTTTGCTTTGGCTTTGCTTTTACCTTTTGCTATTAACAGGTTCTCCGTAAGCAGCCTTTAGAAAATTTGGCAGTGGACTGTTGAGACTGTTTGACGTCTTTATGGCGTGTCGTGGCCGGGCGGTCAAGCGCACTGGACTCAAGCTCTGGAGTCTCAGATCAGCAGAGTGTGGGTTCGAGTCCCGGTCGTGACACTTGTGTTATTAAGCAAGACACATAACCAGTATTTCTTTGTTCTTCGGATGGGACGTAAAGCCGTGGTCCCTTGTGTTGTGTAATGCACGTAAAAGAATAATAGAAGGGGTTTGTTTCTGGCAGTGGCTGCTGACTGCGCCGCAGCACCTTGCTAACAATTACAAGGTGCTACATAAATAACTTTCATTATAAAAAAAACCCTCAAAAACCTGCCTTAAAGGGCCCATGAAGAGGTTTTTTGTCATGGAACATTTTTTGTGGCTTAATATATGGTTTGAAATTAACAAAACATAGTGTTGACTATTTTGATGTGTCTGTTATGCGTTAATACACTTTAAATGAGCCCCGAAAATGTGTGCCATCTGATTGCGCAATGATCCATGACGTAGCCTGTGGTAAAACATTTCAAAGACGGTTCTGGTGCCGAGTGGTCAACAATGCATTGTATGTTATTGTCACACACATGGCCCTGGTCCACCCTTCCACTGTCTACGTCACAATGAGGAAGGGTGGGCGTAGCACGGCAACCCCCTACTTTTAGAAATGGTTATTTCTACGATTAATACGCATGTAAAAAATGTGAAAAAAAGTAAAGATATACTATAATAGGCATACTTTATTTTTTTAACCAATAAAAAAAAATAAAAAATTGATGGGACCTTTAAAAATAGTATAATACGCGCATTGGGTACCTAATTGTTGGTAGATATGTGCGTTATATAAGGTATTATTATCATTATTTTTTATTATTACTGTTATTAATGTACATACATTTCCTTTGTTTTTTCGAGTTTTGTTTTCCCTGGAATGTTTATCAAATACTATATTTTGCTTACTCCTTTGGTGATTCTCTTGGTGCTTCGAAGTGATCCAGAATCTTCACGAGAGTAGGTAGCTTCATACCAGGGTGGTAATGAATCTCCTATGAAGCCAGTACAGTGACATAAATGTAAACCAGAAGAAAAGTTTGAATCAACAACAAAACAATTCACAACAATTTTCCAAAGTGTTTCGTACGTCTGTCTCAGTTGTGATTTATTATGTGGTCTTCTATTATAACGGTTTGCAACATTTTGAGCGGATAAGTTCATTTTTTGAACGTCATGGTTCAGTTGCACTAAAACTCAACAACGATTGCATTGCCATTAAATATATCAAACAACCAAGGAATTAATACATCTGCAGAAAGGAGATGCAATGAGACAAAGTTGAAAATATAGTATGACTAATATTCTTATTATGTGGATTGACGAAACTTTGAAAGTATCCGCGCTGGTTTATAGTCGACAGAGGTCGCCCTTCACATGCCTGTCAAGCGGCACATTGTCATACCTTTTGATGTTTGGTTTTCCCGTACGGTATTGGGTGTGTTCGTCTGGTTTTTGTGAAGACGATGATGCCATCGTTGTTCGCTGACATCCGGGCATTGTATGACGACTCGTGGTGACCCTCGTGGCCTGTTTCGTTGCAGTCGTAGCTCCATTTAGGCTGCTCATCAGTCTGTACAAATTTGGCGGGAGCAAAAAGGAGATCCTTGCATCACACTAAATTTTTTATGAACCATTAAAGCCGAAAATTTGGTCATATAATTATTTCATATTGATTTTACTACTTGTCGTACTTAAATGTATTTTTAAGCAAAGACAATTTCTATTGTATACTTGTATATAAATAGCAATAAACCAAATCAATCAATCAATCAATTAATCAGTCAATCAATAATAACATCATGAAAACCAGATTATTAATTACCGCCTACCGTGCCGTCGGGAGGATGTTGTAGATTTGCTGCCAATAGGCTCGCCATACCTTTCTTAGTTGCTATCACGTGCTCGCTTTCACCACGTGGGTAGTACACATGACCGATCGTTCCGTTTTCGCTGATTTCGAATGCAAACCTTAAGAAAACAATATCATGATTCATTTTAAAGAGTTATAAACATTAATGGTCTTATTGAAAATGCAAAATTTAAGTTACTGGTTTTTGGTATCAGGCGATGTTTGCAAAATTTATTCGAATTGTTCTTCTTGTCTTAAGTAAAACACGATATAATTTTTTTCTTCAAAATCTCGATGTCACTTTGCATTCCCCAAAAAAGTATTCTTTGTTAGATGCGCAAATACTTCCATATTATGAGTACTTACCTCATTAAACTAAAATGAGTTTCATTGACGAAAAAAGAAAATTACTTATTTAGTCTCTTTGTCCGATTTAATTGCATGCCTCACGTGAGACTCTCACTAATCGAATATGTCCAAAAAATGTTTAAGGAAACTTCCAGAATCAGTCTCCAAATAAAGGACCCGCCTGGTCTATTGCTCAACCGAAACTGTTGTCAAGGAAGCTAACAAACAACTACATGTGTTTCCAAAGGTTGTTTACAAATCTGAAATCTCAACACGTCGGTCTTTGTTGTCAAGTTAAGCTGCAAACAAGGTGTCATGATCGTTCAGACATTTGATAAAACTTACCCACGGAGAAGTGTCTGAATGGGTCATACAATCACATAATCGTATTTTAAAGATAATAGTTTAATATTTTTTTAATGGCTATTTTCATAGATTCGAACAGTTTTAAGCATTCATTTAATGAACTGCATGACAAAATCCGCCAATAAATTTGTGGTAATTGTTTAAAAACTAAAAGCATGTTTGGGGCCTACTTGTATTTTATGTAATGTCCCTGGCCTATGCAGAAGTTTGAATATATTTGTTTTGTCAAAACTACACCAACACCAACACCAACACCAACACCAACACCAACACAAACACAAATACCAACACCAACAGCAACAACGCCAACGCCAACACCAACACCAACACTAACACAAACACCAACTACAACACCAAAACCGACACCGAGAACACCAACACCAACACTAACACCATCGACAACGACGACGGCGGTGGCGACGACGGAGACGACGGTGACGAAAGAAACGACGGTGACGACGGTGACGACGACGACGACGACAACAACAACAACATCAACGATAACATCAACAACAACATTAACAACAAAGACAACAAAAATAACAGCAACAGCAACAGCAGCAGCAGCAGCAGCTGCAGCAACAACAACAACAACAACAACAACAACAACAACAACAACAACAACAACAACAACAACAACAACAACAACGACGACGACGACGACGACGACAACAACAACAACAAATCAAGAGAAAAAAGAGAATTTGGTGAAGGGCCTACAAACTGTATGGAAATTATCTTGAAATACACTAATCAGAATGTGTGTACTTTTGATTGCGCAACATGCTGGTAGAATAAGGAATGGCAAACGAAACCGTTGTCAAGGAAGCTAACAAACAATCCAACATGTTTTTCCATAGGTTGTTTACAAATCTGAAATATCAACATGTCGGTCTTTGTTGTCAAGTTAAGCTGAAAACAAGGTGTCATGATCGTTCAGACAATTAATAAAAAATATCCTTGGAGGGGTGTCTGAATGGGTATTAAAGTTGCATTATCCTGTTAACATGGCCGGACCAAAGATGGAAATTCCCGACAATATTGACACAAAACTCGTAAAGAACGATGAACTGTGATGAAGTTCACGCAACTTTTTGCGGAATAGTTTGTCAAGATGGTTTAACTCGCGATTTGAAGTGACAAAATGCTCAACATTTATAAGCGGTGCTCGTTTGAATCGTTTTACTTGGTCCCCGTGAACATAGAGTGTTATAGTTTTTCAAATTTAACGAACTAAAAGGTGCTGCCAAAATAATGTATACATACCAAACATTCCATGCCATCAGTTTGGTGAATAGAGAAATTGGTAAACAGACAAATAGTACAAGTAGTTTGACAACTGTAACTTTGAACCCTTTATTTTTATTATTATTTGTTTTACTTTTTTCCACCAATGTTGCTGTGTGCAGCGATTATTGTTTACCTCCATTTTGTTTTCACCTCTCAATTTTTTTCCTCATGTCCCTTTAGGGGCTCCGTAGGAATCGATTAAAAAGGTAATAAAATGAAATGAACACGTGTAATTGATTAGTCCAACCGAGTGACTGGAGTCGATCATACCAGAATGCTCGAGTCGGTGGAAATCAAAATGCCAAGAGTCGAATACAGGCCCAGTCTACATTATTTCCGTGTAGTGTATTTAGTCGACCACAGGCCGAGTACTTTACCTTGCGTGAACGTGAGTTGCAACGTTGTTTGCAATTTTGATGTCATTTCAGGGCTACCATACTTAAACATGTCAGCGCATTAACATGCAGTTGTGGTGCTGCATGCCGGGGGCAGATAATGAATAAATTCGGAGGTGGCAACCTTGATGGTTCATTGTCTCGCAGTATACGCAGTGTGCCAGCCCAACTTTATGAAACACATCATTAATATATGGTCATCCTTAAGAGTTATTCTTTAAGTTTCTGAATATAGACCGATTGTCGCTTTATATTAATTGCAACAATCACTGCATATTTTTGTTGTGTGAGGAGAGTGTTTTAGGTTGAATGACTATTAAGGTTCTGAAACAAAAGCTCCTTTTTAATTAGCTCTGATTTTGACTTGATAATGTTGTCTTTTTGTTTTCCATGCTTTTTTTTTTAACTTTTGATTGTGTACACGATGTGAATTACGTCTTTATGATATTTTGCTTTGAACTTGATTTATTTTATGTGGTTTGAGGATTAATACAATACCATTTTATTGCATGGCTCAAACTTTGATTCTAAATTGTTCTTTTCTTTGTGCACTCTTTGAGATGCACTGCATTATTTAATCGTGGCATCAGCCCCATAGTTTTATGGGTATACTTCAATTTAAAGTAAACTTACCTGACAACGGAAGATTACATTTTAGCCTTTACAGTCTACAATTTGTCCTTAATTTTCTAATAACTAAGACTTCCACTCTAAAAAACAAAGTGCTGCATTGAGCACTTCTAGGTGCTTGTATAGTGACTGCTATTTGCGTGCTGATTTAACACACGAGTGCGTGTTAAAGAATAGCACCCAAGACGTGTTAAGATTGTGCACATAAAGAGCTTCCAGTAGCACGTGTACATGTGCTAAATAAATGACATAACCCTCATCAGGAGCTAAACTAATGCACTGATGCACCACATGTGCTGCAAGAAGTGTTAAAATTGTGCACTTAAAGAGCTATCAGTAGCTCGTGTACAGTGACATAATCCTCATCAGGAGCTAAACTAAGAGGTGCTCAGTTACATGCAATGTAATATTTCCAAAATTAAAAGAATGTGAACAGCAAACTAAAGCATCACAATTGGATTGTTTTATTTTAGTATCAACTTTATTTTGGAACAAGTAAAAATACCAAACTGGTAAAAAATATGCAGTAAGTTTCAGATCTAACACACATGTATAAAACTTTCAAATACATAACTGTAAATGTAAATCTTTTATAAAACAGTACTTTTTATACATGATGACAAATAATGCTATCTTATTATTTTAATTTATCTCCATTACCATTCATCAGTGCTCCAGTGTATTTGGTGGAAGAATCATGTTCCTAGCTCTTACCATTTTTAAATGAGTAGCTACTTCCGGTTTGACCGGAAGTAAAGGTCAGAGAGGTCACGCAATGTGCAACTGAGAAGGAACTTCCCAAACCTTGGTATTTTGTGAAAGAATCATGTTCCTACCTCTAACAACTTGGTTGGGAAACAGCATTAATAAGATCATAAAAAACACTAGAAGAATATGTGTACTATTGGTTGTGACAATTATGTCGGTAGTTTAAGGAATGGAATTGCGTTAATGATTGTTAACAACTTCTAAATGACAAACTTACCATCCATCATAGCTGTGCTCCTCATTCAAAAGAACTAAAACAAAAAAGACAAAGAGGGTGATAACAACAACAACAACAACATAAATTTAAAATGGCAACTGTGTGCAAGGCTTAATGGTTAATTTTAACTTCTTTTGATAATTATTTGAAAAAGAGCAACTTAACACACTAGCTAGACAATTATTTAATCGACATGTCATTCAAAGAACTACAACTCATCCCTGGCAGTCATATTACCCCCCCCCCCAAAAAAAAGGTCAGGTTCCCAGTAAACCAAATAACGTTCATGGTGACATAACAGGACCTAACTTGTTTTGCGGTTGCACTGAAGTAAGCGAAATCAAATTAAGATGGCTGCACTGTTAAAAAAAATCTGGGCTACTTGGGCTACAAAATAGACTAACATATGACTTCAAAGGTCTTTCAGGAATGGAGAAGAACGGTTCCTAAAAGAAACCAAATTTTGCCGTTTTCGAACATTTGTCAAAAAAAACGATTTATCCGAACCAAAATGGGTTCAACATTGTCACGTAAACTTGACAGTTGCAACGGCTGGAAAAGCGTATAAGCTGACCTTTGACCGTGTTTTTTCACATTTTTCGTTAATAACGTGATATTTTGAGGATTTTTTTTAGGAACAACAATTTAAAAATTATTGTCTGTCATCCACATCACTAAATTAGGTAAACAGTAAGCCGGTGTGTCCCTTTAATACTTCCCCCACAAACAGGTGTTTTTCTCGGTATTAATGTTCACGAGCGTGTCTAAATGTTTGTTTGTGTTAAAAAGACATCGTGCAGAAAACGGTGGATTACTTTCGTTTGTCCGTGTTTGTTACTAGTGCCTATAGACCCCAAACTAGAAAAGTCTATTGGACAGGTGAACGGTGTAACAAAGGCGCATTTTTCGATTGTTATCTACACTGGCGAACTCTTGGGGTTGGTTTTACCGCAAACACCCAGGTGGATAAGGACATTGTTCCCGTTGCATTACTATGGTTGACGGCTGTTGCTATTGGTATCATATAAACAATGCGGTTTGCACCTTTCGTTCAGGTCTCTCTAAAGAAGAATGAATTCAATGCATATTTTAAGGGTTTTACGTGGAGTAATAATTTATGTTGCAATTATCAAGCAATCTTGTAAAAGACGTTTACAAACTCTCCTCCTAACTCGACCCCTTGCATTATTGCCATGTAAAACCATCTCAGAAAATCAAAGCCAAATTGATGAATACTTCCGTGCCAGCCGAAAGTGAAAAGAGGGAAACAAATTACACGGGAAAGAAGAGAGGAGAAACATTAAAACAAAATGGTAAAAAGTATTTACTTTTGCTTGAAGCCCAAGCTCAACATTGGTAAGAAGAAACACAAAAAAATATTCACAGATTTACATATACCTCACATGGTATAAATATAATGATGGTAGAAAACTTTCCTTGAAATTTTACTGCCTGAAGTGTTATCGTTTTTAAATAATAAATAAAATAAGATCAGCAATTAGTGTTCGTCTCATTGAGACGAAAACTCTGCCTACAGGAATGCGTACAAAATTGCTGAATGCATTTTTACCGTTTTCTCGCTAATGAAACAACGAAATGAGCTGAAATTTTCACAGGTAGGTTGTATTACATGTATCGTGATTCATGCAAAGGATGGAAGAATTTACAGACACTTTACCAATGTTGCGCTGGGGCTTTGAGACCGAAGTTTTGTGTAAGGTGATATGGCGCGGGCGTAAGATAAGCTGTTTACGCCAACAGAGTGCAATCTCTCGGGACCTCTTGGTGGGAATTCTGTAATTATAGGCACCATCAGTGCACAGAAATTTGTGGTAAGTTAACACCACAAGCTTGGGCTGTGGTCACGGTCGGCTTTTCATGCGTGTTTACTGCTGCTATGGATACACAACAACAAATTCGATCCATCTGTTGTTGTTTAACCAGGCAAGAAAAACTGTAACTCGAGTTTATTGGCAGGTACCCCGCAACAGGTCGAGTTTGAAATTAGTCGTCTAAATGGCTGAATATATCACAGGCCATATTCTTGCCAGATCCAGGATCTAATGAAATCGTTTATTATATCCATCAAAAGTGCCAGAGGATATCAATACAGAATTTGACAAACGTGATTTGTTGAGAAATCACTTTGACGGGTTACTGATGCCTCAAAGGAAGGATGTCGACAGAGATTACGTTTGTACCTTGGTGGTTGTTACTGCTAGTGATGGCCGCTGAATGAACCCGCAGGTAGATTTGCTGAGATCCAACTTCGGTGTCGGGACTTTTTACCACCAAAAATCCAATCTACAAAAAAAAATAATAATAGTAATACAATTTAAAAACCAACAACAAATAAATAAATAAATGAAATCAAAATGCAAATAAGGCATACCTTTCAATTTCTATATAGGTGCAGTCATTTCAAATTTTATGGATACATTGATAATCGCATTTGTTCTATGGAGTTTAACCCTATCAAGACTGTGGGGGGGGGGGGTCACACCGCGTGAACAACCTCCAAATGTTTGCCCGTAACTTTTTAACGCTTAGTTTGGTCACCGCGATTTTTTATGACTTTTCCCCAGCTATATCTAGATTCATGTTGACAAAAAAAAATTCGGAATCAGGTGTTAGCTGTTGGCATAACAATCATTTGTTTGACCTTAGGTCACACGATTTTATTGTTTTTAGTGATTATTGTGTGTGCCTTTTTGAACATCATTTCAACCTGTAGTTGAATTTTTTTTTTCTTTTTTTGCCAAAAAAAGTGATACTGCTGAATCACGTGATAGTCTGAAATGCTTTTGGAAGTTAAAAATCTCGGATTTTGTGTTTTTAGCCTTGTAATAAGGGGGCAAATTATATAACTTTTTTTTACAAGGGAATATTTTCAACATACTAATTTGTTACTTCTCAGATCCCCACCCCCAGAAAAATAACAATAATTTTGAATTGTTCACCAAGCCTTATCATTGCTCCATAGGCCCTAGCGTCCTTTTTTAAGTGTAAAAAACGCACTTTTCTTATTTACCCCAATTGGTAAACATTAATGAATTATAGTGCCCCCAACGGTGACTGCAGTCATCCAACTATTAAATTAGGTTGGAAAGATATTGATCATGTTATTATGCACAAGTTTGCCAAGTTTCATAACATTTGAACAACAAATACAGAAACTGTGGGAAAAACACGTTTTTTGACCAAATATTTGCCACAAAAGCATCCTAAACGCCCTCTAGTGATGATTTTGAGGTCATCATGTAGAACTTGGTGAAATGAACATTTCTAGCAAGTTTCGTTAAAATCAATCAAAAAATGTGGAAACTATGTGCCCCTCCCCGGTCCCCATACATCCCCAAAAAGCCCGGTCCTGATAGCGTTAAAGTTTATTTACAAAACGATTTAATAAGATGACTATTGTTTAATGTGTAAAAAGTAAGAACGTAGGTGATGAACAGATTACAGTTCGTTATTCCAAATATCCAATATTCGCATTTTCAATTGATACTAACAAATATATTGCCTTCTATCTGAATTTAGCGAAAAGGACGTTATACAATGTTAATCAACCGAAGTAGGGTGGTCCTATTGTAATCCGAAGGGGAAGGTTGGTGGAGTAAAGGTGGGAACAACAATTATAGTTATAAACTAGAAATTTAGAGTTTGTGGACAAACTCACGGTGTTCAGCTCGAACGTAATAAAGTGATTGCGTAATTGAAAATTTTATAGTCGATATTGTGTGCAAGTTTTTTGTCTCTTGTGCTATTTATTTGTACCTTTTGTTGATCTTTATGCATGAAGGTTTGTCATATGAAACTTCAACTTCCGATTTTGACAGGAACTAAAGGTCAAATGGGGTCACACTTTGTAATTGATATTGTAGAATCGCAGAAGGGCCTTAAAATCAGGTTAATTAATGTACAAATTTACGTTATTCAGATATAATTTTTGTATAAAAAATAATACTTCCGATTTCGACCGGAAGTAAAGGTCAAATGGGGTCACACTCTGTGTAAGAGATTTTCAATACTTCAAGACCTTTCATATGGTGTAAAGATCATGTATGTAGCATGTATTATTCTTAAGATATGATTATTTTAGTATAAAACTTCAATTTAATGTAATGACGTTATCGATGACGTCATCATTCCAAAAGTTTGCTTTTTCATGTACACACTGTGGTCTAGGTATATTAATGTTCAAGTCCGTACATGCTTCAGTTTTTGAGATAGCAAAATATTTTTTTTCGAACTCGTGTATCATTTTCGTTGTGACGTAGCTATGACGTCATACACCACTTGAAAGCTCGTGAGCTAAAGAAAATATTATGCATTGAAAGTTTGTTCATATTTACATTAACTTAGGCTCTAGAGCCCGAAATAACATGATTTTAAATTTAACTTCCGGTTTTGACCGGAATTAAAGGTCAAATGGGATCACGGTGTGCATAAAATTTGTCCAATCTTACAAGACCTTTCATATGCACCAAAGATTTTGAATGTAGGATTTGCCGTGCTTGATATATGCATTTTTTGAATTATTTAACGTTTATTTAACCTAATGACGTCATCAATGACGTCATCATTCCAATGGTTTCATCTACTCGCTAAGATCTTTGTACATGGTAAGTTTCAAGATCATGCAAGGTTTACTTTTTGAGATATTGACGAACATTGTTCAGGGGGAGAAATCGCAGAAAACTAGAAATGAGTTTTTGTGGCATTACAACAACTAGGTGTTCGGAGTGTGATGTATTGAAAATTATTTGATGTGTAAAAAGTTAAATGAAATGAAAAGTTAATCCAACTTATAAAAGAAAATATGAAGAAAAACATACGTTAAATTTGAGCTTTATGATATATTTAATTTGAACATCCGGTTTGGACAGGAACCTCTTACCACTTTTAAATGAGGTACTTCCAGTTTGACCGGAAGTAGAGTTCAGAGAGGTCATGCAATGTGTAACAAAGAAGGACCTCCCCTAACTTTGGTATTTGGTGAAAGAATCATGTTCCTAGCTCTTACCATGTATAAATGAGGAGCTACTTCCGGTTTGATCTTAAGTAAAGGTCACAAAGGTCACCCATTGTGCAACAGAAAAGGACCCTCCCTAACCTTCGTATGTGGTGAATGAATCATGCTCCTAGCTTTCACCATTTTTAAACAAGGAGCTTCTTCTGGTTTGACCGGAAGCAGATTTCACAAAGGTCACTTAAAGTTTCACAAATGAAGACCTTCCCTAAAATTGATATTTCTCGAAACAATCATGTTCCTAACTTTAACCACTTTTACATGAGGAGCTACTTCCGGTTTTGCAAGAAGTAGAGGTCACAAAGGTCAACCAATGTGCAACAGAGAATGAGCTTTCCCAACCTTGGTCTTTGGTGAAAGAATCATGTTATTAGCTCTTAGCAATTTTATATAAAGAGCTACTTCCGGTCAGACCGGAAGTAGATGTCATAGAGGTCACTTATTGTGTCATAAAGAAATACCCTCCCTTACCTTGACATTTGTCGAAAGAATTAAGTTCATATCTCAAACGGTTGTTTTAAATATGCCCTGTATTAAAGACCAAGAAAGCGTGGAGCGTGCACCTTGAAAAGAGACTGAGAATAACGTGTGGTTAATGTGCATAGCAATGGGGCATCGATGTCACGCAGCCACGCACACACAAGCACGTGTACGTGTTTAATGGCATTGGATTTTGTACAGCAATGTCGGACACGCATGAACGCACACGGTCAATCGATTTCCGTTAAACGTCCGGTTTGAACCGGAAGTAAACGTCAAAATGGTGTCACCCCAATAAAAAAAGTTTGAGAAGGCTCAATTCTCTACAATCTGATGTAAGATTTGTGAACATGTGATAAGTACTTCTTAAGATATGAATTTGTGAAATTTTCATAAATTTTCAACTTCCGGTTTGAACCAGAAAACAAGGTCAAATTGGGGTCATGTCTGTGAGGCGTTTACGCAGTTTTGAATGACCTTTCCGATGATGTATAGATTGTAAAAATCCATTATTCACTTAAGGAGTTATTAATTTTTGAAATAATAAACTTTGATTTAATGTAATTCGACACCTGATGACGTCATCATGACGTCACTCAAGCGGTTTCCTGTCCTGGTGACGTTCTAACTGTGTGTGAAAATCAAGAGGTGTTCCGGGCTGAGTGCCCGAACACCTAAAAAAAAAAAAACTCAACAGTTACAATTGTTGTTCGGCTGTTGGCCGAACACCTAAATACACCTGTTGTGGTGTTGGGTCTCTTCGCCAATGAGCAATAGGTAATGATTTAATACTTGACTGAGACCATTGCCAGTGAGTATTTCAACCTAAATACATTATGTTGTGCGAGGTTTTAACTTGGCCAACCGGTAGCTCACTGGCAATCAACAAGGATTTTCCGGAAACTATGGTACTTCCTGAAAATCATTAAAAATGAGGATGCTGATATAAATTGGAAAATCCCTGAACAATTACTACTGATACATGTTTACCATTTGTCAAAAAATATTTTTTTTAGTGTAGTGTCTACAACTTGAAAATTTGTTTCTTTTAGAAATAATTACCTTTGATTCAGCGAGGATTGTTTCAACATTCCTCAGATCTGTTGATGAGTGGAAATTGTAGATGTACTCCGTGTCCGCCTTGAACCGGATAAAACTGGTTAGCACTGGTTCCAGGGTGAATGTTCCAACACCTAAGACAAAGATCAACCAGATCTTAATCAAGTTGCCGCTGGGCAGCTTGCCATACGGCGGCGAAGTCATAGTGCTGGCTCCCCGGCCAGCACTTGGCCAGATTTTGACGGGGATTGAATAAACCTCTTTTACGATCTGAAAAGAGTAATCAAACAACCAACAAATGAATGTAACACATAAGGGAAATAAAGTTTGCATCTCTGAGGTCATTCAGGGAATGACATTTCATGGAACAAATTGCTCAGGCTTTACTTTAACCAAATCTTTAGATTTTTTGAAAAATAAAAAGCAACATTTGCAATGCATATGGAAGTCTTTTCTGGACCATAGTGCCTTATTTTACACTAAAATCTAGCCCCTTGTAAATTACTTGTAATACTTATTTTTCAGTACTCGTATAGGGAAATCTTGATCTCCGTAAATATATATCGAGCGGAAATGAATGACAAGTTGCAGAAGCCATAATCTGATTCAAATCTCCAAGTTATGAGTTATAACTTTCACTTTTGATCGTTGCTAAGTAAAAAGATATAATACTGAGAAATTTGAACGGGTTAGGCTGTCGATGAAAGAACAATAATATCCTGAAAATCTGATATAAAATGAGATCGGTGTTAATTGTACTTTAAAACCTGAACGAAACTGAACATTTCCGGGTATTCCCCTTTTCCCGGAATTGTAAGGTCTGACTGTCATGCTTCCTCCTTTTCCTTTCACTTCAGTGTTCATGGTTGATCCCAAGAACAACTGGATCACTCATGCTACTCTCAAAAGATGTTGTTTTTCTGTGCAAAAAAAAAAAAAAAAAAACTAAATAAATAAATAAAAATCTAGATTGTTTGTAGATGGTTTAGTTTTAATAAGAAAAATAAACAATTTTAGTTACGGGTTAAAAAGTTTTTGCGCACGTATTATCAATATAATACTGACTGATCTATTTGCTGTTTGTTATAATTGCTACCAATATCAGTTGGTTTCGTAGTACATGCAAATCGTTTAATCCAAACTTATAGAATCATTGCGAAAATTATATTAAAACTTCTCAATCAATTGGGACAGATTTTAAAACTAACTTTTGTCTTTCCCTGAGCAGCCCCTGTCCTCCTAATGTTTTGTCCAAATATTCTAAATTGATAAAACAAGTTGTAATTACATACTTAAAGTAAACGACACAAGGAAATGTGTACCGTTTTTTTGAATATTTGTAGAAAAAAAATAAACATGAAACCTGAGTGATAAATTGCGCTTTTGTCGTGTATTTGCACTGCTGGGACAACCATTTTCTAGCAAAATACTTTATGCATTGACTTCATCCAGCCGCCATTTTAGTGGTAAACCAAGTTTAAAATAAAGGAAACGCAGATTTGTACGTTAAGCACCAAGATTGACCAATGATCAACCTCCTTTTTACATCTCGGTGAAGGTACTCGCTACTCAAACGACGTCATGTGTATGAGCTGCTTAAGAACCGGCAAGAAACAACACAAATACAATGCTTTATCGTTACAGGGTTTATGAAATAGAAGTGTGCGTGCGCAAGCAGAAAATCGAATATTAAACGGCTCTATTTAAAACGCTTCACAAAATCTTACCAGAACAAATCCCTTTACAATAGCTGTCATTGCAATAAACTGCATAGGCATTAACAAACATGACTTTATTAATTTAAATCCGCTTACTGGGTTAGTACCATTGTATACTGGAGAATTACTGACAATCACTGTTGGTAACACTTTTGAGCAAGTCGAGTTGATCAACCATTTTGAAATCATACAACTGCACAGGTTATGGTGACCCAAACGCACAGAACTGTGCGCGGTGCAGTTGCAATTACCACCCGATAATATAATTCCGACATAGTTTAACTACGGAGGAAAGTGAATGGTCAGGCAGTAATATGGTTTGAAATTGGTAAAACAACCTAATTTTAAAAAAAATCCAAAGATAGTCGTCGTATGGGAATGAAAAAAGGGTCTTTTTACAACAAAATATTAGTAATATCGTATCAAAATATAAACATGAAATACTACTATGTACATTCAAATACTTTTGCTATAGACTCTGTTAATAAAGACAATTGGTAGTAAAGGTTGCTTTTACGAAATAGGAAAGCGAGCTATCTCTAATCTTCTCTGAAAACAGGTCAATTCATCTTCAAATTCAATTAATAGGACTATTCCCCCTTTTCACTTCCTTGATTAGCGAAACTGATTCTACCCTTCAACGAACTGGATAAACTGATCAACTCACATGGACACAATGTATACCAACCACTTACCACGCGATCACTAACTGAAACAATGGAATGAAAAGATCTGAGATCTATCATCGAATTTAATACCTTAAGACCAGTTGTGAAAAGTGTGGAAAGAGATCATATTACGGAATTCAGAGACAAGGACCTCAACTGGGAAATCAGCGCGTAGGTGAAACAAGGTACATCTTTACACTGATCGCTACAGGTAGGTGACGGCATTTTGCCTTTCATGATACAAACATTGATATTGGCAAACAGTTAGATTTTGTAATCATAAAGATATTTGGCTTAAAGACCATTGTTGATTTGTCCTTTGAAAAAAAATATTGGTAATAATAATAATAATAACAACAACAACAACAACGACAACGACAACGACAACGACAACGACAACGACAACGACAACGACAACGACAACGACAACGACAACGACAACGACAACGACAACGGCAACGGCAACGGCAACGGCAACGGCAACGGACAACGACAAGGACAACGACAACGACAACGACAACGACAACGACAACGGCAACGACAACGACATGGTCATGATCATAATCATAATAATCGTCATCATAATAATCGTGGTGGTGCAATTTTCAGTCTTTTTAGAGTGCAATTATAGTAAACTTCACTCTGAATCGAGTGAACAAGAAAATTTTCCACTCTTGTCCGCCATATGGCTCTTTCAAAAGAGTGGTATAACAGTCAACTCATTTTTGAGTGGAAATATTTTCTTATTCACTCAATTCAGAGTGAACTTCACTCAAATTTCACTCTAAAAGAGCAAACTAGAGATAATTGCACTCTAAAAAGAGTGAAAATTACACCACCACTCGGGCAAGAGAGTGATGTTTTCACTCTTTTACATTAAAGGGACACACCGGCTTACTGTTTAAAACTAATTTAGTGATGTGGAATGACAGACAATAATTTTTAAATTAATGGTTGTTCTTAAAAAAATTCATCAAAATATCACGTAATTAACGAAAAATGTGAAAAAAACAAAACACGGTCAAAGGTCAGCTTATACGCTTTTCCAGCCGTTGCAGCTGTCAAGTTTACGTGACAATGTTGCGCAATGTTGTAAGTAGACTGGTGCTCTGTTGATGTATGAATTATTACAATGACGAGGCATGAGTATCCAGACTTCATATCCATTCAGCACAAATTCACGTGTGAATAAAAAACAGACATAAACGGACAGTGTATTCTGTGTACGACGAACTGGACGAACTTACTTGCCATGGAGAACGTTTCTTCATTATATCGCAAGTAGGCCCTATGTTTAAAAATTACTTGGACGAATGCCAAATGGGTCCAGGACTGATCTGTGTTGTCAGGTCGTGTTCAAATGTAGAAAGGGAGAGAATAAGCTTGGCTTAATGTGGACATCACAGACATGATGGACCATAAATATTGTCAAAATGTGAGTCTTCATGAATTAAAATATACGCAGGCATATTCACAATACAGTTCTATGACACAAACCTGTCCATCAAAATTATGGCAAAGACCACATCCTTCATGTTTTCATCGTGACAAGCCTTGCTGCAGTCTAAAAACTAATGGTAGTGTCACTAATCTTGGACCATCTTTTCACATTGGCTTGGCCAATAACAGACATGTGCCAAGCGAGCCTCCCGCTTTCGCTGCAAACGGATTGCCAATCCTGGCAGCTTTAGCGAAGGCATTTTCCCGTTTTTCGGGCGATGACTTCACTGGCCGGCCGCGGCCACCGCCACTGGTTTTTTGTTATGGCGATTGGGGGAGTGGACATTATGCAGCTATCATAGAAGTAGATAGATCAGCTGTATGGGATAAACATTCCCCGTCGTCGTCCCGCGTGTGTAGCGCAGGCAACACGTTACAATAGTTAGGGGATAATAGCTAGGGGTACAGACTAAAACCCTCGTAAAAAACCGTAATTGTTGGTCTGGCTCCCTACTCCTCCGACAAGCTCCCACGCTTACGGCTAGACCGACCGGCAAGCTGGGGAGTTCATGCCCCGGGGTTTGTCTCTCTGGCCCCACGAGACACGGCACCGGCTGTACGGGATATGCCCCCAAGGTTTACGTTCCGCTAGCTCCCACGCTGGTGCGCCGTAAGACACGCTTCGGTTGCACGGACTCTCTGAATGCGAATGTTACGTTCGAGTTTTCATCATTATTCACAAATTGTATCAATAATCTGAATACATAAGTCTTTTTTGTCAAATACTCATGAATAATTGTAAAAAAAAGATTTAAATTTGGTTCAGTAATTTACTTTTTATACGGCTGGAAGTAAAACTAACTCTGAAGATCACGTGATTTATCCGAACCACTTTTTTGGTTCGGATAAATCGTCTTTTAAAAAATGCTCGAAAACGGCAAAATTTGATGATTTCTTTTAGGAACCGTTCTTCTCCATTCCTGAAAGACCTTTGAAGTCATATGTTAGCCTATTTTGTAGCCCAAATAGCCCAACGAAGCCGGTGTGCACCTTTAAGAGAGTAGGCACTATCCGGATTTTCAAATACACCTTTTTGTACACATGGGAGATTTGTATTTACCTACATGTTTTGTACACACCATTGGTTGTCTATTGTTGCTGCTATCCCCTTGTAAAACATAAGTATTAAATCTTTAACAATCAATAATAATTAATTCCTAAGAGGATAAGATCTCAAACTTCGTGAGTATAGTCTCTACTAGGGTAGGGCTACAACAATAAGTGAGTCTTATTGCTGAACTTCCTTCCGAACTGAAACATCCGGATGACGGCTACCCTAGCATTAATTACTATAAAGCCCTACAAGGAAGCTTTCTCTCAACATTTGTGCTTTTGTCTGCCGTGCCACGGTAGTATCACTAAGCCACCAGACTACTTCTGTTCCGATAGGTTACACTGGTCGCAACGGGAATGATGTATGCTATTGCTAGTAAGGCTTACATTGATACAATGGTAGGCATTATTATGCAGTCTGAACGTTTCAAGAAAGTCGATTGTATTGCCAACTGGAAGGATATACTAAAATAATTAAACTGCATTAGGACAGACTGTAATGATTGACAGTTAAGCATACATTTAAATTACATTGAATTAAATT
The DNA here is from genome assembly GCA_911728455.2 of Marthasterias glacialis. Taxonomy (NCBI): domain Eukaryota; kingdom Metazoa; phylum Echinodermata; class Asteroidea; order Forcipulatida; family Asteriidae; genus Marthasterias; species Marthasterias glacialis. The sequence goes on along the minus strand of OU452233.1, from coordinate 2,859,188 downwards.
AAAGAAAATCCTGCAAATCCTGATAAAGTACTAATTCCGACCGTCTTGACATAACAATTGTTAGTAGCATATTCACAAACTGTCTATTTGAAACTACCGGTATATACGAAATAACAAATGAAAGTTTAATTTAAAAGTCTGCCGAAATCTGTTTGTTTATTAAGTTTTAGTCCAGCCTTCCAGAATTCCCCATGACAAACATAAGACTCGCTTAAAATTACGTCATACCTTTTATCATGCGATTCTTAAAGATGTCCTTCAAATCAAACCAGGATCTTGGGTTGTTTTAAATGTTCTAATCAAGAGTTGTCGTCCGATGCACTGGCTTTAGATCGTCTATTTTCTATTTCGCAAGGGTGGCGGGTTATATTAACTTTAAACACAATTTCAAGATACGTCGGAGTTGACCGTCGTCACGTTTCTTGAAGTGGGCGGAGTTGGGGCATTTTCCAATATTAAGTAAACAGGAAAGGCCCGCAAAAATTACTTGCGATGCGCAATACGAGAGATCACCATAACATACCGTCACGTCTTCCTGGTCCGCCTGTGATTGGTGATTTACATGCGATGCGCAATATGAGAGATCACCATAAAATAACGTCACGTTTTTTCTAGTCTGCCCGTGATTGGTGATTTACCACGAACGTCCCTAAGATATCCTCGAAGTTCACCAAAAGCTGACGGTGACTCGCCGATTTACAAAATGCCACACTAAGTTGTCGCAGGAACAACTCAAGCAGACGCGGTGTTGGCCAAAGTACCGGGGGAGGCCAGCAGTGTTTTCTGACGAAGATTTGTTGGTGAGTCTACTGTAATTGCATATCGTTTAACAATTCGAAGTCGACATTTTAAGTTTGTTTGTAGGCACTTACACGGTGGGTGCTGAATTGTATTTTCAGCAGTGCTTTTTTTTTGAAGGGGGTGAGGGAAGAAAAAGATAAGAGCAGTACAATGATTATATCCGAGCCATTTGATCACACAGTAGTTGTAACATTAAATATAAATGTATGACGTTCGCTGTACTTGTATAGAAGAGGAAAGACTCAACGACAAGACAACTCGACCCGTCATTCAATAAGGACTTTGATCTACAAACACCAAGTTTAAAATTAACCACAACATCGTTTCATAGCTTGCCAAACTTATTGAATTGTTCTCCCGCATTTTTCGCTTTCGTTGTCACTTCTACTTTGAAAATGGTTTTGTTTCTTCGTCTGTGTTATTGTACAACCATTTGTATTTATAATGTAGCTCTTACGTACCTCATGGTTATTTATGTGGCCTTCTTAACAATTCTTAGGCTCGAATTGTTGACCTCCAACTGCTGATGTAGCAAACGTAGTGAAGTTTTCTGACTTTCAATGTGTCCCTACATCTTCTAATATAGGCCTTTACGTTGAGCATATTGAGTTACGTACGAACAAAACACAAGCAGTAGCCGCCACGCTTTCAAAGTCCAGTACACCTGTACATGCATCACTGCCTTTACTTTAGTCACTTTGTTATATGACCTAAAATGTCTTGTTGAAAGGCTGTTTTCATTCTAAAACTCGCTCTGTTCGCATTCTTTAACTGCCATGCACATGAGCATGGTTGTTTGTTGCGTCCATAAGTGAATTCTAAGTACAGCGTGTACCATAAAAAGGTTACTGGCAGTACTCAAAGAAAAACAAACAAACAAACAGATGACTGCTCATGTATTTGTTGTGTGCAATTAGTTGGTCTTAAAGTGCTTCCACTACCTGCTTAGTTTGACATAATTATAAGACTAACAAGACTAACATCTTATCAGTGTGCACCGTGATTATCACACACATTGCAAGTAGATACCACATTCGGCAATTCTGCTCCGTTCAGTACAGGCTTCACCTATAATTCTCTTCGCTCAAACCCTCAAAAAATGGGGAAAAGATTTTGCAAACCAAGAAAAATAAAACAATATAGGCCTATACAAAAAATATTAGGAATAAAATATTGTGAAGATTTCGAACGCAAAAAGCAATGATTGTCACCCCATCACTATAAACCCAGCCCCTTCCCCGTCCAACATCAGTCACATCCACTCCGCTTATCCACCTAAGGCAACGACTATAAGTGGAAAGTTCCGATCTTGACTCTTGTGCCATGTCTACCATGCAGACAACAAGTTTAACATTCAATACAATACAAGTATTAAAAGTTAAAACATAAAACATAAAAACACTATTTTTAGATGATGGATCGATTGTGAGGCAATTTTTTTGCTGCTGACGGATTGTTCAAAATGTTAGTATTTCTTACAAAGTTTAGCGACCCACCTGAATTTGTTCGACACCCAACATTTGCGATGTGTTTGTTTTATCCTGATGTGAATGGTCGATCCACAACTGTCTCAGTAATTACACAGTCAAAAACTGAATTCCATTTCCTCGTTTTGTTTAGGTCTTCTCGAAAAAGCATATAACAAACTGCAAGTCCCATTCTTGACTCTAACGCTATTTGCGATACGTTTGTTTTATCCTGATATGAATGGTCGATCCACAACTGTCTCAGTAATTACACAGTCAAAAACTGAATTCCATCTCCTCATTTTGTTTAGGTCTTCTCGAAAAAGCATATAACAAACTGCAAGTCCCATTCTTGACTCTACCGCTATTTGCGATACGTTGTTTTATCCTGATATGAATGGTCGATCCACAACTGTCTCAGTAATTACACAGTCAAAAACTGAATTCCATCTCCTCATTTTGTTTAAGTCTTCTCGAAAAAGCATATAACAAACTGCAAGTCCCACTCTTGACTCACCGCTCACATGGGCCAATTTTCAAGGCGCTACTTACAGCTTACATTAGAATATCAAGGTCCGGTGGCTAAGTCATCAGGATATGGGTTCGAATCTCGGTAATGACACTTGAATCCGTGCGCAAGACAAGTTACTATAATTGCTTCAAATATGGAAAGAGGCAGTTATGTTTGTCTAGCAGTGGATTTATTTACCCGTCCTTGTTTTTAGCTGTGCTGTGAACAGACTTGCGTTTATATCTCGCCAAGTCTTGTTTCTGCGCACTGGGCAGAAAGCAGCCCACACCTCGATTAAGTAAAAATACAAATCCTTTGTTGTTTTCCGGGCCCGGTGAGCTCAGAATTTGGCAGCAATCAGTGCCATGGTTTTCAAGGCTACCAGTCTCCCAAACGCAATCACATCACTCTACGAAACGCCTTGCCATCCTCGCTCTGGATTGCCTTTTAATTCTAACCTCAAACCACTTTTTTTTCCCTTTCTTATTACCATACTTTACTTGGCTCTTCCTTTCAAATTGTTTTTCCGGATTTATATTTAAAGACTGAGATTTTCATCCATTATGTTTTACGGTATATTTCAGTCTGGGTAAGTATAATTTCTTGTGATATCTATTTGGGTTTCAGTTATTACGAACATCATGAACTTGCTCAAGTATTGCGTCATCATCTTGTTCTCGTCATGGATTTCACATTCACAGTTAAGTACCGAGTCTGCTTGCAATTCAAATTTATTTCACATTAAAATCAAGAGAAACATGGATTACTCACAGCATAAAAAAATATTAAGTCAATTTGTGGATAGCAGTATAAAATAAAATGACAACAAATGGGGCAAAAATGAGTTGAATTATTCTGATAGATAAAATGGGGTAACAAACCCCGTCATCAGCAGCCCTTCTGTTGAACATCTTGCCCCCTCTTGCTTGGCTCCCTGTCAGCCTCTTTGACAGCGTGAAATTTGCTAAAATCCGTCGTTTTTTAAATTGCCCCCTCTACAAATATCTGTTCCACCCCCTTGCCCCCGCCCTTCGAAAAAGATGCTGCCTATGCAACTGTGAGATAGACATTGGAATGTAAGACCGAGTAGTCATAATTTGTACTGATTCATTTTAGGTCAAGAGAACAGAATGGTGGAATGAAGCACCAATAATATGGTTTTCTTTTCTTTTTCCTTTCTTTTCTTTTAATTAATGAAGAGTACCAATAACAATTATTGAAATCATTACCACAACTGGTAGGCCTACCAGACGTGATTTCGGTCGAATAAGATGTGGCGATCGGTCATGTTTCGTAGTGGGAAAAAAAATCTCACTTTAATGTTACTTATGGTGATGGGAGAATCCCTTCGGCCTAACATTTCCGTGTTGTGTTCTTTTGTAGGAGTTCTGTCTGTAGTTACACTTGCCCACAACGCTACACGACAAAATGTGGCACCTTTGGATGGTCAAGATGTACTCGTTACAGGTTTGTTTTGTACGATTATCAGATAGGTCGCCGGCATTGGTTCATTCTATGGCCTGCTGGTCACGATGCCTTTGTCCTGGAGCAAGATAGTTTTACCATCAAAGCTTTGTCCTTCGGATGGGACTTTAAGCCGTCGGTCCCGTGTACTAGGATAGGTGGTGCACCTAAAAGAACTCAGAACACTCCTCTCAGAAGAGTAGGGGTTTACCTCGGTGTTTCTGGTTCATTGCAAGCACCATCTCCTACAGGTGTCCTAGGGCTTCCGAGGCACAGTCATTAAGCTAGCTTTTTGAGTCATTCTCGGTTTCATTACAAGAAATTAATAAATAACCTAACAATAACAATGACAAATACTACCATGATAACTAAGGAGCCCCTAAGGGGACAGGTGGGGAAAATTGGAAAGGTTTGGAAAAGGCCCCTGGACATGGAATCCAACAGATTGAAAGAAAACAAATATCAGTTTACTTACTTATCTCAGGAAAGAAAGCGAAAACAACAACTTAGGACTGCTGGCGACTTGAACGGTAACCGCGACCAAGCGCTTTGCTGGCTGCTAGCGTTGTGAAATGGTTCTCTGCCATCCATCGACCCCTACACCAATTTTAAAGGCTTTTGCTAAACGGGCCAGTGATTACAAGGCGTTAAAAATCGTTTGTGTTATTAAGCTTTTGTCGGGAGGAGCTAGATTTTTACGTCGATCATCGTCTGTGTGTAAAAGGTGTTTTTTGGACCGTAGCTTGTTTGGCCTACTGTACTTGTCACCACTCACTCACTTGACTATTGAATGTCGTTGGGACAGGAGTCCGTCCAACAAAGTGAACAACGCTTAGAATAAACGTGATAGACACGAGGCTGGAAAACGACGATCAGTGTAATGGTTTAAGCCAACCAGATATACAGAACTAAGCAACTATATAGTGGGTAAGCCATTTTTGTTTATCTCAAATATTGCACATCTCTTAGAAGAAGGAAAAAACAGGCTTACTATGCAAACGTTTGGTAGAACCCCCACACATTGTGTATATTTTTTTAACTCAGTAAGGATAAATTATTTAAAGCATTGCCTTTTAAAATTGTTTTACATTTCTTTAACGAGTTGGATAGATTTAGAGCAAGCAAATGCCACCATGCAGATAGCACGGACATCAAAACTACGTGGAAAACAGACACAAATTATACATTGAATTCACCACAAAAATAGGCCTATAAAATTAGAGTACGGTCAGCATAGATCATTCATTTTGTTTAAAGGCGTTTTGAATACTTGATGATTCCATTTATCCATTGTGTTATTGTAACATGTGAAATGTTTTATAACAAAATATTCCCTTTCATGAGGAATTTATTCTGCTCTGATTTGTATTGGTGGGTTTACACATTTTTGTAACAAATGTTATTTTGATAATCAGTTTCAAGACGAGTGAAAACAGAGACAAACTTTCTTCTTTCTTTCTTCAGGTGTGATTTAGTACTTGGATTGTCATGGCCATAATCATATTCTTGGGTATTTGCTTGGCGTTGGAAGTCGCTAATGTTCAGTGAGTGAACTTATTTTATCTGGATACAGATTTGTTATGGGATATTATTTCCATCAGTTCCATAATTGAATAAACGATTTAACTGTAGGCCTGTACAATAAAAGCAAATTCTCATGCAAAAAGTGAGATAGGGTGGATACTTGTAGGAGTCGACTCGTCCAAGTCTAAAAGCCTCATAGCCAAAAATGCAAACTACACCGTCTATAGTGGCGTAGCCAAAATCATTTTTTTGGAGGGGACAAAACGGAGAGGGTACAGATATTTGTGGAGGGGGCAGCTTCAGTTAAAATTGAATGCCACAGGTGTAACACACAAAGGACATTGACTCCCATAATGGCGAAAACAAGATTGTTGTGATACTTGGATGTGATTACTATTTTGGTTTTACCCCACATCGACAAGCACTGTAAACTCGGTGCTTCTCGAGTCCACATGTTTATATCCTGCTGGAATCCCACCCGCACTCAGGGTAAAACCAAAAAAATATATCTTTGAGTTTTATCTAGATCATTTTCAAACCTTCAAAATGTGCAAAAAAGAGTTTAATTGTTTGGAGTAATGTTTTGAACGTTGTTTTGTTTTCTTTGTTTATAGGGGCGATGTCTGTTCGTATGTGTGTCCTCAACGCTACACCACATCTTGCGGATTGGTGGGATGGTCCAGATGTACTAGATACAGGTTTGAATGACGTGTGATAGGGCGGTACCTAATGTTTTTAAACATTTCATTGGGCGGGTGATCGATTTTGTCGTTTTTACGTGGCTCTTTTGACATACAGAAAGTCTCCGTGTTTTTCGTCAAGAGCCGCTGAGGGTTTCCCTCAAGTAAAAAATAATATGAAAGCGTTTCGAGTCATGCTTCGGGAAAAACGAAACAGAGTTAAACGATAGTTTGATTAATCCACTTCTTGCATTTTTAACTGTGTTGTTGCGTGCAATACACTCATGCACTCTTCAACTTGATCATTGGAAATGAAACAAAAAGTTAATTTATGGTGTACAAATAAGAGAACCAAGTACTAAATCCCCGATTGCTACGTATTTGTTAGCCCTGGTAGGACGTCAGTCTCCGTTGCATTGCACTGACGTCCTGGGTATAAAGCCTCTCTACAATGCCAACAAAATTACAAGGGTTGTTTCCCCCTATTTTTACCTGATGTTGGAGCTGAAAGTCTGTTTAAATATTCCTCTTTGAATATCTTTTAATTATCTGCATTCACTTTCAGTCAAAATTTTACTTGAAATAAAACAGAAACTTGTACAAATCGTCCCGATGTTAATGTATTTTTCGTGTCAAGTTCCTACATGCGCATGCGCATTAATTTTGCATCGCTCACAAATGCCGAGCGCAATTAAATTTGACACCCCAATTTGAAAACTGCGCAAGCCAATTCGACATGGGCTGTGTACTCGTGTGCTTGACGCCCTCCGTTGTCGGTACTTACACAATAATCACGGTAATATTTATATATCTGTTTTTTAAAGCTTTGCCTTTTATGCTACAAGGGTCTATACTACTGAAATTGGGAAAGAATGAACAACTGCGAAGTTCGATCAACTTAACATAGATTGCACGGCTTTGAATTGCGCACTTCGATGCCAATTAATCTATTGTGTTGTTTATTAAAATATATTTCTGGACATGATAAGTCATGATAGTTTTCGTAGCCCATCAGACGTTTGCTTTTTGTAGTATAACACTGTCCACTGAAAAACAATCATCGCTTGTGTGTGGATTGAATAGTTGCAGAATCACGCATGTACCCGATCTAGTTTAAACCTGTAAACAATTAAACAAAAGAACAAATACATTTAAATATAATGTCTCTTTTTTCTTTATAAATTCTTCAAATTTGTCTGTGTTAATCTTTGATTGTTTCTACACGTATTCGTTATAAGGCAACATGATTCCAGCCTAGCAACAATCTAATGTTGCACTCTGAATTAATTTTTAACTGAACAAGTTTTGTATACTGATAAAGTTTGAGTTCAATGAACTCTGGGATTACAACCATGTGTATGAAGTTTGGATCCCTCGAGTAATTTTGAAAATATGTTTTTACTTTAACCGGTAGCGTAAATGTATTTTATAATAAATTAGTGTTATGGATGATTAAAAACTTGTATTTCTATAAAAAGTGTACATTACCAATGGTATTCAAAGAATAACTATAAGCTTAGCTGGCAGGTTGACAACTGCTGCCATTTATTTTTAAGGCTATTTTTGTGCACTTGTTTGATTTGCTGTTTTTCCCTTTTTGTTGTTGCTATTCCAAGGTTTAAAGATACATGATCCGTGCTCAAGCCGATTTAACCATGAAAATGAATTGATTCGTGCGAAAGAAATTTAAAAGTGCTCGTTTTTATATACAGTTTAAAAATCGCATTTTGACCCTCTACATGGCTAAAATTGTTGTCTTTTGAACACAGCTTACTTTTGCGATTTTGATTTTTTTCCGCAAAGCGCAGACCTAGTTTTTATTTGTATGCGCGACGTCTCAATGTGACCATGACTGACGCAACCAGCTGCCAGTGTCGCATGCAATTATGTCCTCTATGCGATACTATCCGGCGGACATTATTGCATATGCAATACCGTCCGCCGGACGATTTTGCATATGCAATTGTGTCCGCCCGGACGCTGCTGCATAATGCAATTGTGTCCGCCCAGACACATTTGCATATGCAATCGTGTCCGCCACCGTGCAAAACGGTCCTCGAAGCCTATGTTCAAATATTCGGCAAAAACAAGCCCCAGGAACGGCGGGCCCGTGGACATTTTGCTTGTCCATGACACCCCCGGGTTATGTTTATAAATATGTCAAAAGAATTAAAACAGAAGAAAAACTAAAGCGCTGAAACCGTTGCAGTAAGCTGCAATCATAATACATGAATATTCATGCCGCACATGTGCACACATACGTTCAGTGCATACACGCTCGCTGACGCACAATGTACATGTATGTCGGACGGTTTTGCATAGCCCCGGACACGATTGCATATGCAAAAGTGTCCGGAGCGGACAGAATTGCATGGCGGACACAATTGCATCTGACACCTGGGTCGTGTGCAAACAGGCAAACAGTTACACGCAGCCAGCTAGCCCCGATGTATAAACTGTTGAAGTTTGAACGGTTGGACATCAGGCAATGAGACTGTCTGGACAAGTCCATTTTATCTGAGGGTGGTATTATTTCAAATATTGTACTGACCGCTGAAAGTTTACGCTTTGGAGCACTCGTAAATGATTTTGTGTGTGTGTTTTAAACTGCTTCAAAAATTTAACAAATTGACTACAATCGAAATATTACTCAGCTTAAATGACATTTGTTCTCTGTCTGTCTATTGCTGCGTGATAGACAATAATAACTTACGGCAAATGCTTCAGTCCATCATCCAACAAAGTGTTGCTATTAATAATTTGTTTATGCAATGAACGCGCATGCGTTAAAATCTAGAAGCGTCCACACAAAAGTGCCCGAATGTAATTGACCGATTGCGCAACCCGCGTCACGTGACCACTTCTGGGTATAAAATGTAAACACACAAGCATCCTCCATAGGAAAGTGTGGTATGGTACACGATGATTAATGCATTTAGTTTAATCGATCTAGGCTTTTTTTGCTCGAAATCTGTGAAAAATATTCCAGACTTTGTACCAGAGACCTTCGAGTCGCTGAATGAAGCCAGTAAGGACAGTTCCAGCAAGTCTTGAAAAGTGTAAAAGTAACGTATAATGTGCACGATGTGTACAGCGCTCGACGGCACGTTAGGCCAAACGACCACGATCACCACACACTTTTCAACACAAAAATTTCAAAGTTTTGAAGCTGAAATCATCCAAAGAAATTGCTTTCCAAAACTGTGTGATTCCTTTGCCTATTTGAAATTTTGCAAGGCTAAGTATTGATGCTCACTTTTCCAACGTTGTTTATCCTTTTTTTTTTGTTTTTTGTTAAATAGTCGTCCGACGCCGGTAGTACGTGGCTAAAAAAAAAAACGTCTTTAGTAGAATTCTGTTAAAGTATAAAAACAGAGATGTGATTAAAATTAATGCCACAACATACTACTTTAAATAAAGGGGCTGATTAACTAATTTATCACTTAACAAAAGTAAAATCGACTGTTTTCCTACTCACTCTTTGTCACGGCATATCTCTTTACACGTATTTTGCCATCAGCGGTATGGCGTTATACCCAGTAGGAAGTCACGTGACCGCATGTCAACATTGTCGCGCAATCGGTCTATTATTGTGCTCCACACAATAATTATTTTTTAAAAATTAATGCTACAAATATAGCATTTCATTAATTGGATTCTCTTTTCGATATAAAATTGGCTTGAGCTAGCACGGATCATCTGTTTAACCAATGAAAGCGCATGTGCAGAAACTGGGAAGCGTCCGCGCAGGTAGGGCCAGGATGTAATTCTTGTGCTCCACACAAAAAATTATGTTTTTAGCTGTTCCGACCTACTGTCGGAACAGGTATTGTTTTCGTCAAGATTTTTATTATTTTTATTATTATTATTATTATTATTCTTTCTCTCTGTCTAAATCCCCATAGCATTTGTGCACGTTTTTGTTTAAGCCTAATATCCAAATTGGCAAAAATGAAGGACTCAACTATTAGATCAAGTTAAACCTTAGTATGTAAAGTTATCATAAAATGTAATTTGGTTAAAATTCTTTATTAATTAACCACGTGATCTTCATTTGAATATTTAATTAGTTAATCTTTGCAGCACCATATCTCAAGAAGTACAAAGCCGACTTTCAAATTCTTTTCAGTTTTAGATTTCTGGGATACTGTAGATGTGCTTTCCGGCCTAAAATTTGGAACGACGTCACAATGACGTCATTTATTGCGCATTTTCGCCCGTGTACAAAACACATAGAGATAGTAAAATCAAATCCAACTTCTAGAAACATCATTTTTCAATTAAGCTCAAATTTAACATCCTAGATTACACAAATGTTTCTTAAAACAAGAAAGATTTTACTGACGGTCAGTTTAAAAGCATCAAAACTTATTAAAACATTGTCAGTAAAAACAAACCCCAATATTCTCAGGCAAATTTAACGCCATAGGTACTCTGCTTAGAATTTGATATGTGTTTATATACGAAAAGGAGTCAAATTCTGAACTTTTTAAAAGATTGAGGGCGGTATACCAGTTTTACGGTGCTATATTGGTTGCTTTTTTTGAAACTCGATCAAGTCCTAAACCCATTTATGACCCGTGTTGTTGCGTTTTTTGTAGAGTATATAAAGAGTCATTCCTGCACCGACTGACGCAAGTCTACGTTCATTCACAAGAATCGAGAAAATATTTTCTTGCTCTCAGCGCAGCGTCGTGTGCACCCAGTAGGTTTCCGTGCGTGTACGAAGAAAATAGAACGCCGTGTTGTGGGAGATTTTGCCCGCGTGGCAGACTTGTCTGCGCTTGGGTCACGTTCACCAGTTGAAACTCGATCAAGTCCTAAACCCATTTATGACCCGTGTTGTTGCGTTTTTTGTAGAGTATATAAAGAGTCATTCCTGCACCGACTGACGCAAGTCTACGTTCATTCACAAGAATCGAGAAAATATTTTCTTGCTCTCAGCGCAGCGTCGTGTGCACCCAGTAGGTTTCCGTGCGTGTACGAAGAAAATAGAACGCCGTGTTGTGGGAGATTTTGCCCGCGTGGCAGACTTGTCTGCGCTTGGGTCACGTTCACCAGAAAACGATGTTTTAGGTTTCTTATGCAAATGCATTACTTTGGAAGTTGAATGACGACGGTATTTATATTATTTTGAAAATGTTTTGGTACTATTATATTGTTCAACTACCTAAAAGTCACAAATTTGCCAACCACCCTGAGCTTCTTATGACTCCCAAGACACGGAAAATTTGATATTTTGTCATATTAAAGTCGGCCATTTAGAAATTTTGTGTTTAACATGAAAAAAATTAAAAATTCCGGAGGGCTCCTAGGCTAATATTAATTAATAGGCCCTAAGGGAGCCTCATGCAAAATATTGTGCTTTTATCCGCCAAGTAACGGTAATTTCACTAAGCCACCTGACTATAGGTACTACGCCGCATCTGCAGGGCCCAATTTCATAGAGCGGCTTAACGGCCGATTCTGTGCTTACTGTACGATTTCTATTTCAGCGCTGCTCACCGTAAGCACACGAAAAGGCATGCTAACCTTTCGGTGCTTACTACCCGAAAATGAATGACGTAACAATGCAAATACATGGTGAACGCGCAAGATGACTGCCTTATTTTCTTGTTAACCTGTGAAATACGCTTATGCTTAAGCAAATTGTTATGCTACAGTTAGCACGAAAGTTTGTAACCAGCGCTAAGAAATTGGTCCCTTGATCTCTAAACTAAAATCAATGGTACTACGTTGTACGACTGCGCAAGTTTAATTTCTTCAGTTTTCTTGGCGATGATCATTCATCGATCAATTTCCTATGCCATTTGTTTTAGGTAGTGGCTCAATTCGTGCTTGATTATAGGTTAGCACTTTGAGAAGTAACTGCACCGATTATGCACGCGGGATGCACTGTAATTTGTAGTCTTTGGTATGCCCTCACGATCGACTCCGTAACAATTCGTAGTAACGCGCCCTTTAACAACAACAGGCGATGTTCGTAATCTCGGGGGAAAAAAACATTGAAGGAACTTTTTCACAAAGAGTACACGCTCAAATTTCACAATATTCAATTACAGAATCCTTGGCCATTGGAGTAACCTTGATTACCGTGACCCCATGTTGACATTTTACATCCGGGTCAACCGGAAGTGGGACCATAAATATCTCAAGAACTACCCACACGATTTTCAATTTCTTTTAAGTTACGTTCTTTGAGCATTAAATACTAACATTTAACAAGGGTTACCATGACCCCATGTTGACCTTTATTTCTGGTTGTTCTGTTTTTTTATGAATCAGAGAACCGGAACAGCTTCGTGTTTGTACACAAACACTTAATGTCTAGTTAATTAAATGTCATTGTTATTAGATAGGTTTTTTTTGTTCGATATCTTATTTGAAGGTTTAATAACTTGTGTCATCTTAAAAAAACAAAAAACAAAAAAACAAAAAAAACACCTCAATGTTGGAATTAATTTTTCAAGGTAAAATCTGCTTGGGCACAGGTCATGCTCCCGTGGCGCAGCAGCTTACTGCTCAAATGTGTACTAATTGCGGTTACTCATTAACGGTACAGTCAAAAAACTTGAAATTTCACAAGTTCCTCAATGGAACATAGCCGGATAATGCTATAACCAGCAAAATTAGCTGGGGTGAGTTTTGGACCTACATTCCCCGTTAACTTCGAAGGCCCTCAGGAAACCATTGTCATTTGATACACCCCAAGTGCTAAGATCTTAGCCGCTTTTACGAGCAGGTAATAACCTTCATCAATCATCCTGTCAGAGTTGAGATAAGATCACCAGCTGTTTATTGTAGGAAGTCAAGCTGTGGTTTTAGGGTAGGCCAAGACAATCAGATACCTTGTTTCTCAGTACACTGGTAAGCAGTGCAAACATTATTTTGTTTCTCAGTAGACTGGTATTGTAAGCAGTGCAAACATTATTTTGTTTCTCAGTAGACTGGTAAGCAGTGGAAACTTTTTTTTTTGCCTTTTTGGGGGTTTCTGGGGATTCATTGAACCTTTCTGAGTCTATTGATACCATGTTAGAAGAGTTTGTGAGCAGACAAAGGCAGTTCTACACGCAATTTTACCGCTACAGTCGCTAACTGCACTGCACGACCAAGAAACATAGTGTTTTTTACGGCATACTACTCAGTAGAATGGTATGCAGTGGAAACATTATTTTTTTAAATTTTTTGGCCTTTTTGGGGGTTTCTGGGGATTCATTGAACCTTTCTTAGTCTATTGATACCATGTTCGAAGAGTTTGTGAGCAGACAGACAGTTTTACACGCAATTTTACCGCTACAGTTGCTGACTGCGCGACAGTGTGGATCCGTTTTTTTAATGGCGTAGGACGCTGCTTTGTAGGCCTTTTAACCGTGTTGTATATATTGTGCAACTTCGATAAAGAGCCTGAAACTGAAATCTGCAATATCTTTTTGTATTTATAAAATTAAAAACTCACAAGTGGTATAATCACTTACGTTTTAAGCCCCAGCTGAACCCCAGCCCTCCGTCACCTCGTATTCCTGTCTGTGTATGGAAAACAACATCTTGGCATTTTTCTTCAAGTGTTTCAATGTTATGTAATTTTGAACTGTTTATTAATAATAAAACCCCAGCTCTACATTGGTAAGAGGAAAAACATAAATGTTCACAGCTTTACATATGCCTTACGTGTTATAAAGATAATGATAGTGGCAATTTTCTTATAAATATTTCTGCCTGAAGTGTTATCGTTTTTAAAAAATAAATGAAACAAGATCCAAAATTAGCTTTTGTCTCAGTGAGACGAAAACTTTGCCTGTAGGGATGTGTACAAAAATGCTGAATGTATTTTTACATTTTCTTGCAAATGAAACAACGAAAATGAGTTTACACTTTCACAGGTTGGCTTAATAATAAGTATCTTGATTTGTGCAAAGAAGCATTGACAGTTAGTTTATTAATGTTAGGCTTAGGCTTTAAACGGTCTTTCCTTTAATTCATACGACAAAACTGGGGAAAGTTTGTTTAATTCGCACTACTCTAACATATGATGATTTATGGTATGCTGCAGTTAGTACTTATAACTTTGCACTGAGATACCGAACAGAAATAATTGTCGTTTGTTTTTGATTTTTTCAATTTGCAGAGGTATTCCATGCTATAAGTGTTGTGATGGATGGACTGGAGACGTTGGTAGCGGGTGTACTACACGTAAGCTAAACTTGTTTGGCACTCCAATAAGTTCATGTTTAACTATATCAACGCCGGGCGTTTTTGGACATGCAGGGACCGGAGTGGGTGATGGGGATACATAGTAACCCTTTCCATATTTACCAAAGTTTTTTTTTCACCGAGTTGTACATGATGACGTCAACTATAATCCTTCAAAAATTTGTATTACGTTTTCGACAGTTTTTTCCCATTTCCCCCCTAATTTCTGTACTTTAAACTGTCCAAATGTGTTTAAAAAAAATGACAAACCTGTTCATTTTAACAAGATCAATACATTTAAAACCTAAAATAATTTAGTTTATCCCATTTTTGGAGAAAAAAAAGTGTTTTATTTGTTATTGTGTTATCACTTGAAAATCAAATTGGCCGCCGCCCAGGGCCCAGTGAGCAATGGTAAGGTTTGGGTTGAAAAATCTAAATTATTTTTGGCCTCATAAGTGTGAATTAATTAGCATGTTGAAAACACACAATCCAAGATGGCCGCAAATTTGGCGGCCATGTTGAATTACCTTAAACATCACTTCCACTTTTCTGGCAAAAAAATAATAAACAAATTGAAATTATGTTCAACAAGTAAAAACAAGTCACAGAAACATTAAACCATGTGTCACATAGGTCAAACAAAAGGTTGACAGGTCAATAGCAGACCACAAGATAATTTTTGCCAATCTAACCGCAGATATATTTTAGGAAAAGACAGAAAAAATTGCGGTGATCGGACTACAGCGTTAACAAGTTACGGGCAAAAATTCGGTAGGGGTCACAGTACTAACCAGTTCTTTCGAATCCGATGTGTTTTTGTATTCATATAACAATCATTGCGGAATGTAAGTTAGATTTGGAGAAATGTAAACTGTTTGTATTGTTCAATGTTGATTATACTCAAGTATAATGTTATAATGTATACAGGTGTAATCTTTGTTATATGCCTTATTTCCCTATTCCATTATTAGCAATATGTTTTAGTAGTACCACCTGTAATAACGGAGGCACATGCACCAGACCTAACTATTGCAGTAACTGTAATCGTGGTTACTTTTCACCGCGCTGTCTCCGTAAGTACAAATATCTTTGAAACAAAAACAAATCCTTCGATAGACTTTGAGGAGGCTTGTCTTTTTCATTAGTCTCACGCCGGTTATTATTTTTTATTAGCTTATCAAACCACTTTGAAAGTTGCATATTTTGGGATCATATCCCACGTGTTTTCCCCCTCATGATCCAATGTAAACTAGTGGCATTGTCTTAACGCTTGGTGGCGCTCTGTAATGTTGGCCTATGTAAATCATGTCCACGTTTACAGCAATGCACTCGCCAGAAATGAGATGAGACCTTTTACTCTATCGCGTTGATTATTGTATTTAAACAAAAAAATCCTTTTATTTGTGAAGCATGCATGCAGATTGACAACTGTCTGGCAGAGTTCTGCACTACTATCTTTGACCAGAAATGTGACACCTGTGACGGTGATTTTGGTCCATCTCATGGTTATGCCTACAAGAAGTCGAACGACCAGACACAATGCATCAGTGAGTAGTAATTTTCTATTTACACATCAGTGTTTTGCGGCCATTTAAAAACCCAGGTTCAGAGAGGTTTGAGATAGAATCATGAGGTGCTAAAAACAAGATTGAAGATCTGCAACTCTGATCGTCTTCACACTATTGGGACTCACTCTTCCTATATGTTTGATGATCACATTTCGTAGAGTTCTTTGAGCTCAAAATAGCGTGTTAACAGTTTCAAAATAGCAATACAACTTGTTCCTGTTAAATAAACGGAGCTTTGCGGTAGGTTCCAGTGCACCCTAATCGGAGTACTGCGATTCTTAGAGTCAGTAGAAGTCTACAGAAACGTCAAAGGGAATGTGTGGGCATATTACAGCAGGCCTGTGTCTGTGCATGGAAAGATAAACTCTCACCCAGATACTGCACACTCGCGCTTTCAATCAAATTGCAGAGGGTACCGTCTTTGTCAAACTGTGATGTGATGTGACTTCAGCGCACGCGCGCGTAGTAACAGGGTCATTCCATTTACTGCTATAGACCTTATGCATTGACGTCATCACGCCGCCATCTTAGATGTAAATCGATGATGTAACAATGGAAACGCAGAGATTTGTACGCGCGGCGCACAGGATTGGCCAATGAACAACCTCATTTTGACCTCTAGGCGAGGGCGCCCTACTCAAATGACGTCATGTGCATAAGGTCTATAATCAATACTGCTTTACAATTTTGTTTTGTACAATGCTTTCTTGATTCTTACAATAGTACCATTTTTGATAATTACCCCCTCCTAGAGCAATGTTCATGGAGGACAGACAGCAACGCCTGCTACCCGGGGACATGCACGAACGCCCAGTGTTCATGCACCACTGGGTTCTCTGGAACTGACTGCAGATCAAGTGAGTTATTACAGCATTGTATAGGTTAAGCGTGATCCTAATGAAGCATGCCTTGTTTACTCTTTTCTAAATGAAATTGTTTCTGCTGTTGAATTATGTTATCCTAAAAAAAAAACCCAGGCAAATATTTCTGTGTACCTTTTATCTTCCGTAATACCTAATAGTGGCTACAAGCGAAGCACCAGTGTTGTCAGAGCATCGTGCAACCCTAAAAATGGATACCACTACCTTAGAATCACCGGTCATCCAGGGCAGTGCGGACACGGTCTACACCAACGTGAGGGACTTCACTGAGATTCAGATCACCTGGAAAAGCTCGTACCAGCCCACTCATCTCTCAACTCCGGGCAGTGGTCATCCGTACATTCAAAGTGTGAGACTAGGTGTTGTGTCAGCGACCGTTACTGCCGTCGTAAACCGTGAGTTCCTAAACTTCCTTTTAGAGCAATATGATTTTGAAAATCCTACTTTTTGGCCCACTTATTGATATCCTTAAACAAGAAGATATTGAGTGTGCCGTTCGGGCAGCAGCTTTAAGATAAAGGGGAAAACATAATGTAAATTGCTAAAAACCTGACCGCTACTGCAGTGGGAGACTTTGGAATGCTAGGCGGCAGCAGACTTAACAGGTAATTTTACATTGCTTGCGTAGTTCTGAGCTTGTGCACATTTCCGAGAACAATGGGTTAAACTGATAAGTCTGCTGCCACCAAGCGTCCTCAAGAGGGGTCTCCCTTAGACGGTAAATTTGCATAGTGCTGACAGATTGAAGTTACAGTTACGAGCATAACCACTCAATTATATGGCAGTCATCTTGCCTTTTTAATTCATATTTATAATGTAACCGTAATAAGGCTGGAAAGGAATTTTCGTAGTGTTAAAGACGCCCACTCCTCAGCGCGCGACAAACAAAATTCGTGCCACGGAAGATCACCTTTGACCTGTGTACCCGTTGGACGTACACGAGGTACATGTACATGATCGTTTTGTGCCACATAAATAGTCGTCGGGTAATGGTGACGAGCGGGCGTCTTTAATACGACTCATACTGTTACAACAGACCGAAACAAATTGAAACACAATGGTTTCCCATGTGAGGCAACTAAAACAAAAGAAAGTACTGACGAAATTATAAAGGACTCCAACCAGTTTCTCGTACCTTTTTGATTAGCTCTCTATGAGTAGTTTTTAAACTGTTAATTTTTTAACATAGGTAACATTAACCAACAAAGGGATTTGCTTTTCACAAAGATTAACGCTTTTTTCCCAATGCCTCAGGAGCTAGGATAAGCATCTATTCAATCGCGACATCGGCGTCCTGCTCAGCTGCAGGATCTCGGGACAGTCCTGCGACTGCCTTAGTCATATGTGATCAAACTTTCCAGATCAACTATATTTCATGGACCCCTGCCACTGGAGATATGTAAGTGAAAAGCCAAGTATTGCATTATTACATTGTAAATTTAATTTAAAGTCATCTTTTTTTATGTTTTTTGTTTATGACAACATTGGTACAAAGAAATGTTGTTTGTTTTGAAAGTTACTCGATGGAAAGAGCATTGTGTCAGGACGGTTTTAGCACAAACACACAATAGCAGAATAGTAATAATAACATTCGTCCCCCCACAAAAAAAACAACAACAAAACAAAACAAAAAAACAACAACAACATGTTACTGTATTTGTTGCACAAAGTATTGTTTGCACTAACGTGCAATTTTCCAAAAGACCAGTGCTCGAATAAGATAACTTTTTAGGGGATTTCATCTAGCTCACCTCAATTTAGTTTATAATATTCTTCGTTTGAATAAAATTTCAGACTAAGGTATGACGTAACATCAACCAGTGGTGGCTACATGAAATTATTCGATAGGGATAATTCAAACGCAATCATTACCCGTTACTACACGGGCAGGGCGACGTCAGGGTACTCAACTTTCACCTTTGACTTCATTGACCCCTACCACTGTGTAGATGTCAATAGCGGATGCCTACGTACTATGTTGCACGCGGGTGATGACGTCACTTCACAGGTAAGACTATGTCGAGGTACACCATTTTTAAATTTCCCTTCATATAAATACATTGAAAGTCCATTTTTCCTTATTCACATTCAAACTTGTTGGTATGTGTGCAAAGTAAAGTAGTATCCCTTTATTTTTAATTGAAAGTAGGAGACTCTTTGTAATTTTAAAATGACTCGCATCAACACATCTAACATACTCATGTTTGTTACTGTCATTGTTACTTGATTTTAAAGGCAATGATTACGGTCACGTGGGAAGGCTGGGTCGACGACCTTTCCAGTATCAAAGAATTTGACCTACAAGTGAGACAGCTGTCAGGTAGCCATGGTAGCGAGATGACGGAAATCTTCGACAGTCCAGCTGTTTATTTTAATATCACTGAATCTGGACAGGAGATCACCTTACCTCATATCGGTACGTAAAAGTAATCAATAAAAAGAAACAAAAAAGGGTTAAGACTTGATTTCATAACGCTAAATGCAATAATATAGGTTTTTAGAGTTCAGTTTAACATTGCATAAAGTGAAAGATAAAGTGATAACCATCAGTCGAATTGAGTCTGTGGACATTGTTGTTGTGGCAACTAAAGGAACTACTTGGTCTAACTGACAAAAACCATAATCTAAAAATGAAACATGTGAAAGCAAGTATTTCATTAAAACAGGGCAGGCCAAATTAATTTCGGTTAACTGTCGAAAAGGGATATATTTAGCGTGATACTAGGCCTAAATAAAATTACGGTACAATAGGGGAAAGAAGGTGAGCACATTTCGCCCCAGCATACTGCACTGCATCAACCACATTGAAGAACAGTTTTGAAAAGGCCACATAATTACTCAAGATAATAATAACTCAAAAATGATAACAATTTGCTTTCTTCTGTAACAAAACTGTAGGTGTCTACTCTATAGTCCTAACCGCGGTTGACAATGCTGGCAACACTGAGCTGAGTAGACGTTTCGTCTTGTTTGACAATGACCCAAATGATGTGACCAAGCGGGACACAAACCCAATGCGTGTTCTGTCTGCGACCGCAGAAACCAGCTATGAGTGGATCACTGCACTGGAAACGTCTGGGAGAACTACCTCTATACTTCTTGACTGGACGAGCCATTTCATTAACTTGCACCATCATAACCAGGGGTTGTTAAAACCAATTGGTCAATGGGTTAGTGGAAATATTGACGATGGTGAGTAACTTAGATAAAAAGCAAAATAACTCAGACATGGAATTCCAGGTTTTTTTCAGAGTAGAGTTACAAATATTCAAATTGACTTCAGTTATCTGTTTCAGAAACTCAATTTGTATTCAATTTGACTCGAGCTTACAAGGGTCGTTAAAAAAAATTTGGTTCCATTTTTTAATTCAACAGCTTGATGAGATGATCTGGAGCTTATATTTACCTTTAACGGTTCTTCTCGTTTGATTTTTGTATCTAAAATGATATATGTATTTTTTGTTTACCTCTCCCATGATAATCCTCTTCCCAGACTATGACCAGAATTTTGGAAAGCGAGGTCGTGCAGCCATACCAAATGCCCTCGGCATTACACAGTTCCGTGTCTTTCACAACATCGACCATGAGGGCGGTATGACGATTGTCAACGTGTCTGACGACAATTCGGACCACTGGAGTAATGAAGCGTCGAACACACGAGCAACGTATGACTTGACCTTGGTAGACGGTGATTCCATTCGCTTTTGGGTGGAGGCCAGAGACATCGCCGGTCACTTCGTGAGGGACAGTGTTTTAGTTCATGCTGATTCTTCACCACCAGTCATTGAAGATTTCTGGCTTGTTCGGGGCAATGATGTGAATATAGCCGTACATAGTTCGGTCGACTTGCATGATTTAAGGTAATATTTACTGTGCGAGGTAACTTTCACAAACTAGTAACATTAACTTTCGTCTTTTTTTGTTGAAAATCATGGGGTTATGACAGTCAATATAAATTCTTTCAAGCAAACATGGATCTTAACACGCGTAAAACTCTGTATCAATCATGCCAGTGAAACTCTTCATGCAGGTAACCAGCCGATTTAATATTAGAACTAACATAACGGTTACTTACTCTCTTTAAATTTTCGATAGGAATTTAGTCTATTCGATTGAAACTAGGGACAATCAATCGAAAAGAGTGATTTTCAATCTGATTAGACTGATTTTAAATCTAACTATTTAAGAGAGTACATTATTACCGACAGAGACTACCACCTCCCAGGCCAGGCTAGCAGCTACTGGCAACCATGGGCCGCTCCCTGGCTTAAGTATTGTCCCGTCCTTAATTAATTAATCAATATCACTAAGCTAATAATTCAAAGATATTACAGTCAGAAGATTGAATTGCGTCAATATTGATTCAATTAACAGTTCATTAGAACAATACGACAAATATGTACAAGTCAATTAAGAAATAAACCTTTTTTAAAGCACGTTAAACACTAATCCGAGCAGCTCTTTCATGGGCGCTTTAGATCACCGCAGCTATGGACGCAGCACCCGTGCGTCGACGCGCACACACTGTGAATCATTCATGCTGATTGGTACATATGCGCACTGACACGCTATTGTCTCGCGAGCACATGCAACGGACATAGCTGCGGTGTTGTAAAACACTCAAACGAGCGCTGATCAGATTATTGCAAAAACATTTTCTTAAAAAAAGGAAATTAGTGTCATTAATTAAGGGCAATTAAAGGAAAACACAATTCATTATATGTGATCTATTGGAAACTAATTACGTGTTCTTAGAAGTAGGAACCGTCGCGTACATTAATTTCATGCGGCTGTTTAAAAAAAAGATGTTCTGTGCTCAAGGTTGTTGTTCAATGTCGTTCCTCATTGATCCAATAAAAAAAATACAGGCGTTTAAATAAGCATTTTAAACGAGCTCATTTCTTTTCCATTCCCCTATCAGTGTGGAGTTTAGGACCTATGACATACACAGTGGGGTTCGAACCATCGAGTGGCGTCTATTTGACAATCACACGGGGACTGAGAATGAACACGGAAGTCAGACAGTAGCGGCAGTCAAGGTAGATCAGGTAAAGGAAATACAACTGCTTGCCTCTCTCAGCAGTTTCCGTAAAGCTGTTGCTAAAAGTCACCAATTAAAGAAAACATTAAAGCTCAGGTCACAATTTAGTTAAAACTTTTTTTTTCATAGGATAATGAAGACTGCGACCCGGTAGCATGTATGTGTGTCCCTGTTGGTGACTGCTACAATTTAGACTACGGGTTCACACCTACATTCCACGTTGGTGTTCATGACTTTGACTATTACATCATGCTGACGGTTACCAACCACGCTGGACTGGTGACATCTCAAACAATCAAGGTAGGTCTCAAGATAACCCCTCGAACAAGCAGTAGAAAACAAACTTAAATAACAATTCTCTCACATTTAAATAAGCCACACTTATCTGAAATAATATATGTGAATAGATTACTGTGGACGCATCGCCCCCTCAAGCTGGTATGGTGCATGATGGGATACGCGGTTCCAATGAGGTCGACTTTCAGGAGGTCAGTGACCTCGCTGCGCACTGGGAAGGTTTCTTTGACAGAGAGAGCGGGGTGAAGTTTTACGAATATCTGTTTGACGTCACATGCTGGAATGATGCAGATTTGATACCTTCTATCAGAAACAATGTAAGTTCTCAAAAACTTATCATCAGTCACTGTTTGCTAACTAAATTTGCGTTAACTAACTACAACATATATTTAATTTCCATACTGATTTGAGAAAATCTGCCCTTGATACTGGTTTCAAAAGAATCTATCTACCTTTGTTCTGTCCTTGACGATATTGACTAAACCATAGACGACAAGAACTACCGCTACACATGCAAGTTGGACAGCGCCCACACCGGGCATGTACTTCATCACAGTCATTGCCTACAATCGTGCCTTTGAGCCTTCTGTTCCCATCTGTTCTGATGGTGTCACGATCGACACCAGCCCTCCAGAGCTGTCTAATATCTCTATCAGTGATGCTCGAATATGGCCTGGTCTTGCCAAGAATAGTGAGGGACGGGTGTGGTTTATCGATGAACATCGCAGGAAGACTGAACTACTAAACATGTCTGACGTGTGCAGGTAAACTATCTAAATTGGCCATTCTTTTAGCATTGATTTTTACTTTGATGAGCTTTACACTGGAATGTGAGGAGGTTTGCTAGCTAAAATGTTGCCTTTAATGCAAGTAGCATGTCGTGGCCGAGTGGTTAGTGCATTGGACTTATCAGGATGTGAGCTCGAATCGACTCACCTCGAGCGAGACACTAAACTACAATTGCTTGAAATAGGAACTGGCAGTTATGTTTGTCTTTCATTTACCGCTCCCCGTTCTTAGATGTGTTGTGAAAAGCCTTGCGTTTATATCTCTCCTCCATGTCTTGTTTCTACACAATGGGGCAGGTTTATACCTCTTCAAAAAAGTATCCCATAACTCGAGTGACCCTAGGGCCTTGTTGGGCGAATTGCATAAAAAAAAAAAACAGTTGAGGGATCAGCTCTTTCTGTTTTTGCTTAACTAGGCAGTGTTTGCTTAACATTAATAGCTCCTTATTGCCCGTCAATATAAAATATACATCTTTGCGTTGTACAAAACGGTTGAAAGATTAAATATTAGGAAGACGAAGAGATGTTTTATCTGTAACCACGTTTTTCTCCTTGCATCCAGGTCTAAGGCAACCGTGGTGAGCGATATCATGGTGTATCCAGGGATCGATGTCTCCAATGAGACGTTTCCAATAATCGGAGAAGACATTAATTGTCAATGGACGTCCGGTATACAAGAGAAGGTCTTCCTTCCTACCCACAAACACGTAAGAAACTAAAAAGTGTAAGATGAAGCCACGCTCTTTTGCAAGCACTGGCTGAAATTGATGGAAAATGTCATTCGAAATTGTGTGGCCTGAAAGTCCATTTAGTATAACTATCAACCCACAGAACACAGATCCAACATTTCAACAATTGATCGACCTTATAATGAAGCCAGTCTTGATGCCGCGTCCGAATCATGTGACTTCGGCTACGGCTATGGCTGTTGGCTGCTATAGCAACGTTCCGGCGGTAGCCACTGACAAACAAAAATTCATTCATTGGAATGCTAGATATGTGGAAGCTTAATTCAACAAGGGGTTTTTCAAAGTTTTCCTGCAACATCTGCAAACAATTTCAACTGCAAATCAGATGATATTCCAATATGCATCAGCTATCTCACTATTTCAGTTCCAAGAATTTTGTTTGATATGAATTTACAACTGTGTTTGTTCCCAGATTATTTTGTCTTGGTCAGGAAGTGACGTACAAAGCTCCATTTTCGACTACCAGATAGGTCTAAGCAGTGACCCGTCCAATCCGACCCCTGACCTCGTGACCTTCATTTCAGCATCCGGTCATGAACGTTTTGTGATGTTCCATCCCCATATCAGCCAGGGAAATGTTTTCTTTTTGGCTGTAAAAGCTGTCAATAAAGCACAGTTAACTTATTCTAGGGTATGTATACTTGCGGTTAAAGACACACACATTCTAGAAAACATCGACAAATTGCCAACAGCTTTTAGAAAGGAGCAGTATTACAACAATCTTTTGCTATAGCTAAAGTAAACAGTTTTATTTTTAATCATGTGTAAAGCGGGGTAAGATTTTAAGGGTGTTTTTAAAGGTAATGAATGTATCAAGTGTTCAGCTGGCATTGAGGATTTTGATTTTCCACAAAATATTACCAAAGAACGAGTAGGACAGTTAGAAGCAAAACATGACACACAATTGATAGTACCGTCATTTTGTTTCCTTACGCAGTTTGTTGGACCTATCATCGTGGACACCACAGCACCAATGTTCGTTGGCCGCATTCTCGTTCATTTAGACGGCGGTTATTTGGTCAGTGAATGGGGTGACGACGGCTTTACGGACGATGAAGATACAGATCTTGCATATCAAGTTGGCATAGGTGAGCTACTTAAATCAGTAAAAAAAAAAATCCATCCAATTACAAAAGTTGTTGATCCATGAACTCTTCCATAAATTCCTAGTTTGTTTGAAGATCGAAAGTCCTTGTATACAAACCTGGTACTTCTGAAATCGAACTAGACATATAGAGTCGGCATAATGCTCCATATAACTGAACTATCAAGGTTAATTGCATCTCTTATAACAGCTCTTAAGACAAACTCTTTTAAAGGAGCTTTGTGCCATTACTTTTCCATTTCGACAGCGTTCGATAGTTGCTAATAAAGACAGTCAAGTGTTGTTTGTTTTTTGTTTTTTTGTAACGCTGTAGGAAATACTAGAGGTGGCACAGAGACCATCTCCTTTCGATCCAAGAGAGACTACGCCATCGGTCCATGTGAATCCCGTACCTCATGTGCAGCGTTCCTATTGGGTGATCTAAGCTGGTCTCTCCATGGTGATCATGAATATTACATCTCAGTCAAAGCTGAGAATGGTGCTGGATTATCATCAGTAGGAACCTCGTCTGTCTACAGGCATATCGTGCAGTTGCCATCACACGGGGTCGTGCTGGATGTCGCACCATCTGGGGAAGAGGTTGTTGTTAACTTCGGGGTATGTACCTTTCAAAGAGTTAAACGTGGAAACACTGCAAGTCAAAAGTCTTCGAAACTGATTGATGCACGTTTAAAATTTGAGTTTATGTGGGCAAAATGCCTCCGAAAAGCCGCTTCAAGTTATGTTGATTTCTAACAACAAAATTATTAATGAACAAGTTAGTGTTAATGCAAATTTTGTATGGGATCTTTACCACAGTGCGGTCATTCTGCTTTTTTGTCATGCATCGCACTGTAACCAAACTGAGGCTAGAAGGAAAAATAGTCTGGTCCCTTTAAATGGAATGAGAATAAGTGTCATTACCACCGTGTGAGCAGGGAACCCAACAAAGCTGGCCAAGCAATGAGTTTGTCTGATTATTCATCCGAATTAATTCGCAAAAAAATTTAGTTTCCAAACATACTAGCTCGACTCTCTTTGTTTAATTAGATTACTAAGGACGTCGATGTCCAGATGAATACGTCAAGTATGTCTGCTCGGTGGTTTGGCTTTGAACATCCTCACCTTGATATCAATTATGAAGTTGCCGTAGGCACAGGAAGAGACGGTTCGTACGACGTCAGTAATGGCTTTATTAACGTCCGCAATGCAACTTTCTATCAGTTAAGCGGACTTGATCTTACACCACTCATGGTAAGAATAAATTTCACGATCCAAAAGTAAAACGGTTAAAGTTCAAGACAACACCATTTAATTTTGGTATGTAAGTGATCACATTTAATTTTATGTTCATTTATTCCTTTTATTTGGCAAACAATGCTTTATTACAAGTGCCCTCTACGTCTTCAATTGTATTTCGCTCGTTTCCCAGGGCGTCATTCTGATTTTGGTGCAAGAACACACCTTACATGAATGTTTATTGCTGAGCTGATTTGCCCTGAAATTGTGTATTGGACAGTGATTAGGTAGTTGAGACTATAAAACCTTGGCCCAACTTTTGATTGGCAATATGCATTCGGGTTGGTTTATATAGCGTTAACCACTTGTTTGGTCTTTGCGTTAAACCACATAATATACAATACTCAGATCACTGGTTACCAGTCAACAAAAGAATCTAATTTCTTTATAAGCTTCTCTTTCTTACATAAAACTGATCCAATGACTCGTCACTGGAGTACCTTCAAGAACTTATTAACGCACATAAACCGTCTAACAATCTCCGGCCTGCCTCTCCATCAGTCATAGCTCAAAACGCAATTTATACCTACCAAGACATACGGTCATCGCTCCTTTTTTACACTTGTAACCCGTACTTTGGAACTCTCTGCCACATCACGTAAAAACTGCAAAGACTAAAAGTCAGTTCAAATCTCTGTTTACTTTTTAACCCATTTATTTCAGTAGTCAACAGCTGTTTCTTCTTGTGTTCATACTATATTCTGTAACTTGTAATTTCTGTGTTTTGTACTGGTATACATTTTTCTTGTAAAGCGCTTCGAGACGTTGTGTAAGGCGCTATATAAAAATTGGTTGCTTTTTTATATTTATAATTAGAAATCATATCATTGCCTTAACAGTTGATTTTGGCACCCATTAGGCCGAAGCTATACCAGATCGCTGTCCGTAAATTAACGTTACAGTTTACTAATACTAGTTCTCTGTAAATATCTCAAAAATACTTACATACCCCACTTGGTCATTTTAGATGGGAACGGGTGGTAAAACTACATCCACATGCTGACAATAATATGTACAAAATACACATGTAATTTTAGGTCAAATTGTAACATTGCACAATTCTATGCACTTTTTAGAACTATTACTTTACCGTCCGGGCAACCTCTGAAGCTGGAAGCGTCAACGTGACGTCAGACGGTATCAAGGTGATTCCAGAGGGTCAGATCTTAGAGGGTGCATCAATCAAAGATGGACTTGGATGTGATCCTGCCAACAGTAAGTCCTTCAACTGTTTCTTTTAAAAAGTGTTAGATTTTACGACATGTTTGAGGTATGTTTTATAATATTATTTGTAATTTTTTACCCATACACCGACAGTAAGTCCTTCAACTGTTTCTTTTAAAAAGTGTTAGATTTTACGACATGTTTGAGGTATGTTTTATAATATTATTTTTAATGTTTTACCCATACACCGATGTGTGTTAAGCACTGTATACACAGGCATTTTCCTCGGGTGGGATTTGAACCCACGACCCCTGCCATTCTAGACTGGAAGTCTTACCAGCTAGACTATCGAGACTGACCGCTAGCTAGAGGCTAATAATGGTTGTGGTACCCGCTACTAATAGGATTCAAACTGCCTCTAGCTAGCGGGCAGTCTCGGTAGTCTAGTTGGTAAGACATTTGCAATACAATACAATACAATAAAGACATTTATAAAGCGCCCTTCAAGGATCACAGCGCTGTACAGATCAATAATATAAGTAACAGATTACAATTATGTACAATGACACTCAAAATCAAACATTACGACGTCAAACAGAATTAGTCAAACAGGTGTGTTTTGAGAAGGCACTTGAAACTGTCCAAGGTTTTAGCCTCCCTGATGTTGATGGGCAGACAGTTCCAAAGGCGTGGTCCAGCAGCTTGAAACGCCTTGTCACCAGTACGGGTTTTGGTTCTGGGTATAATAAGCAGAGTTGAGTCTCGAGAAGAGCGAGTGGCATATTTGGGTTTGTGAAATAAAACCAGGTCTTGAAGATACTCAGGGGCTTGTGAATGAATGCATTTAAAGACGATGACAAGGATCTTAAATTCAATACGCTTACGGATCGGTAGCCAATGAAGACGACGTAACAGGGGGGCACTAGATGTATCACGCCCCGCCAAAAATATCAGTCTTGCAGCTCTGTTTTGAAGACGTTGAAGACGAGTTAGGTCGTATTCAGTGGCTCCAAACAGTAAGGCATTGCCATAATCAATCCGGGAAAACACAAGAGCTTGAACAGCAAGCTTACAAGTATCCTGATCTAAAAAACAGCGAATTCTAGAAAGATTGCGTAAATGGAAACTGACACATTTAACGACAGATGAAATTTGACATGACATGTTCAAACCGGAATCAAAAATGACTCCAAGATTCTTCAGTGTCATCGTCGGAGCAATGGTGACATTATCGATAGTTAGCTTGACATCCAAAAGACCACTGATAGTTCTTGAAGAAGCTGCAACAAAAAACTCTGTTTTTGCCTGATTTAGCTGCAGCTTGTTTTGCGACATCCATGATTTTATTTCATGTACACATGTCTTGAGTTTGTTAAGTGCCAATTCGCAATCACCATGAATTCTCGGATTAAAAACGACATAAATCTGGATATCATCCGCATAAATGTGGAAGTTAACATGATTCTTGCGTAGAATGTCCCCAACTGGATGAGTGTACATAACATACCCTCTTGGCCCCAAGATGGATCCCTGAGGAAGGCCAAACACCAATTGATGTTCCTTTGAAAATTCACCTGAAATTGAAACACGGTTTTTCCTGTTCCCCAGATAGCTTGCAAACCATTTGAGAGCACGGCCCTTAATATGGAAGGTATGACAAAGCCGATTGACAAATATTGCAAGAATGGCGGGGGTCGTGGGTTCGAATCGCACCCGAGGAAACCGCTTGTGATTTTTTTCACACTCGGGAAAGTACTGAGTATCAGTGCTCAACACACATCGGTGTAAGGGTAAAACATCACAAATAATCTTCTTTAGCCCCTGTGCAAAAAAAAATCATCTATCATTATGTTTGATAAGTTTCGTTGTTGTTTTCATAGTTATGGGTGCAATCAAGGGGCTGGCTGAAATTCGGCTTGCTCCTGTACAAGATGATAGATGAGGCCATCGTTATGATAATTGTCCATAATTTTTGACCACAAAAAACACATAAAAAGGTTATTCATCTAAATATGTTAACCATACTTCATCTACAGTAACCACGCCAACTGGGTTATCTCATCATTCAATTGTTCCACCTCAACCCTGTGAGGATGACGTCACGTACCAGTCTTCAACATCTAGTATCTCCGCCCGATGGACCATCCCGGAGATGTTACAGCCATTCGTAACCAATGTCTTATGGGCAGTGGAACAAGAAATTCAGACCTACCATGGTAGTATAGTGTTTTTTTGAGTTTGTCCTTAAAAAAAAGAACAAAAAAAAGAAGAAAGAAATCGGGATAATATTCTGGTTGGCTAGGCTCATTTGAAATGATATGTTTCAAAACTTACAGGTTCCCAGTCATATAAAGATTGTGTGATTTTGATTCATGGACATTTTTTATCAGAATTCTAGCTCTTCTTGAATCTCTGGAATGATATCAATGTTTTTGTAGGTTACGGTTGAGAAGTAAAGCAGTGAAATAAATTGCAATTACATTTTCAGAGTAAATTTCAGAGCTTAAGTTCCATAAAATAATGTATGTTTTTCCATGGTAGCTTTCCCTTGTTCGATTTGTGAATGGCGATATGTATCAATGCTTGTAACATTTTGGTTTTAATTAGGTGTGGACAACACCTCATCGCAGTGGGTAACGTTATTGGATTATCAAGATCTAGGTATGACCTTCAGTCATTTGGATGCAAGCCTTGGACTGCACGATGGGGCATATCTAAGGTCTAAGGTATAAGACGCTGGTTCCTATCGGGACCAGTATTTTAACACTAATTCACTCGTTTAGAATAGACCTTTTACCATGAAATATGTAAATTGGACATCGCGCGTGCGCACTTACATTTTGGTTGGCAACATTTTGGGAACAGTGCGCCCTTTTGCATGGGACTGATGGAAGCGTGACGCGTACGCGCTTTGTGCGTCTGCTTTTTACACATTTCAATGGCGTTTGCCAACCAGCAGGGTCTGTACGCATGCGTGAATTTATTTAGCATATTTCATGGGAAAGGTCCATTGTTTAACAACAATAATGAAATATTTGCTGGAGTGAGCTCAATTCTTCTAGTAAATTATTTAGTCATCTTTTAAAAGCTTAAAATCATTTTCGTGATATAAAACTATGCATTCATAGCACTACCTTTTCCCGTTGAAATATAGAATCAAATCTCAAAAAAAAAAAAAAATAAATCATCAGAAGAATCGATCTAGATAATTAAGGATGATGTTGTTTCCAGAAAACAATTAAGGCTCAGAAACCGAAATGAAACGGTGGTATCGAGAGATTAGGGTTATAATAAAACATTAAACACATTATTTAAAACTGACTGGAACAATTGTTAGGTGTAAAGTATCAATAAAAGGCCTTTTGTTTTATGTCTGTCACAGGTTAAGTTCTGCCACGTGAGTGTCTGCTTTCAATCAATTGTAAGTGACGGGTTCTGGGTGCTCTCCCAGCCTCCTGTGGTAGGCGATATCACAATCAACAATATCGAGACAGATTCAACAAGTACAAATATCCACGTGGTCTTCCAGACATTTGAACACGAGTACATCAACCATGATATACAGTCGGAATTGATGGATTTCTACGAGTGGACCATTGCCGAGGTTGGGGAAGACAGTGCCGTGTTGATCGAATGGAAACGCATTGATGATTTGCTCATCATTGGTGAGACGGTATGTTTCAACTCCTTTTTAACCGTTGTTTAGACTAAAATGTCTGCAGTGACAGAAATATGATTTACCTGCTGGGATTCACAGCAAAATACCATGCCACGTTAACCCATGTTGTGTTTAAAAGTAAACTGTATTACTTTTGAAATATTGTAAGGTCCGCTTCACTGCTTCATTGGAAAGACATCTCGACTTCGACACCTGTCTCCGTCTGGCTGTCAGGGGCTACAATAAAGCTGGACTTTCGTCCATAGTGAGCAAGGAGGTTGTGGATTGCAATGATGTGATGATTATAAAACCGCATGTGGTCATCGACTCAGACCGTAAGTTCGAATCTTAAATATGGGTTTTTTGAGGAGTGAACTGCCACAATGTCAGTAGGCGGCCGTGACCGGTGTGGCGGCTACGGCTGCGACTGCGTCTGGATCGCCGTGTCATCATGCGTTGATGACGTCCATAGCAACACTCTGAGCAAGATCCGTAGCCGTAGCCGTAGCCGCCAGTTCGGATATGGCATAACATGCGACTATACAAGTCTTGCACGATGGACAAATAATGTAAATGGGAACCCAAGATAAGAGACCTGCACAGTCTCTTGTTCTCACTATTACCAACTCATCTCTTCCCGGTGAACAGCATTCCTAAATCCATCTCAACACCCAATCTAAGTGTTTGAACCAACTTTGTCATTAACAACGAATAGTTCATCAATGAATATCTTAAAGGCCCGGATAATTGTGGCAGGTTTGGTCGAAATAATTCAATCCCGACATTCTGGGATCAGAACCAGACTGTCTTGGCTCACCCTAGAAACACTACATGGTTTATATGGATAGCAAACGATTTAAGCCCACGAAAAAGAACCATTGAAAATCATGAGCTCCCCGATGTCTTACTTTTTCCCTTAGATGAAGTAGCCTTAGAGCAGAATGCTCTGTGGCCCGAAGCCGATAAGAACTACATCTCATCAACAACCATCTTGTCAGCAGTCTGGCCTTCATTACGTCACAGGAACTACACATGGGCAGCAATTATAGACACAGGAT
This sequence comes from Marthasterias glacialis, assembly GCA_911728455.2. Taxonomy (NCBI): domain Eukaryota; kingdom Metazoa; phylum Echinodermata; class Asteroidea; order Forcipulatida; family Asteriidae; genus Marthasterias; species Marthasterias glacialis. The sequence continues at coordinate 2,826,962 of OU452233.1, read as the reverse complement.
CTGCCGAGTTCGGCAACTTGGACAATGGATTGAACTTTCCTTGCGATCATCCAATGCGTAAGGGTTGTGGGACAACAGGTAAGGGGAGAGTATTGATAAGACTGACAGTTTAACTGTATTATCACCGTTTAAAACAAACAGTTTGGCATTTTACTTGAGCACTTTACTAATTGATTCATGCTGTAGATAAAGAGTTTGTGAACGTTCGGGGTTTATCTCTCGAGCACGGCCAACGTTACCGCATCTGCATCCACGCTGATGAAGTCACACTTGAGCATGAGATATGGACAGAGCTTTTACCGTCGGTGTCCAGTTGTAGTGACGGTGTGGTCGTTGATACGACCCCGCCGACACCAGGTTCTGTGTGGGTCGGCTGGAGCAATCATAAACAATATCAGGTAAATAATTTAAATTGTCATATTCTCTACGCCGTATAATCTGTACTACTTGTGCGTAGGTATAATATAGACAATATTGTTACAAACTAAAATTCATGTGATGTATTTAGTTGGCTTTTGCTGAGCATTTCTAAAGCGGAAGCATCCGCTTAGTATCTTAATGTAATAAGTAATATTATGGGTATTTTCTGTTAGAGTTCCACTTCAGAGCTAGTTATACAATGGGAGTCTTTCAGTGACGTCGAGGAACATGACCTTGCACGTCATCACTCTGGAATCAAATACTACGAGTATGCAATTGGTGAGATTCTTTACGGTCTATTTTTATTTACCTAAATGCTCTGTTGGTATCTTTTTTTTAAACAAAATTATTTCATACACCTGTTGTACTGTGACTTAAAGATGTCGTTTAATTGGGTGCAATTGTTAACAGGATCAATGCCAGGTGGGAGCGATGTTCAAGATTTCAGCCGTGTCGGAATCACCAACAGCATCATCATACACAACTTGAGGTTACAGAACGGGCATGCTTATTATGCAGTCATTAGAGGTAAAAAAAAAAAAAAAAACTTTTCCTGATAATCTCTTATTTTGATCTATTCTTTTAAACTGAATGACAATTTGAACGAAAATGGTGAGTTCAAGATTAAATTAGAGCGACGGTCATTAAAAAGACAAAAAACGAAAAAAAAATCACTAAAAAAAGTTCGAAGGAAATAACAGTTATTATAAGCTTTGAAGTAAAAAAAATACGAAGCGACGATGGAGTAATTTTTTGTTCCATGATGTCACTCAGTAGCCTCTTAACTTTACGACGAATGGCATTGGAAACACACTGAATTACTGGCCGTAATATTATCTCCATTCAGTACACGTGCATTGCAGTATTTTAATACAAAAGGTCTGTGATATTGACCTTGAAATATTGTAATAAATCTCTTGAAAGATAATTTCTTACAATCCGCTTCCTCTTTTTAGCCACTGACTTTGTTGGTTTGTCAACAACATCAATGTCTGACGCAATTATGATTGACACGACACCTCCGTCTGTTAGCGATATCTACACGTTGGACGTTGGTGGAAGCTTCCTCCTGTCGGCAACATCTGTCTCACCAAGGTAATTGAATAAAAGAATACAACATTATAGACCTCATTATTTGAGATTCTGTTTTTCTTCTGAAAGGAATGCCCAGAAAAGTGACTCAAACAGCATAGAACAAATTTGACAAATATTTGGCAAAACGAAACGGAGGAACAATGTTCTCACCCAGCGGTGTGGCCACGGGGGGGGGGAGGGTACAATAAATTCTCAGTGCCTCCCCAGGTGCCCCCCCCCCCAATGATAAAATCTAGATACAAGTAATTCAATGAAAAACATAGACCATGCCCCCCCCCCCCCCAGTGAAAAACAATGCCCCCCGTGCACCCCCCCCCCCCCCCCCAATTGAACAAATCCTGGCCAAGCAGCTGTTGTAACCTGCTCGTAATTATGTTAAGATTGCTAAAAAAAAATTGCATCGTCAAAGAAAAGATTCATTGATTGATCAAGTGAACACTAAATACTCTCGCAGTTCAATATTCAATATTTCAGTTAAGTGACGAAATAGACAATATCTTGTTCTGGGGTGCCAGACAGAAGCAATACAACCTGAAACTGCCGTAAAACAAGGGATCACACCCACGTTTACGATACAACATGGGAAGTGGCAAATTACATGTTGTCCATTTTGTTATAGTTGGGAGAATGTATTCGCTGACGTGGAAAGTGGCATCGCGTACTTCGAATGGGCAGTGGGCTCGTATCCAGGTCATGCGGATGTCATGCCGTTCTCCAGAGAGGATTCCGAGTCTGGAGTGACTGACCCTTCAAGACCAATGACCCTTCATGAAGGTCACTCGTATTTCATTTCAATTAAGGTAAGAAGTTGTGTAATAATTGAAATATTTTTTTATAACACGTCAATCCAATTTGGAAAGGTAGTTCGTAATTAGATGATGGCGTTACAAAAGTAACATTATTCATTGAGGGAAATTGATTTTCAGCAAGCAAATTGTTCGTATCGTGATGTGAAATATGCGCTAGCCACGATTGTTTACATCATACCTAAACTCACAATTAATTTACTTGAAGAGCGTTTTAAACCATTTCC
>OU452233.1:2715448-2824314 GCA_911728455.2 Marthasterias glacialis | reverse complement strand
ATTTACATACACTGTAAAACCGGTGACGCATGACGCGTTTATACGTTAAACACATAAACACATAAAGAGTTTATAACTAAAACACTATGCATTTATATTCACTATTATAAACACGTGTTCAGTCGTAATCGTGTGGGTGTGTATTTCATTTGCTGAATTCAGGCTGCACGGGGCATAATTACGCCAAGGATGTGTTAGTTCGTGCATAATAGACGTTGGCTAATATTAATTAGTTTGGTTGAGGATGCTTTTTTGTTCTTTTCTTTCCACCAAACAACCACATAAACATAATGCTGACAATCAGCTTGAAACGTAAACGCCGCGTTTAGTATTTTTCGCAGGCAATTCTCCATGGAAAAATATACGCATGCGCAATAGCACCTTGACCTCCTTTCAACCGCCGGCCCCTGACCAAAAGTGCGGAGTCGCCATTGTTCGTGGTGTCCAGCCTCCATGATCTCACTCAGTTTCTCTACAGATCAAGTAATACTTTGTCACAGGTTTGAGCATGCTTATTTTGTTTTTATATATTTCAAGGTCAATCTCGAAACCGTAAAAGAATTAGTAGTGCGATAGTTGCCGTTGGTATTTAGTGATTTTGTTGGCTCGTTGTCGTAGGGTTCTGTGCACACGACAGTGCAATGAACTGTGCATGTAAGTTTACTCAGGCTACTATTACTAGAGTGTACGACTACACTATGACGAAATGACGTACATGTACATGTATGCCTACTGTAGTTAAACTCATCGTACGTTCATCGTTAGACTTGTGAAGTTGTATACATTAGTGTGTTTTGTGTGGGTGGATTTTGTGTGCTGTGCATGGTTCATGGCAGATTAGAACAGTGTATTATGTAGTGAGGCTTGGCTTAGGCCAGGAATTTCTTAGACTTAAGAGACCATCTTCAGTTTCATTTTTCAATGCAATGAGCAACTTCCAATGACTGGGTATTAAAATATTTAAAAGGTGTACAGATAACACTTTTGCAGAAAGCATTAAAATAGAAAAGTCCAGATTTCACCAAGTGATTGTTTTCTGTGTCAATACACAAAATGCATTCAATAGTTGTTGTATAACTTGATATAAATTTTTACAATAGTTACACAATATACACAGGTCCTTATCTATCCCACATTCTGAAGGGTAGGCCTATACATAATGTAACTTATGTTTTGGTATGTTCTATGAATAATTGTTTTCCTGGTTGTACACTGTACAAATAGATGAAATTCCTCACCCTACGATGACAGTACATGTATACTCAGTTTCGCTTGATTGATCTTGTCTTATATAACAACTAATACACTGGTAGTGATATTATGCTCAATACTTCCATACACCTCTTTAGTGGCATATCATGATGATATTTAAGTTGTGGAGCAGTGACAGGGCAACAAGAAAGAGCGTTGCTTGTAGCAGTCTTGACGAACTACTGGAAAAAGGTATGTTTAACATTGATCTATTTCCTATGTATAAATGATGCAATGTACACCGTACACTTTCAATATAGAGGAAATACTTATACTTTCTTATAGAGGAAATACATTGAAACATTCTTACCTACTTTGTGCTATACTTAATACTTTCTGAGTATTTTATTTTGTACTTTTGTTGTTTCTTTTTCCAGCGCCTCGGAATATGTAAATTCATAGATGGCACTCCACAAGTTTTAATTATTATGTTTATTACTATTACCATTTGAATTGATTTGATGGATCAAAGTCATGGGCCTTTTACACACACAAGTGTGTGCCTCATTTAGAAGGGCTGAGTATTCTTCACAAATGCCCCTTCTTAAAATATATACCAAAAACATATTAGCAGATGACAGTGATGTACAGTAAATTTATGTGCAAATTTACCACTTAAAAGGTTATGTACATTTAAACAGGTTTAACAAAGGCTATTAGGTCTTTTCCGAGATTAAAATGCCTTGCACCTACTAGAAGAATACATTCAATGAAGTTGAATGAAGTTAAATGAAGTTCAATGAAGTAAGCAGTGTTATGACACTTCTGCAAAACAGGACTAGAATATCAATTTTAGATAACCCTACTTTACTTTGTTAACAAGCACAAAGACTGCAACACTGACTGCTGATGACTACGAGAAACATCTAGCAGAAATTCAACATGAATGGAGTAAGGGTCAGGCGAGAAGCGACAACCATCTGAAGCTCCTTCTGCAAGACAGTTTCGATTACATCCAAGAATGGATCAGAAGCCTTCCAGATTGTAAGATGGAGCCGATATTAGAAAGAATTCCCTGCTATGAAAATGGAACAATGGTAAATAATTTTGATCGAAGTGCTCCATTTCTTTTTATGTGAAATAATACACCCAAAGACTACAATTTGTAATTTCTTCCTTGTAGGTAGTGTTCCTACATTTGAAATTGCATTGTTTACCTTGTAGGTTTTTATACAGTGTTTTCGGCAAACAGCAAAAAACTTAAACCCAGAAAGGATTTTATTTTAGTAATTTTCTCTACATGTATTTATTTACTTTATTACCAGATTATGCATGATTTCCTCAAGGTCATCAGAGAATCGTCCCAATCGATTACTTCTAAGACAGAGTTGTTCATGAGTGCTGTTGAAGGCATCATTGGTGCATCAGTCAAGGTACACACTAAAATTAAGACTATATCATATTTACAATATGATTTTTTACTGAAACTTGATTTTTGATTTGCCTCCCCTACAGTGTAGCCAATTTAGTAAGGCAAAGTTAAATTGATTTTATCTGCACATTATTCTGCAGCCATCTAAGTCACTTTCTCTGAATACTCATTGAAAAATTAGCACTGATTCTTTGCACAGAAAAGTGGCCAGGCTATACTTGTCCAGTCTAGCTTTGGGTCGCTGCCCATTTGTACAAAAACATTTCTAGTATGGGCCTATGCTCGGCTTTTACTCAAACACTTCTTAAACAGTGTAGCTATCTACCACAAAGGTTCTCAACAAAGTTGTCTTTTTTAAAAGTAGAATTACTGTATGAATACCTAAAAATTTCGTCATCACAACCCCCCCCCCCCCCCACCACCTGGACTAACACTACAGCTCGGCAGAATCATTGAACCTTAAAATGTAAATGTATTTTTATTTTGTTCTGCAGTCTTTTGTGTCCATTTTGTATTGACATTGTTTTGTTTTGGTTTTCCTCCCTGAAACTCTACACAGGAACCCGAGAGGTGTATACCTATCATTCATTACATAGAGAGAGCAACAGGGTTTGAGAAGGGGAAAGGGACAAAGAGCAAGTCTGTCATTACCATCAAAGAGGTTTGTGAATGTTATGCAGTTCTTGACTTGAAAGTTAGACTGAACTTTAACAATTGTTCATTTATTATGCTGTCCCCTTGAAGAGGTACATGTGCCAAGATTCTTTAATGGGAGACTTTGGAGAAAGATGGGTGGCAGCATACTGGGCTTTTTCATTGTTTGAAGTATCACCAGTATGTTCAGAATGGCGTAAACAATGGACATTTATATTGTTTATATAGTAGGTCTGCTGCCACCCGGGCCCAATTTCATAGAGCTGCTAAGCACAAAAATTTGCTTAGCATAAAATTTCTTCCTTGATAAAAACACGATTACCAACCATATTTCCATGTGTTGTATATTGCTTGTTAGTGGTATCCAGCTGTTGTTTGCTAATGCTGAAAATCACGTGGAAATTTGGTTGGTAATCCTGTTTTTATCAAGGAAGACATTTTTGCTAAGCAAATTTTTGTGCTTAGCAGCTCTATGAAATTGGGCCCAGGTGTCTGAAAGTCTCCCATTAGAATTTGCCTTACATGTGCACAACAAAACTTAAAGTAGATTGTTATTAACCATGGCCCATGGCAGTCCATGTCATAAGAGTTATGTTTTTTTAAGAGGGGAAATACTAAAGACAGATGCTTTTATGTTAATACACCTCATAATTTTGTTTAAATAATTCTGTTTGAAAAAATCATTTTGTGCATTCCTGTATAATTTTACCTTATTTATTTTCTTTAAAAATGATAGTCTTAAGGAATGCCTACGAAAACAGGCCACTTGCTTACATGGCTGGTTCTCTGTGATGTCACATGCATTGTGATAAAGATTTGTTTTAAAAGCATTAATGCGCAGCTTCAAATAGTGCAATACGAAGTGGGAACAGTGTAAAGGAGCAGGTGTGATATGGACGGTGCAATAATAATTATTAGTTAAATGAAAAGGCAGCATGCAATTAAAATATTGATTATTTTTTGTTTTAAATTTTCAGGATATTCCTGATGGTGAAGTAGGAGCAGCCCTGAAAACTGCTGAATTAGAACCGCCACGGATCTTGGTAATAAAGAGGGGCGGTGCCATAATAGGCATTTTCATCTCTGGAGACGGTGTTAACATTAGATGCCACACAAGCACGGATAAAACTGTAACTTCAGCCATTATAACTTTGCTTGGAGTGTACTATGTGTTTCACCTGGAATACCCCAAGATGTACTCTCAGCTTTTGGGTATATTGCAGACTCACCTACTGAGGGGCATACCCTTCGATGGGAAGAAAAGTGCAAAATACAGATCTTTCAGCACTGTACTGAGCAAAAAGCTGTCTGAGTAATAATTATGTTGTGTTTGTGTTGAATTATTCAGTCAGACTTACTGAACCTTCACCCAAATGTAATGACAGTGGCATTATTATAAGATTTTATATAGCATATTGTTCTTATGAGCCTTTTGTTTATATGTACATTTCGAGTTGAGTGTTTTGAGTTCAAGTACATTATGGAAAAAGGCAGTTTACCAAGTGGCTCATGATACAAAGATTTGTTTTCATTTGAGAACTTTTAAAATAGTACAATGGTGCTCTATTTTGCAACATGCACAATATGAGGACATTATTTTATTTGGACAAGATTTCAGTAAAACCCTTTTTGGGGGATACTGATCAGACAAACGGACTCTTGCTTAACAAAATTTCACCGATAAATAGAAAGCCTACAATTGTCTGCCTTTTTTACTCTTTTTGACATGGTAAAATTTTAAAAGAAAAAAAAGAAAATAATCAAAGCCTGTAAGTTCCTGTGCAATTAACTATGATATCTGTAATTAAGTATTATTTTGCAAAATTTCTATCTTTGTTTAAGACGCATTACTGACATACCAACAAGAAATTGGTCTCAAAAATTACATGTGGTTAATTTTGGATGAAGAACTTGCAGTATGTTTAGAAATAATGTTTTACTTTATTTAAAAGCATTGTCTGCCATAGTTGGAATATTGGAACCGGTTAATTCACAGGAAAATAGAAAGTGTAACATGTTTGTTATAGCATTGATTAAGAAAAATGATAATTAGTTCATTTAAATCTGAAGTGTTTTGAAAGAATTGGGATAAATATGGCCAGCTGAGGGTTGTGGTCCAATTTCCTGACATTTAGATAAACAACACCGATTACACATCTTATAAAAAAAACAATGATTTTGTTACTGCTCCAAATCATTTATTAATAAGATACAAGCAAAAAGTAACTTGTACAAAAAGGCTATAAAAACAAAATCTCAAAATCTTTCAAAAGTGTAAAAACAGTTATTTACATGAACATCTGTTTTGTTTCCTTGATTTTGTTCCTTTGAAATTGAACATTCTTGGGGAATTTTAAAAGAGTGTTTAGTTTTTAAACATGTCTCATTTTTATAAACGCGTTTATGTGTTCAAAAAGTGTTACAAGCCATATACGCGTCAATGTGTGTATCCCTTAAACGCATAAGCACGTTTACATTTAAGACATGTTTAGTTTATAAACATCATTGTTAAACATGTTAGTGTGTTTATATATAAACACTATGTGTTTTAAGAATAAACGTTATGTTCAACTATAAACATGTGTTCATGTGTTTATTCATATACACGTTTAGGTGTTCAAAAAGTGTTACAGATTTGCGTTTAACTATGTGTTCAGAAGTTAAACACCGGGTTTTACAGTGTAATACCTTACATGGTATAAATATAATGATGGTAGAAAACTTTCCTTGAAAACTTTTACTGCCTGAAGCGTTATCGTTTTTAAATAATAAAGATAAGATCAAAAATTAGTGTTGCGCTGGGGCTTTAAGATCGAAGTTTTGTGTAAGGTGATTTATGGCACGGGCGTAAGATAAGCTGTTAACACCAACAGAGCGCAATCTCATGGGACCTCTTGGTGTGGAATTCTGTAATTATAGGCAGTGCTTTGGACGTTGTCTAATCAAAGGTCACCATCAGTGCAGACATTTGTGGTAAGTTAACACCGAGAGCTTGGGCTGTGTTCACGGTCAGCTTTTTATGCGTGTTTACTGCTGCTATAGATACACAACAACAAACTCGATGCATCTGTTGTTGTTTAACCAGGCAAGTAGAACTGTAACTCGAGTTTATTGGCAGGTACCCCGCAACAGGTCGAGTTTGAAATTAGTCGTCTAAATGGCTGAATATATCACAGGCCATATTCTTGCCAGATCCAGGGTCTAATGAAATCGTTTATTGTATCCATCAAAAGTGCCAGAGGATATCAATACAGGATTTGACAAACGTGATTTGTTGAGTAATCACTTTGACGGGTTACTGATGCCTCAAAGGAAGGATGTCGACAGAGATTACGTTTGTACCTCGGTGGTTGTTACTGCTAGTGATGGCCGCTGAATGAACCCGCAGGTAGATTTGCTGAGATCCAACTTCGGTGTCGGGACTTTTTACCACCAAAAATCCAATCTACAAAAAAAAAAAAAAAATAATAATTAAAAAAAAAAAAAAAAAAAATAAATAAATGAAATCAAAATGCAAATAAAGCATACCTTTCAATTTCTATATAGGTGCAGACATTTCAAATTTTATGGATACATTGATGATCGCATTTGTTCTGTGGAGTTTAACCCTATCAAGACGGGGGGGGGGGGAGGGCACACAATTTGTACAACTTCCAAATGTTTGCCCGTAACTTTTTAACGCTTAGTTTGGTCACCGCGAATTTTTCTGACTTTTCCCCAGCTACATCTAGATTCATGTTGACAAAAAAAATTGGAACCATGTGTTAGCTGTTGGCATAACAATCATTTGTTTGACCTCAGGTCACACGATTTTATTGTTTTTTAGTGATTATTGTGTGTGCCTTTTTAAACATCATTTCAACCTGTAGTTGAGGTTTTTTTTGCCAAAAAAGTGATACTGATGAATCACGTGATAGTCTGAAATGCTTTTGGGAGTTAGAAATCCCGGATTTTGTGTTTTCAGCCTTGTAATAAGGGGGGCAAATTCTATAACTTTTTTTTTACAAGGGAATATTTTCAACATACTAATTTATTACTTCTCAGACCCCCCCCCAAAAAAAAAAATAATAATAATAATAATAATTTACAATTGTCCACCAAGCCTTATCATTGCTCCATAGGCCCTAGGCGGCGGCAGCATCCTTTTTATTTTTAAGTGTAAAAAACGCACTTTTCTTATTTTCCCCAATTGGTAAACATTAATGAATTATAGTGCCCCCAACGGTGAGTGACTCCAGTTATCCAACTATTAAATTAGGTTGGAATGATACTGATCATGTTAATATGCACAAGTTTGCCAAGTTTCATAACATTTGAACAACAAATACAGAAATTGTGGGAAAACACGTTTTTTGACCAAATATTTGCCACAAAAAGAATCCTAAACGCCCTCTAGTGATGATTTTGAGGTCATCATGTAGAACTAGGTGAAATGAACAATTCTAGCAAGTTTCGTTAAAATCAATCAAAAAATGTGGAAACTATGTGCCCCTCCCCGGTCCCCATACATCCCCAAAAAGCCCAGTCCTGATAGCGTTAAAGTTTACTTACAAAACGATTTAATAAGATGACTATTGTTTAATGTGTAAAAAGTAAGAACGTAGGTGATGAACAGATTACAGTTCGTTATTCCAAACATCAAATATTCGCATTTTCAATTGATACTAACAAATATGTTGCCTTCTATCTGAATTTTGCGAAAAGGACGTTAGTCAATGTTAATTCCGAAGGGGAAGGTTGGTGGAGTAGAGGTGGGAACAACAATTATAGTTATAAACTAGAAATTTAGAGTTTGTGGACAAACTCACGGTGTTCGGCTCGAACGTAATAAAGTGATTGCGTAATTGAAAATTTTAAGGTCATTATTTTGTGCAATTTTTTTGTCTCTTGTGCTATTTATTTGTACCTTTTGTTGATCTTTATGCATGAAGGTTTGTCATATGAAACTTCAACTTCCGGTTTTGACAGGAACTAAAGGTCAAATGGGGTCACACTTTGTACATGATATCTAGAATTGCCCGAGAGTTTTATAGTAATGTAATGATTATTAATGTACCACGTTTCATTAATAAGATACATATTTTTGTATGTACAAACTTATACTTCCGGTTTCGACCGGAAGTGAAGGTCAAATGGGTCACACATTGCAAAAATTTGTAGAATCGCAGAAGGGCCTTAAAATCAGGTTATTATATTAATGTACACATTTACGTTATTCAGATATGATTTTTTATATAAAAAACTACTACTTCCGATTTCGGCCGGAAGTAAAGGTCAAATGGGGTTACACTCTGTGTAAGATATTTTCAATACTTCAAGACCTTTCATGTGGTGTAAAGAACATGTATGTAGCATGTATTATTCTTAAGATATGATTATTTTAGTATAAAACTTCAATTTAATGTAATGACGTCATCATTCCAAAAAGTTTGCTTTGTCATGTACACACTGTGGTCTAGGTATATAGTAAGTTTCAAGTCCGTACATGCTTTAGTTTTTGAGATAGCAAAATAAAATTTTGTTCGACCTCGTGTTTCATTTTCGTTGTGACGTAGCTATGACGTCATATATCACATTTCTAGAATGCTCGTGAGCTAAAGAAAATATTATGCATTGAAAGTTTGTTCATATCTTCATTCACTTAGGCTCTAGAGCCCGAAATAACATGATTTTAACTTTAACTTCTGGTTTTGACCGGAAGTAGAGGTCAAATGGGGTCACGGTGTGCATACAATTTGTCCAATAATACAAGACCTTTCATATGCACCAAAGATTTTGAATGTAACATTTGCCTTTTTTGAGATATGAATTTCGGAATTATTTAACGTTTATTTAACCTAATGACGTCATCAATGACGTCATCATTCCAAAAAAGTTGCGGTTTCATCTACTCGCTAAGATCTTTGTACATGGTAAGTTTCAAGTTCATGCAAGGTTTAGTTTTTGAGAAAATTGACGGACAGGGTTCAGGGGGAAGAATGCGCAGAAAAAAAAATAACAGTAACAATAGTTGTTCGGCTGTTGGCCGAACACCTAAATACACCTGTTGTGGTGCTGGGTCTCTTCGCCAATGAGCAGTAGGCAATAATACTTGACTGAGACCATTGCCAGTGAGTATTTCAACCTAAAATGTTGTGCGAGGTTTTAACTTGGCCAACCGGTAGCTCACTGGCAATCAACAAGGATTTTCCGGAAACTATGGTACTTCCTGAAAATCATAAAAAATGAGGATGCTGATATAAATTGGAAAATCCCTTAACAAGTATTACTGATACATGTTTAGCATTTGTCAAAAATTATTGTTTAGTGTAGTGTCTACAACTTGAAAATTTGTTTTTTTTTAAATAATTACCTTTGATTCAGCAAGGATTGTTTCAACATTCCTCAGATCTGTTGATGAGTGGAAATTGTAGATGTACTCCGTGTCCGCCTTGAACCGGATAAAACTGGTTAGCACTGGTTCCAGGGTGAATGTTCCAACACCCAAGACAAAGACCAACAAGATCTTCATCAAGTTGCCGCTGGAAAGCTTGCCATACGACGGCGAAGTCATAGTGCTGGCTCCTCGGCCAGCACTTGGCCAAATTTGGACAAGGATTGAATAAACCTCTTAGTTTTACGATCTGAATAGAGTAAACAAACAAACAACCAACAAATGAACGTAACACATAAGGAATGACATACACAACGAAAAGAACAAGACTATCTTGAAATCTGATAAAAAATCAGGTCGGTGTTAAATGGCAAAAAAAAAAAAAAAACTGTTGGGCTTCCTCCTTTTCCTTCAGTGCCCATGGTTGATACCAAGGACAACTGGATCACTCATGCTACTCTCAAAAGATTTTGTTTTTATTAAGGGCCGTTTGTACAAAAAAATAAAAATAAAAAATAAACACACATCTAAATTGTTTGTTGATGGTTTAGTTTTATTAAGAAACAAACAAACAGTGTCAGTTCCGGGTTTAAAAGTTTTTGCGCGATGATTGTTTATGCACACTTGTGACTCTCGTACGTAAGCACGTACATGTACGTGATCGGTATATATAGAACGAAAGACGATCATTTTGTCAATTGCATTTTCTCCACCATTATACATCAAACAACTCACGTGAGCATGTGATCGTCTCAGTAAAGTCTCCTCTTCCTCTCCCTGTCACAATTAAGCCACCAGATGACATAAAGGGAAACATTTTCACACTGAACTTGGAATGACTTAAAAGTTTTTCTTTGCGTCGCCATTATTACACACACACAGAACTTAACGACACACCGCAAAGTTTGATGAACTGTGACAAGACCTGACTCGTTGCGTGTATGTATATACACAGCACAGCATGCAGTAAAAGCCTAGAGTGCACACGCACGAGGTGCAATACAGTAAGGTAACTGTACAGACTCTATCGGCGATCACGCTAAAAATGGCACTTTTCACCTTAATATAACTTAATTATGCAACGGCCAATTTTGTTCAAATTTCACAATTAGGCTTTTATAGTCGTTATCTATTACTAAAAAAATCATCTTATTTTTAAACTCGTCATCGTAACAAACTGTAACATTTGATGACGTCATCAATGTAATATTTTCAAAGGTCATAAACTACATTTTATTTTTTACACTGAAACCATGTCCAAATTCTGTTTCATATTGACTCCACAGCTTAAATTGTGACTTTTTAAGCATTTTTTGCTTCAACTTTCGGTTTGAACCGGAAGACAAGGTCAAATTGGGGTCATCTCTGTGAGACATTTAATTAATTTTAAAAGACCTTTGCGATGATGTATAGATTGTAAAAATCCATTGTGTACTTCAGGAGTTATGCTTTTTTAAATTAATAAACTTTGATTTAATGTAGTTCGACACCTGATGATGTCATCATGACGTCACAACAACGGTTTCGTCTCCTTGCCAAGTACAACCTATGTATGAATTTTCAAGGTTATATGACCTTCGGAAGTGTGCATTTGAAAGTGGACAATCGCCAGGGATCAGAAGAAGAAGAAGTATTAAAAACTAGAAATTGAGAGTTTGTGAACAAACTCACGGTGTTCGGCTGGAACGTAATAAAGTGATTGCGCCATTAAACAAGGTCAATATTGTGTGCTGTGCTGATGGGCAAAATTTTTATTTGTACCTTGTGTTGATCTTTAGGCATGAAGGTCAGTCATATGAAACTTCAACTTCCGGTTTTGACATGAACTATGGGTCAAATGGGGTCACACTCTGCCATAGTTGTACAGTATTTCAAGGGCTTGCATATGGTGCAAAAAACTCCTGTGTAACTTTTATGATTCCCAAATATGATTTTTTGAAACATTAAACGTTGATTTAATATAATGACGTCATCGATGATGTCATAATCCGAAAAAAATCCAGTTTCATCTACACAGTATTGTCTAAGGCAAAAGTAAGTTTCAAGTCTGTATTACGTTTAGTTGATGAATTATGAATTTACTATCTGTGAAATTTCAACATCCGTTTCAACCGGAAGTAAGGGTCAAATGGGGTCACATTTTAAACGCAATTTTTAGAATGGATAACGAGCTTTCAGATGAAGTTATGACTATTAATGAATTATGTTTTGTGATTGAAAAATAATCTTTTTGAAAAATAAAATTTCAACTTCCTGTTTCGACCGGAAGTCAAGGTCTAATGGGGTCACAAACTGTGTAAGATGTGCAGAGAAATTGAAGAGCTTTTATATGGTGCAAAGATCTTGTATGTATCATTTACGGTTCTTCAGATATGACTTTTTGAAATAGTAAACGATGATTTATTGTAATGTCATCGATGACGTCATCATCCTGAAAAAAACGGTGCAGTTTACTGCACAGTAAAGTTGAAGGTAATGGTAAGTTTCAAGACTGTACCTCGTTTAGTTAATGACCTATGAATCTTTTTATATGTTAACTTCAACTTCCGGTTTCGACCGGAAGTCAAGGTCAAATGGGGTCACACTTTCTTTAAGACATGTAGACTGGTTAAATCAGTAGAGGGCGCTGTTCATCCTGCTGCCTGTGTATTTTTATGTCTGCCATACTTTGCCGTTTTAATCTTAAAAAATCTTCCTTTTTGGATCGCCATCCACACTTCTACTTTTTATGTGTGGTTTTATTTGTGTCGTCTGGTCTGATTCATCAGATTTTGAACAGTGAATTTTAATGTAAGTGTGATTTGAAGACATTTTTATTCTTTGATTGTTGGCTGAACTATAGTACCTATGCAATCTACACTAATCAATAATGGCCACCATGAATCTTGCCACTATGGTAGCAGCCATTACACTGCTACAACACCAGCTTTAGCCCACGCTTGCCGGTGAATATGTGGTGTCAGTTTCCTCTCCATTTCCAGGGATTAAACACCCAAAAATTATATGCGTTGGTAATAATCTCCCGATAGCTACAACTTTAAAAGTGTGTAACTCTGGTTTCTGCTCCACTAAGACACCAGCGGCCAAGTGGGATAAACATGGCCGTACTTGCATGGTTATACCTGGTCACGATCCACCCACGGACATCACCATTTTCATGGATGTGCCCCGGAATCCTGGTCCACATACTTGCCATTCCACAGACTACCAGAGAATTACTTACACTCAGAATCAACTGAAACTTTTAAAAGGTGGAGGCAAACAACGCATATCTACATCTACATATGAAAGCCTAAAGACAATGGAGCTGTTGAAGAAGATGAGAGGTTGTAGAGCAGGGCGACAGTTTAGGCATATCCTGTTATTATCAATATAAGAGGCCGACATCGTATGGAGACATCTGCTACGACATACCACAAGACTTTTACTAGATATTCTGAAAGGACCCCTCGTCACCTTTCCCTGTTCCAAACACTTGCTCCGTTATCCACACCAACATAGCTCCGCTACCTCGAATTCTACTGACCAATGCAAGATCTTTAAATAACAAGATGGAAGATCTGCAGCTTGTTCTCAGTGATAACTCAGTCGATATAGCTGCCGTTACAGAAACCTGGTTAAATGACATTACCATCAAATCTGCTGACATCCCTGGATATCATTGTTCGTCCAAATGCCGAGATGTAAGACGAGGAGGAGGTGAAGCCGTCTTTACCAAGACGAGTTTCAGCGTACAGACACTTTCCAACCATTCATGTGAGTATGAATGTTTGTGGCTCAAACTTAACCACAATCAGTCAACATCTAATTTCTATATTGGAGTGATCTACTATCCTCCAGGATCTACCTATGGCAAAGAAATGATTGAGCACATTTTTCAAACTTTGGACGATATCCAGTCAATTGATGCAACTGCAACAATCATTCTACTAGGAGACTTTAATGATCTCCAAACTAACACAATTGAGAGTAATTTAGGTATGGAACAGGTGATCAATTTCCCTACTCGGCACAATGCAATACTGGATAAGATGTTTACCAACCACCCCTCATTTTTTACTGAACCCAAACGACTATCACCAATTGGACGTAGTGACCACTGCTGTATTGTCATCAATCCAGTGACTGAATATCCACCTGTGAAGCCTACTTCCATCTACAGGCCTACCGAGACTCCACCTACCGAGACTCTTCAGTACGGTCATTCGGGCAATGGGTGACTGGCTGTAATTGGGACAGCATTACTTCAAACCATTCATCTGATGCCATGCTCAAGGATTTTTCATCTACCATCAATGACACCTATGAGGAACATTTCCCCGAAGTCCGTTCAGTATTGCGACTCAAAGATAAGCCATGGATGACTATACAAATCAAACGACTTATCAGAAACCGCCAGGAAGCTTTTACTCGGGGTTATCAGAGGCAGTGGCGTATGCTGTGCAACAAAGTGAATCAACTCATAATCAAAGCCAAAAGAAAGTTTTATGCTGACTCTGTGTACAACCTCAGGAACTGTCAGCCAGCTAAATGGCACAAACATATACAGAGGATGTGTCATCTTAAAACCAAACCAGCTACTATCCCTGGAGCTACATTGAATCCTAGAGGAACAGTTGAAGCTATTAACAATCAATTTGCCGAAATATGCAATCAGCTACCAGCTTTGGCGCTTGAAAGTCTTCCCGCATACCTGCCAGCTGAAACACCACCTCCAGTAATTTATCAAGGGCAGGTTCTGAAAGCACTTCAAAAATTGAAATCCTCTAAGGCTGGTCATCCTTCGGACTTACCTACCAGACTGATTAAAGATTTTGCTCCCGAAATAGCCCTTCCACTTACATATATATTCAATTCTTGCTTGAGGGAGGGTAGTTTCCCTAAATTGTGGAAGACTGCCACCATCATACCAGTTCCTAAAACTAAACATGTTTTGTCTTTTGATCAACTGAGGCCCATCTCCTTGACACCGGTTTTAGCTTGTGTTTTTGAATCTTTTGTTGCCAAATGGATTATTAGTGATATTTCTGTAAAACTTGATCCTAAACAATACGGTAACATTAAGGGCAGCTCTACCACTCATTACCTGGTGGATATGTTAAATTCTGTGTATGAGGGACTTGATAAACCTAATCAGTATGCTTACCTTGCTGCGATTGACTTCACCAAAGCCTTTGATCTTGTTAATCATAATATTATTATCAAGAAACTTATCAACCTTGGGGTTAGACGTTCAATTATTCCAATTGTCTGCGGCTTCCTTTCCAATTGCACCCAAAATACCAAACTCGCTAATCACACTTCCTCTGTCAAAACCATTGATTGTGGCGTTCCGCAAGGAACTAAGCTAGGCCCTATATTATTCCTAGTCCTAGTTAACGAAGCTACCACTGGTAGCCACAGACGTTGGAAATACGTGGACGATCTGACCCTCGGGGATATAGTTAAATATGGTGAAAATGCTCAACTTCAATCCCATCTGGATGATCTTTCAGAATGGTCCAAATCTAACGATGTTCTCCCCAAGCCTGCTAAGTGTCAAGTAATGAAGATCAGTTTTCTACGACGAGTTACACCTAACCCTACGTTTACTCTTAAAGACATATCCCTAAACAAGGTTAATCATATGAAACTTTTGGGGGTCACAATTCAGAGTGATCTCAAATGGGACATCCATGTTGCTGATATTGTCTCTAGAGCCTCTAGAAGATTATTTACCCTGTGTATTTTAAAAAAATATGACGCTCCCTTGGCTGACTTAGTTTCGGTCTTTGTATGCTACATTAGACCAGTTTTAGAGTATGCCAGCCAGGTCTGGCATACCTCGATAAGTAAACAACTGGCTAATAGAATTGAAAATGTCCAAAAACGTGCTTGTCGCATTATGTTAGGCTTTCATCAGTATCACAGTTACTCCAATGCTTTGGACATTCTAGGTATTTCTAGCCTTGAAACTAGGAGAGACACCTTACTGTATAACTTTGGCACAAAACTATTACATTCCCCCAGATTTAAAAATATGCTCCCCCCTCCAAAATTAAATAACACAACTACCAGAATCCTCAGAGACAGTTCCACGTCTACTCTAGTTGTACCTAAGTGCAAAACTGATAGATACATGAAGTCTACAATTCCTGTTTTAGCTAAACTTTTATAACTCTTATTGATAACAATGTGGGTGCAATTGAGTTCTTTTAAACCAGCTTTCCTGAATGATCTGTCTTCAATTTTTTTTGTTCAGGCTTTAATTAAGTTTTTTTAATATTATTGTGCTGTTTTGTGTTGTAAAATTTGATTCTCTATTTTGTTGTAATTCTTAAGCGTTTACTTCTTTTAACTGGTATGTAACAGTATGTAACAATTTTTAATTCTTGTAAAGTGTAAACGTGGTTTTATCAGCAACTATTTTGGGGCTGCCTACTTCTTGTTTTTATGAATAAACCAGAATAATAATAAAGTGTTTTCAGATGAAGTAATTGTTATTACTATAGCCTGGTTTTTTTATTGAAATACGATTTTTTTGGAAAAATGACATTTTAACTTCCGGTTTCGACCGGAAGTCAAGGTCAAATGGGGTCACACACTGTGTAAGATTTGTAGAATAATCGAAAAGCTTTCATATGGTGCAAAGATCTTGTATGTAACATAATTATACGGTTCTTCAGATATGGATTTTTTAAATATTAAACGTTGATTTATTATAATGACGCAATCAATGACGTAATCTTTTGCGGCCAGAAGACAATGTCAAACTGGTATTATGTCTGTGCAAAAGTTTGAGCAGGCTAAACGATCTTCAAACTGACATTTAAATTTTGACAATATGATAAGCAGTTCTTGAATTATGAATTTTTGAAATTTTGAACTCCCGGTTTCGACCGGAATTAAAGGACAAATGAGGTCAAGTTGTGCATCACATTTGTAGAACTTTGCAAGAGGTATCATGTAGTGGAAGATTCTTGAACGTAGCGCTTCTGGTTCTGAAGATATGAATTTTCAAAATATTTAACGTTTATTTAGCGTAATGACGTCATCAATGACGTCATCATTCCAAAAAAGTTGCGGTTTCGTCTGCTCATCAAGGTCGATGTTCATGACAAGTTTCAAGTTAATACAAGCTTCACTTTTGCTCAAAATTTGCGGAGAATGTTCATTGAGAAAGAAGAAGACGCAGAAAAAACCCCAGAACAATAACAATAGGTTTTCGGCTCAAAGCCGAACACCTAAAAAAACTAGACAAAGAATGTTTGTTTATTACAAAAATACGGTGTTCGGTTGAACGTTACATGATGACGTAGTTCAAAAACATTGAACATAAAAAGATGAATTTGTATACAATGTTTGGTTTTTATAGTTATACTTGTACCACACTTTGTAACAACTTCCGTTACATTGGCATCAGGTTTTTTGGTTTTATTTTGCACCTCAAAGCCCTTTAAAAATTTCGCCCATCTGGCACGGGATATTGTACATACAGATTTTGCAATGCCAGTTGTATTATATTATTTCAATTATTTATTTGTATTTTCCTGTTTAACCGGAAGTCAAGGTTAAATGGTTACGTTGAATGTTGTGTATGTCGTTTCTTAACCCTATCAGGACCGGGCTTTTTTTGGTTGTACGGGGACCGGGGGGGGGGCACATAGTGCCCCCCCCCCTCCGTATTTTCCAAAGTGCTTTTGATGAAACTTGCCACAAATGTTCATTTCACCGAGTTCTACATGATGACGTCACAAAATTTCAAAAAACCGTCACTAGAGGGCGTTTTTGACTGATTTTTGCCCATTTTTGGTCAAAAATCGTGTTTTTGCCATAACTTCTGTATTTTTTGTCCGAATGTTTTGAAACTTGGCAAACTTGTACATTTTAACAAGATAAATATAATTTGAACCCAATTTAGTCACTGGATTTATCTTTAGGGGGAATAATAATTCATTAATTTATCCCATTTTCGGGAAACAAATGTTTTTTTGCGTTTTTTTCACTTAACAATCAAAATGGCCGCCGCCAAGGGCCCAGGGAGAAATAATAAGGCATGATTGACAAATCTGAACTTTTTTGGGTCTGAAAAGTAATAAATTAGCAGGTTGAAAATGTTCCATTGTTAAACAACTTGATATAATTTGACCCCCTAATTACAGGCTGAAAACACAAAATCCAAGATGGCCGCCAAAAATGGCGGCCATTTTGAATTCCCGAAACCATTTTATACTATCACGTGACTCACCACTATCACTTTTCTGGCAAAAAACATAAAATAAGTGGAAATTATGTCCAAAAAGTTTTAAAAAACACTAAAAAACAGTAAAATCGTGTGACCCAAGGTCAAACAAATGGTTGCCATGGCAACAGCTAACCCTCGGTATCAATTATTTTTTGCCAATATGATCCTAGATATATTTTAGGAAAAGTCAGAAAATTTCGCGGTGATCGGACTAAGCGTTAAAAAGTTACGGTAAAAAAATTGGTAGGGGGGGCACATTGTGCCCCCCCCCCCCCCGGTCCTGATAGGGTTAAGTTTCTTAAGTTATTACTAGCAATAATTAAAAATTCAAATGTTTGGTTGAGAAATTATGTTTTGTTGAAAAATTTAATGTCAACCTCCGGTTTGATCAAGAAGCAAAGTTTATACTTGCGTAGATGGTGATTTTCCATTCACTATTCCCAACTGCGCCTCTTTTGTTGGACCAAAGAGAGCGCTGTTGGGAATTCCCCAAAGTTCGTGGCATATGATTTTACAAATTCTAAACTTTGATTTCTTGTAATTTAATGCCACATGACGTCATTATAACGTTATAAGGTCTGTGGTGTAATGATACCAAGGTTCAACTATATCTGGTGAGTTTCAACGTTCAATCAATCTCAATCTTAAGTTCGAAAGTTGTTTTTTTATGAAAAAAACAAAGACAAGCTTTGACCCAGGGTAATGACCCAGAAGTTAAGGTTGTACGATTTTGACGTTTACTTTTTAAATGTTGCTCAAGTCTTTATCTATCCGAAGCCGAAGTATAAACATCATCATAGTTTTTATATTTGTTGAGATACAGCAACCAGCAAATGGTAATTTTTCAACGTTATATATTGTTTAATTTTGCTAAGAACGTATTACATGTATATAATATTATTGTTATCTGGTATTATTTAACAGTTTAGATGCAGTTTGAAGTTTGAACCATCTGTTTTTGTTTGTTCCACATATTATTTCAATAAAGACATTGAACAATAAAGAATAATTGTTATACAATGTGTCGTGAATTTATTGTTTCTTCCCAAAAATGCAATAATGTTTGTTTGACATTGGCATCAGGTTTTTTTTTTTTTTTTTTTTTTTTTTTTTGCACCTAATGAAAGCCCTTTGAAATGTTCGCTCATCTGGCAAAAGATGTTATGCATTACAGATTTCAGAATTCCATTGAAATGTATTAGAAAAGTGTGCCATAATGCGATCGTTAATGCAAAGCCACTCCGGATTTTTAGGTTTAGTTTTTCAACTGCAAATCTTATGTTACGATAAAAAAAGCCGGTTCTAAACGAAAGCAAGGTTAAACACTAACAAAACACTTTTGTCGTGGAAAAGTCCATGAAAATAGCCTATTGGTAGCATTTGTGTGGTTCTCAAGATATAAATTTTCTCGCTATTTAATGTAATGACGTCATCAATGACGTCAACAGTCCAAAAAAGTGGTGGTTTTGGTGCGAGACGTTATCACTCAACTATTGCGATTTTCCGCTTTGCACATAGCGCTCAATGTTTCTAAAATCTTTATTCCCAACAGCGCCCTCTTTCGTTGGACCAAAGAGAGCGCCGTTGGGTATTCCCCCAAAAATTTACGTCATTATGACGTAGTTAGGTCTGTGGTGTCTTAAAACCAAGGTTCACCTATCTGTTGAGTTTCAACGTTCAAATCAAACTCAATCTTGAGTTATTCTGTAGATAAGCTTGAAAGTTGTTTTTTGATGAAAAAAACACGGTGGCGAACTTTGACCCAGGGTAACGACCCGGAAGTTAAGGTCGTACGATGTTGGCGTTAACTTTTTAAATGTTGTCCAAGTCTTTATCTATTTGATGCCTAAGTATGAACATCATAGCTTGTATATTCGTTGAGATACAGCAACAAGCAAATGGTCATTTTTCAACATTAAAAACCTTGTCATGACGTTATCAATGTCGTCATCATTCCAAAAAAGTTGCGGTTTCATCTACTCACTATTGCCTATGTACACAGTAAGTTTTAAGTTTTTCGGCTCAAAGCCGAACACCTAAAAAAAAAACGAACAAAAACATGAGGTCTTCGGACTCGAGTCCGAACACCTAGTAATAATAATACTGTACATTTATAATGCGCCTTGTCTGTCAAAAATGACACTCCTGTCGCCGAATGATCAAATCTGGTGGAGTGGAGATTGTTACAAATGTTTGTATGAGACGAAGCGACCCTAATAAGTGAGGTGGCGCATATTGCTGCCAGACCATGCCAGAAACACTGGCTCAAACCCCTGGTAGAATAACAAGCAACGGCAGTCTTTAAATGATTATGCTCAAAACCAACGCAACTTATAAAGACATCTATTTTATCAGTTAATTGTTTCAAAAGAATTACGACTTTCACAATACAAATGTTAATATTTTCGTGGAAGCAGAATGTATACCATTATTATAAAAATTAACGATTACTAGACTTGCGTTCACATAGATAATTTGTATGCCTTGATATACAGTCGGAACATTTCAAAACTTTGGATTATACTGCAAACTGAAAGGAAAGCTAGTAAGTTTCCGGATCTCCATGTGTGTCATTGCACTTATCCTGATAACGATATATCTTATCTCGCCAAGTCGGCTTTACTGAAAGTAAAATGTCGACTTGCCCTCATATTGATCAGGAGACCGGGAAAAGTTGACTTTCTTAACAAAAGAAGCCGAGTTACAGTGGGCACCAAGACGACTTTATACTGAAACTGATATGGTAGGTCGACTTCTTAATTTCAGTAAGTCGTCTTGGCGATATACATTATCAGGACGATTCGACCTATTGCACCAAATAAGTCGACTGAAAGAGATCAATTATCTCGTCTTCTGAATAAGAGGTATGGCAATCCTTGGTCACCGTATAAATTATACTGCATCTGTAAAGATAGTGGGGCCCATAGGGGAAATACTGGGGGATTTGTGCCTTTGATGAAACGAGCATGGAGTTTGGTACTTCGTCAGAGTATGTCATGAGAAAGATAATTGGCCATAGGTCATAGCAGATTTGTTCTTTCAAAGAATTACATTTCAAAATGGCTACCACTGCTTTTTATTGTACATATTTGTTTAAAGGATAAATATGTGATGGCCCTATAGCCAAATATTTTTCAGATAAAATATATAACTGTGGGCCGAATTCAACAATTGTATCATCAAATGCACATTTCAATCACCACCCTGCCGCAATAAAGTACTGTATCGTCAAATGGCTTAGTGTTAAATTTCAAGATTACCGGACACGGCGGACAAAAGCACCATTTTTGGCACAAAGCTTTCTTATGGCTTACTTATTAATGTTAGGGTACTCTCTTAATGTAAAAGAGTGAAAACATCACTCTTAGCCCGAGTGGTGGTGTAATTTTCAGTCTTTTTAGAGTGCAATTATCTCTAGTTTGCTCTTTTAGAGTGAAATTTGAGTAAACTTCACTCTAAATCGAGTGAACAAGAAATTGTTTCCACTCTAAAAAGACTTGTCCGCCATATGGCTCTTTCAAAAGAGTGGTATGACAGACAACTCTTTTTTGAGTGGAAATATTTTCTTTTTCACTCGATTCAGAGTGAACTTCACTCAAATTTCACTTTAAAAGAGCAAACTATAGAGATAATTGCACTCTAAAAAGAGTGAAAATTACACCACCACTCGGGCAAGAAAGTGATGTTTTCACTCTTTTTCATTAAGAGTGTACCGTAGGCACTATCCGGATTTTCAAATATAACATATGTTTTGTACACATGGGAGATTTGTATTTACCTACATGTTTTGTACACACCATTGGTTATATATTGTTGGTGCTATCGCGTGTATGCAAAACATAAGTATTAAATCTTTAACAATCAATAATAATTAATTCCTAGGAGGATAAGATCTCAAACTTCGCGAGTCTCTACTAGGGTAGGGCTACAACATTAAGTGAGTCTTATTCCTGAACTTCCTTCCGAACTGAAACATCCGGATGACGGCTACCCTAGCATTAATTACTAAGCCCTATCAGGAAGCTTTCTGTCAACATGTGCTTTTGTCTGCCGTGCCATGGTAATATCACTAAGCCACCTGACTACTGATGTTCCGATAGGTTACACTGGTCGTAACGGGAATGAGGTATGTTATTGCTAGTAAGGATTACATAGATACAATGGTAGGCATTATTATGCAGTCTGAACATTTCAAGAAAGTCGATTGTATTGCCAACTGGAAGGATATACTAAATTAATTAAACTGCATTAGGACAGACTGTATTGATTGACAGTTAAACAATATGCAATTACAGTAAACTCACCAACAAATCCTCGTCAGAAAACACTGCTGGCCTCCCCACTGCGTCTGATTGAGTTGTTCCTGCGACAACTTAGTGTGGCATTTTGTAAATCGGCGAGTCACCGTCAGCTTTTGGTGAACTTCGTGGATATCTTAGGGACGTTCTTGGTAAATCACCAATCACGGGCAGACTAGAAAGACGTAGCGTTATGTTATGGTGATCTCTCATATTGCGCATCGCATGTAAATCACCAATCACGGGCGGACCAGGAAGACGTGACGTTAAGTTATGGTGATCTCTCGTATTGCGCATCGCATGTAATTTTTGCGGGCCTTTCCTGTTGGAAAGTGCCCCAACTCCGCCCACTTCAAGTAACGTGACAACGGTCAACTCCGACGTATCTTGAAATTGTGTTTAAAGTTAATATAACCCGCCACCCTTGCGAAATAGAAAATAGACAATCTTAAGCCAGTGCATCGGACGACAACTCTTGATTAGAACATTTAAAACCACCCAAGATCCTGGTTTGATTTGAAGGACATCTTTAAGAGTCGCATGATAAAAGGTATGACGTAAATTTAAGCGAGTCTTTATGTTTGTCATGGGGAATTCTGGAAGGCTGGACTAAAACTTAACAAACAAACAGATTTCGGCAGACTTTTAAATTAAACGTTCATTTGTTCTTTCGTATATACCGATAGTTCCAAATAGACAGTTTGTGAATATGCTACTAATAATTGTTATGTCAAGACGGTTGGAATTAGTACTTTATCAGGATTTGCAGGATTTTCTTTAATTTAAGTATAATAATGTGTAGTATAACGTACAGACGCACACGATAAGCATCATGGCTGTCTCAATTTGAGCTTCAAAAGACACATCTATAACACAAAAGATACATTTAAGACTGTACAACCTTTGTTATAAACAACCGTATTTAAGTATCAAATATCTGGAAGAGTTTACTTGAAGTTGCAGTAATTATTGATATATCGCGCTTGTCAAACCCGAGAAACGCTTTCAACAGTTTAAATCAAACCAAAATCTACCTTTAAAGTTGTAAAAAAAAAAAAAAAAAAAAATTATGGACACTTTATAAATTGTTGGAAGCTTTCTTTAAAACTAGTATAATGGCTTTCTTATCTTTGTAGTAGTGTAAGTACACACGTAAACATTTACTAGTCTTCACCCACTTGATTAATTTTTAAACTAGTGTTCAAAATTGTTCAAAACGCTCTTGCTATGCCGTTTGCTATTTCTTTATAAAAAAAGTCCGACGTCAAGGTAAACAAAAAGGCATTGTCTACCTTTAAATTAAAAAAAAAATTGTTTTTTTATCTGGAAATTTTTAATCTCAGAAGCAGCGGTAGGTTGCATGTGCCCCCCCCCTCCCCCGCCGGAAACGCCACTGCTTGATTTTGTATAATTTAAAGACACTGCCATTTCTTGGTACTGTTGGATGTTAATGTCATGCGAGGCTTGATCCGACAGCCACTTCATCACTCACCATGACCACAAATAGTCCCTATTTTCCCCACATTTAACAAGGTTATGTTTTGGTCATAACGAGTGGCGGTCGGGTACATCTGCACAACTCTAGTCTATTTTGAAGCCGACAAAAGTATCGATGTATTCGTTGACTGCTAAAAACGATACTGTCTGGTAAGGTTCAGTTGATCCTATTTCAAACTGTTGATTTTGCTTGCACATAGTCAATTAATAACCGTAGAAAGTTCGGGCTGTTTCTTTCATATAACATCTTGCACCTCATGAAATAAAAAACGGGACTCACCAGTACTTTCTTTACAGTAAAACGTTAGATGGACTTGCAGCGTCCTCTCTCCGTATGTGTGCTGGTCCGACGCCCTTACAAATACACATGTATGCGTATTTTAGTTTTAACGTAGACTACACTTTGTTGAAACTTTGGTCCATGGAAAATCCTTTCAAATCTGCTCAATCCATAGAATTTTAGGCTCTTGAGACACGATAAGCTCTTCCTTCGAGAGTTCAACAACACCTTACTACCCACTCCATACACAACCGCGCAAAACTCCATGGATATCCAGTAAATTTCCACAACTTTGTACAACCGCTGTTAAAGTATATCCGCCATGTTGTTATGTGACCATTCAAATATACTGCAATCTTTGGCCCATTCATTTGCGCTGACAACATAACTGCACAGCACGGAGTACGCGCCAATAGGCCGTTGCGTGAATTCTATTGGTCAATGCTTCTTTACGTAACGTTCCACAGGTGTGTGTCGAAATCGTCTGCATTCTTTGGATTGTTCTCAACTACATTGTACTTTGCTCAATAAAAGTAGGTCGCATAATCGTAGCCTTGCTCACACTACAAGCTGATTGAATTAAGTACGCCTACCATGTATTGTGACGTAACAATGTGTCGCTTAACTCCCAAATGCCGAGAGACCATGTATATTTATCAGTATTTTTTTTTTCGGGACGGACTCTAGCATTTCATTTGTGTTAACTGTGTTTATTTTTAAACCTTAAATTTCAACTACGATTACGCCCTCTTGCGACTAAGCAGGGTTTCTACTCGCAAGTTTTTAGGCAAAAATGGTTGCTGCCTATAGTAGCAATGAGAAATTCTTTAAAAAATAAAAGAAGAGAAAAAAGACGATAACAAACCGTTTGCTTTGTTTTATTAAAAAACTTCTATTTATTCTCAAACAAAATTTATATCAGTTATATTAAAACGAAGGATACCACTATTAGTGTTGCACACATTTTAATGACTGCCCCAACTTCCTGCAAATAGTATAACTAGCAGTCTCGGTAATTTTGTATATTAATTGATTGCCCTTAACTAAAATAACGGTATCCTAGTGTATAAAAAAAAAATTACCGGGTAAGTTGAATCATTTTCATTTTGGTAGTTATTGATTTGTACTTTTGACGTTGTATTTTGTATAAACAAATTCTGTGTAGCAATTTAAAGTGAAAACATTTTTCTGAGTAAATCCATTTCAGTTTCAAACCATAAAAACGCCTCCATTCTGAGTAAAATATTTGTCAACTCACTCTATTTCCTAAGAGATTAAAATCAAACAAGACGTATAATCTTCAACTTCATTCATAGACCTTATGCACTGACGTTATCTCGCCGCTGTCTTATATAAAGAAGCTATGCAGGTTGCGGTGCACAGAATGGGCAAAATAGTACATTCTCTTGAATTCTGTTAGAGGGAACCTTACTTAATTAAAGAGACACGTTGCTTTCGGATTTGGGCACTTTTGGCTATAAAAAGTGTTTGTTATTAAATGAATTATGGTTGTGTAGATATTTCAAAAGAAGGATTTATGTGATTCACATAAATACCTCTTGAAATTGTGTGGTTTTTGTTTAATTCTGTTACAGAACACGGTCCGCCATTTTGTACAACCAAATTTTGGACTCCACAAAATGGATTCTATGTGCAGAGTGTGGTTCCGCTGGTTTTTCAGAGGCAAATTTATGTTTTTTAAAGCCCAACTCACTAATTACGACGCACTGTATTTGCTTTATTGAACTAACTCTTAAAACAACTCTTAAGAAGGATAAGGTATAGATGTATTCTCCGTCACAAGTAACTTGTTTTTAAAACCCGCACTGTACATATCTACACCACACTGCACTTATTGGGTCACTTGTCCCGCGCATGCGCACAACACACAGTGCATTTACCCTCAAGAACTTGGGCTGCACTTCTACGGAAGGAAGGACGGATGGAATGAAGGCGCAATTCCAATAAAAAAATTGAGATTGGAAGGAAATGTGTCCCATAAAATTAAATCACGCCAAATGCATAAAGTCTATTGAAGGATGAAAGAGGGTCTTGGAGCAAAACAAATAAACAAAGTTAAAATCTCGTTAAAATCAGCGTCTGTCATTTTGACAAATTATCCATGCATTTACCCCCCCCCCCCACTTCGAATTCTAAGGTTCTGTTTGATCGTTTATTCAAGTGCAATTTGGTGCAATGAACTCCAACCTCTGACCTGATTTACTACTAGAAGCATAAACGAGTGCAAACAGAATCACACGTGGCAATTTCTAAGACACTTGCGGTGCATCTTCATCACCTGAGTTACCACTTTCTTAGAAGAACTCATTGAATCAGAAGATGATAATGGCTTCATATTTTGTTGAAAATAAAACAGTCTGTTTTAATTTTATTTGCCTATTTACCAAAAAAAAATTTCTAAGAGCTGTCATCTGATGTAAATATTCCCTTCGAGGACTGGATACAGTTCTAATAACCAAGTATGCTTTTGATTAAAAATAAACTCGTTTGAGAATAATAACCAATCGTTTATTTTATTTTTATTAAGTCGAACATTAGTTTTGATATTGAAATTTATTTTGCCCTTTATGTTTTGTATATACTTGCTTGAAGATTGGCAAAATATTAACTTAAACACAAAATGTTTGTTTTGAATTTGGTTTAAGTTTGTAATAACTTTTAGTGAAATTGTTGCTGCAATTGTCTGCATCTACACGTTTTTCCCAAAATGTTGTGCCATATTGATTATTGTCAATGCAATGAAGCTTTTTTGAATAAAAGATTGACTTAAAAAAAACTGCTTACTGTGTTTTTCTTTCGAGCAATGGTTGATGGTGTTGTGTAAAATAACCTGGTGTACTAGGTTTTGACCTGTGACCGAGTTATTATAGAATGGTCAAGCAGGAATCATTACATCTCCGTTTCCTCAAGATCTTCAGGAATCATGTCATCTTCTTTGATGCTAACCAAAGATCCAGGAAGCTGCAAAGACAAGTTTGAGCAGAGAACAAATTTAAGGTTGGCTTCTCAATGTACTTGGAATTTTGTTGTGTCGCATTGTTATCAGCTCATACTGTAATATCCTGTACATTTCAAACCGATTCCAAATTGTTTTAGAGGATCTCAAGATGCTTTTAAATTTTGTTTAGGATAATGCGTTGAAAACAATATTTTATTTTCATACCTGACTCGGAGAGCCAGCACGCTCCTCTTTACATGAGCGTGGACTCTTTTTCTGGAACATGAACCGATCTTCTATGTCATCACCCTCAGTAACTTCTTCCAGTCTTCCAGAGCTTACCGTAGCGTTGTTCCACTCTTCCTTCTTGACTACGACTTCATCTCTGGGACTTAAGTCACCCTTTGACATTGTGCTGTCTGCCCATTTATCATCTCTGATGGGGCTCTCTGACAAGGGCCCTGCTGTGGACTTGGAGCGAGGCTCATTGGAAGTTGCAACATCATCCTTAGCGGGGAATGTGTCAACCATTAAGGGTGCAACTCCTACTGAGTTAGAACGTCCAATACGAGGGCGAGGTCTTCTGAACTTCTTGTTATCGGACCTTATGGATTCCGAAGAGCCAAATGATGATCCATTTGACTGGGTGGTGCGTGTTGAGGCGGTTGAAGGACCTGGAGAAGCAGACGCCGGTCTCTCTTGAAAAACAGAAGGATCATCCTTCTGTTTTTCGTGTGGGTTGGTGGCAAGGATGTCATCATCAGGTTCAAAAGCAGGATTTGCGAAATTAAAAGACTCCCTCGGTGTCTGCACAATTTGCTCTTCGTCATCTTGGCTGGGATGAATGCGGGATCTAATAAACGTAAAATAAGTATGAACGCCTTAAAATGCTGTTTTTACATAGTCAAATGAGATTAGCTACACAATGTTGCTAAAGGCTTTTCCAGGGATGTTTTGACAAAAATCATTCATGTCTTATATCTTATATTATTCATAAATACCTGAGACAGTTTATCAATTCTGATTGGCCGAGAGGGCATCACGTGGCCATGTTTAAACGGGCGATATAAACACGGTAAAAAGTGTTTAAAACCGGCTAGCTTGCGAACGAAAAATATAGCCCCTGTATCAGATTAATTAGGCATCAAATGCCTATAACAGCTGCAGAGACATGAAGATCGACATTCCGTTCAAGGAATTGGCCCGTAAATATGGATAGAAATTTAACGCAGAGTCGAGCTGAGAAACTGTCAGATTTGTTCCCAATTTTTGAATGTTTTTGCATGTTTTTGACAGAAAGGCATTTATGAATGGGGGGCCTGGTGGCCGATAATTGCCCTCGCCTTCGGCTCGGGCAATTGTCGGCCACCAGGGCCCTCATCGGTGCTAAACAATAGTTAAAAACCTCTTCATCACACCTTCATTCCCTTATCAAAATGTTACGGTAAAACTTTTTATCGATAAAGTGCACAATCATTTCATGCATCTAATGTTTAGGAGTATCAGATGATTACACTTACTTTTTGGCATAGCCCTTCTTGTAGAAGACGAATACGATCAGAGTGATCACAAACAATCCAAACACTGTGCAGGAAACAGCGATTATAATCTTGAATCTAAAACAATGTAAACAATCAAAATTTGAAACAGTAAGTTGACGATCTTTCCGCTTAAAAGGTTGGTAAAAGTTGACTATTATGAAGGAATTTGAAAAGTTTAAAAACAATTCATATCTTTTTACTAATGTATTTATTTATTAATTTATTTATTGATTTAGGCTTTAAAAACATCAACACACAAAGTATCCAAAAACCAAACGGGTTTAAAATTATGAAAAACAATAGGACATATTAGGATACAAAGAACAAACAGGAGCCTAGGGATTCCTTTACATTTCTTGTCAAGGATACTACAAAGTTGTTAAAATGGACTGAGTATATTATCTTTAATCAGTTAGTATCAGTAAAAAACATTCCAACCTAAAACAAATAAAAGAGAAATATTAAAAAATGTCTGCATGTTTAGGTACAATGTACTGCTTTGTTTTAGAAAGTAAATTGTCATATCACTTTATTTATGCGCCCTTTATACATGCGAGTCAATTCTTAACGATTTTCATTCTTTCAGATAATTAGAGATACAATACAACGCTTGTGGCTCTCCACACAAAAGTTTGGTATTCAGAAACCTCATTTACTTTATCATCATCATTGTTTTATATGATAGTTTGTCAATTTAAATCGATTGAAACATAAACCGAATAAAGTACTATCTAGATAAACTCTGACCTCCAATCGAGCCCTGCACACATTGGGTCAGACAATGGGCATGCGCACTCAAATCCATTGAACAGATCGTAGCAGACAAATGGGAATTCACAGGGTGCAGATACGCATTCGTCATAGTCAATTTCACAGGTGTCACCCACCCAGCCCGATTCACAGACGCAAAAATACGAATCGAAACTGGAACTGCGAGCTGGAGAAGTGCAGTCTGGATCACCAACAGGTCCTGTAGAAGAAAGAGCAGAATATTTTCAAACCTGTCAAACTTCTCCCTTTGTTTTCATTCGATTTGATTGGACAACTTACAATGATTTCGAAGGTATCGATATATTGACGTACTCAGCATCATTGGAACCTCTTTTTCTTATAAATAATTCTTATAATTTAATTCCATGGGTAGTCTTGCTCGGAAGGCAGATGACGCTCTAAGGAAACTACCTAGATGTCTGCTGCAAATTAGCGTCTCAAACTCTCCAATTATGCTAATGGAATTTGCTGTCAAATTTACTTCAAATGTTATGAAACGCATCTTTAAGTTGTGGCAAGTCTAACTAAATCCTTAAGCCCTTAGAAATCGTTTGCAACCTTTTCAATGAAAACAAGTCAGTGGTTTTGTTTTACGTTGTCATGAAATCTGTTAAGAATGGAATGAGTTTTGGTACCGTCCATTTAAACCACTAAGCTCCAATCTTACTTGTCTACTTACCTCCACAAACTCCCTCATTGATACAAGGATTCATCAAGACTGCAACTTCTATCTTCAGCAGCTGAGACACTGCGCCTGATTTATCCTTACTCAAGACCAGGAAACTATCCTTTCCATGGAAGTTGGGATTAGGGGCGTAGGTAAACGAGGACGATACCCAACTCATCTCCTCCTGAAATCCAAACCAAATCCAAACTTCAGTAGATTAAAAATGTCTTTCACGACGACGGAACCTTAACTCTCCTTAGTGATTTGCCAAGATCCTTCCCCACTCAAATATAAACTAACACCAAATGGTAACTCACACCGTTGGACTGCATGATAATCCCATGTAAAGCATAATCACTTTGCTATACAGTCAAGCGCAGTTTATAGTCCAACAAATTCTACGAAACATGCAGCTGATTTTGAAGATTTGGGGGTGTTTAGGGTTACTAGAGTGCTTAAAATATTTATCAAAAATGATTGAAGAATACGATACATTTGCTAGCCTCTACGCCTCTAGCTCTTCCCCATTTTTCTAATGTCACTCTATACAAAAATGTTACATAAGGACTTTTTTCAAGTTAGTATTAAGCCCAGATCCCCAATCCCATCGTCTTTTAAAGGCATTGCATACGTTTGGTAATGACTCTGAAAATTTATGGCAATAAAAACTTACTTGGTAAGAAGTACAGCTGCTTTGGATAGTATAATGCATATTGAGAAACGTTCAATTCGAAGTACCGCCGTTATGGAAAAATATATCACTTTTTATCTCCAAAAATTTGAATCTGAGAAGCGTTGTTGGCGGTAACGCTTCTCAGATTTTGAACGTTCGAATTGACTAACGCCCTCAAGTGTCTAAGATTAACTGCTTTGTAAATTGATTCCTAATTGGTCGTTTTCGCCGATCGATCTCTGAATGGGCAGTTCGCCCCTGGTTCGATCGCCCTTACACGGAATCGCCGTCTTGGAAAAATGACAGCGAGTCAACACCAATGCGGATTTACTTTCCAACAGTAGATAAAGGCCCAGTTCCCCATCTTGCGCCTACGGCGCTGTATAATCTTTGGTCACCACTGACTGCTGATCTCTATTGCACGAATTACGTAATTCATAAACATGTCACATTTTGACATTGCTGTGTGCCTGACGGATGAGTTGTCGTTTCATATGTTCCCAAAATTTAACTCTCTGAGAAAGATATGGATTAGGAATATACGCACAGATCCTGGATGAAGTTTCAAGGTAAGTCTCAGACATTCATTGTCAAAAATGTTTATTTAAAACCATACCATGGAGGTACGTTTCGTAACTAGAGTAGGCTGTAACTCGCTCTTATCTTATTACTAAATACTATTTTATTTACTAAGTATTACTAAACAGTGAGTAACGTTCAGACGTTAGTGCACGCATACCGTCGAAGAAGGAAGTGTACTCCATATGTCTGCTCTCTTCTATGTTCTAAGTAAGGTCAGACTGCACGAACATGTGGCTCATGGAGTCGAGTGTACAATAAAAAGCCTGTACAAATAAGTTATACTACTATAGGACTCAACCATTGTCAACTAATTAGTCTGGTGGAATCCCTGAGGGTTTTCCTGATTTCACTGGACAATTTTGTAAATTTATGATGTTGAATTGCTTCTTATCTTGAATTGAACCATGGGCATAGACGAACTAAACTGACAAACTCAAAACTGCTTATGTTATAGTCTTTATATAATGTCCTCAGAAGTTACATGAATGGAGGTCTTTAACTCTGAATATTCTAAGGTCTTTCAGGGATTTTCTTGGTGCTTTACTGATTTTCTTAATTTGTTTTTATTTTTGATGTTTTGAATTTCAAATAAAGATGCACACATGTTTGTTCGACTCACTTTAAAGAAAATGAGTTTAAAAACCACAATGACTGGGAAAAGGCTTCTTAAATGCTCCAAGCATTTTTCCTTGGACTGTGGAAACTCCTAAAAGGCGGCAACTTAGAAGAAACAGAGAGTAAGTATTTTATTTATATCAACTGAACACAATTAACTCTTTCTAGGGATGTGTTGACTTACAACTTAGTTATGCAAAGCATCTGTTCATTCGAAATCTTCATTGTGCTGAAAGCACTAGCTAAATTGTATGTTTGGCATTGTACAATTTTTTAAGGCCTCTCCCCCACCCCACCCCACCCCTTAAAAAAGGGTTAGTGGGTGGTTGCTACTAAACCTGGGAAAATGAAGATATAACATGAAGTCCCTCCTGATCCATTTTTTTTTCAAGCTTTGCTATCATTACTCTACAATGCAAAGCTTGAAATCCTATAAATGTATGGGTAAGTTTCATTATTAAAATTGTCAAAATTATGTGTCATATTGACAAATTTCTTTACAATTAACAGGTGTCCAGCAACAGCTGTGAAACATGGAGAGTGACTGTGGTGTGGAGAAGCATTACCAAGTTACCGGACCATGATTATCTGGATCACATCCCCTGTAGAGGACAAACTTTTAGGCCACGCAGGAACGAATTGAACAACTGGAAAGCAACTTGATAAACAATGCCGTCCAGAAAGACATTTTTCGGAAAGGTATTCCAAAGATCCTGCATAGATTTACACGGCATTTCCAACATACACACTGTTGATGGAATTTTTTAAATTTGTTTTTCCTCATGCATCAACGATGACCCGATGGAGCCAAGTGGTGTGTTCAAAAAGAGGAGAAAGTTCATCAATGCGTGCTGGCTTTCGGTCTGAACTGCCACTTATTGACCAGTTTTTTTCTTTTCCTGAATAAGGTCAAATAAGGTTCATTCGATGAGGACTTAGGAGATAAATTTGGCATATCTAGTTCAACAGTCAGCAGATTTAGTATTACTTGGGCTAACTTTCTGTATGCTGTGCTTGGGAGTATTCCTTTGTGGCCAACAAGAGAGATGGTCGACCGACATATTCCAGATGCCTTCAAACAGTTTTTAAAATCTTGTGTTATTTTAGACTGTACTGAACTATTTGTGCCAGCACCGTCAAGTTTGAATTTAAATTCAGAATTTTTTTCGCATTACAAACGTCATGAAACATTTAAATGCCTTATTGGAATATCACCAGGAGCAGGAGGCCTTGTTACATTTGTAAGTAACCTCTATGCTGGTGGAATTTCAGACAAAGAGATCACCAAGCAGTCTTGTATATTGAATTTACTTGAATCTGGAGAAGAGGTAATTGTAGATAAGGGATTTGTAACAGAGTACCTGCTTTGTCCTGTTGAATGTAGCTTGGTTATTCCACCATTCCTTACTGCTGAAAGTGGTCAATTTTCCAAAGAAGAAACTGAATAGACGCAGACCATTGCAAGACTCTATGTGCATGTAGAGTGAGCTTTTCGTAAAGAAATTTCATCTGTTTGATGGCCTCGTACCAATTTCCCTTGCTGGTACAGTTAATCAAATGTGGACAGTCTGTTGTAATGTAACAAATTTTCAAGGGCCATTATTCTAAGTCAGTGTAGAAGTCTAACAGTCAAGTGTATAATTTTATATTTATGCATGAACCATTGAACATCATTTTATGAAGTAATCCTGTAAAAAAGGCCGTTTGCATCATTATTGGAGACAGCCTAGAATCAGTTGCCTGTAAATTGCATCATGTGACATGACTCTTACAAGTGACAGCAGGCATAGATTGAAGGAACCATACCTCTGTATCTTCTCCAAGAAATGGCTTTCTGTGGCATTTCCCCTAAATATTTAAAACAGGTGCTGGTCAGCAGAAACTGTGACCTAAAATGTGCATGTATTATAAAATAAACTAATTATGCCATTGCACCCCAAAATACTAAAAAAAGGACTTAGTTTCTGCAGTAGCACCATGTAAATTATCGAGCCCTGTGGACATTTTAGATTCCTTAATTGTTTCTTGAAGGATCTGCGACACACTCAAAAGCAATTACTGTATGTGGTTCTTCATTGTTTTATGTCAATAAACAGTGTGTTTAAAAAAATAAAAAATCCCGTATATTGATTTTGTTTTGTTTTCTTTTATAAATAATGGTTTTCAGGAACGCAAACAAAATTCACATGCATTACACAATGTACTTTGTGGCTACTTTTGTGAAAGAAACAACACTCTCCTTGGACTTACAATGTATGTGGCTCAGATTATTGTCCTCTGAAATGCCCATGAATAGCTCCAGAATGAATTACTCAATGATAACGGGAACCACAATGTGTAGAGGGGGAAAAAAAGAAAAGTTGGACTAAAGGACAAGAACTATTTTATGTTTCAGTCTTTTTTAACCATCAATTCGGTATAAAATCAGGAGATGCATCTTCAAGTAATTACAACTTGTTATCACACAAAGCTGGCAGCAAGTACTGGAAACAAAACGCGCCGGTTATGAATAGTCTATCATCAATGAATGTTCCTTCTACATGAAAGTCATTTGTTTTCCACACAAAGAAATCACACCATTTTGATCCAGTTAAACCCATCATCTGTCCCATAACCTGGACATAGTAGTTATGGGACTTTCTCAGTTTATATAACCATGGAGGTAGGAATTAAACTCATGATATAAACCATTCACACAAGACTGGTACTGAACTTCCGTGAATGAACCCTTCATTTGGGCATTTATTTCGAGGTGTTTCTCTGGGGTCGTAGGCCCTTTTCGAAACCACGGCTTCGGCTCCGGATTCGGCTCAGGCTAGCTTGGCCCCGCGGTTGTTATGACAATTGCGCGTGCTTTGCGAACGCGCCCAGGGCCAGCTTCAGACGAGAGGACGGACCCTGAAGCCGAATCCAAAGCCAAAGCCGTGGATTCGAAAAGGGCCATAAATCCTTCCGTCTGGGGAACATGCTAGATGTACGCATGATGGGTTGATTACTATTTTCCTTTGTGCCGGTAACTACTCCGGTCGACGGGCTACGTCCCGTAGCCATAGATTATTTATTGGGGGGGGGGGGGATCAAGTTTGTTTTCGGTTTGAAACATATTCAAAAAGGAGTCAACATGATTCTTGTAAATATTAGCACGGAGCAATAAACTGATTTATTGCTTCATGATAACCACAAGTCGGGCATGGGCAAAGATTATTTACCAAACAGTACATAGCAAATGATTTGATTGAGCTTGGATTTCCTTGGTGATAACATCAGTGAGCACAATGTGTAGGCCTACTATACATGACACTGCGTTGTTTATTACATGTCCATTTCGATTACAAAAGCTACCGAGCGACCAAATTGGCCTAGATACTCTCAGTTCACAATTTCACCACAGTACACGCATACGTACTGTACATGTGGTACCTAGAACACAGTACAATGTACATGATGTGTGTGTGTGTGTAGCTTACTCCATCACGTCCGCTTGCGGTCAGTCGGCTCTGCTGCATATATTATCATAATGTTATGGAACCTGCCAAACCACAGTGGAGAGTTCGTGACCTCGTTTCGGATTACACGAAGCCGTGCCACGGCTGGCACACGGACCCCCGGGCTGGCCGAACGAACCAATTTCAAACGGCCCATATTGGTATTTTTAAGATAACGACCACAGGAGGGCGGTAGTACTTTTTCAACGAACTACAATATGAAATGTCGAAACTATTTACTAACTGTTCTCCGGCGTGAAATAACCGTTCTAGTTTGTCGCCGAAATCTCAAAAACGCTACTACCTTTTGAAATGAAACTTTCACAGGTTAGTTTTATGGTATATATCTACAATTATATTGGTTTGAAACAAACAGTAGGCTCAAATTACCAAACGTATGCAATGCCTTTAAGAGTCAGTTTTAATCAGTTCTTGTTATTGCTGTTATTTTTTTTTAATGGTAAAAAAAAAGTTCTCACCGGTTCATGAGGTGGTTCTAACCCACATGGAAGAACATTCTCTTCACTGGTGATATTACGAGGGAGCGTACTACAGTTCTGCCTCAGCGGGATTGACCTAACCTCCTCACTCAATGTAAGCACACCGTACGTTGTTGGTTGAATTAGAAAGGTCAAATTGTTATTGATGTCAACATCATACGCCCCTAGTATGGCTTCCAGGTCCTTGTAAGCGATGTTGGTTCCTGTGTTTTGCTCTACTATCAGCTGTCAAAAGAATATTTACGGTGTAGGTGATAAGTGAAGAACACAACAAGTTTGACTGGTCCCCAGCAGGTACAAATTCGGTGCCACTCACCATGATAAAATTTACTCACTGCAATGTTTTGATAATGTGACAGATGTGCTCAGTTATAATTATATTAACTTCTCTCTCTCTCCATATAAAGAAGTGAAATATCACCACTATTTCATTCAATTTAACAGGTTGAGTTTTACGTGAAATTTGACATTTTGCATGACGGGAATATAAC
Source organism: Marthasterias glacialis (assembly GCA_911728455.2). Taxonomy (NCBI): domain Eukaryota; kingdom Metazoa; phylum Echinodermata; class Asteroidea; order Forcipulatida; family Asteriidae; genus Marthasterias; species Marthasterias glacialis. The sequence goes on along the minus strand of OU452233.1, from coordinate 2,788,081 downwards.
GCTTATGATGAATGATGAGATGACACTATTGAATTTTATCTCTCGTGTTTCTGAACAGAGTTTTCCGTAAGAGAACAAAAAAGCTCTTTAATCTGACATTTTAGACTTCGAAATAATGTATTCCCCCCCCCCAAAAAAAAGGTAGATATAAATGGCAGCTTTAAATGCAGATACAAATGCAATTGCAACTGCAAATGCAAACGACCTCTTCCAAACAAAAGAAGAAAAACATCTTCTTACCGTTGCATCCCGTCCATTACCGGCAACTTCTCCATTCAGAGCAACATAGGTGTAAGGATTGTCATTAACCGGGTTGACCTCCATTGAGATATTGACGACAGTAGTCAAAGGCTCGATCTCAATCACGGTCTGTATCTCCCTCACTAGGGACGGATAAGGAAGGAGGGGAAATCGTTTTTCAAGAATGCCGTTACAGGAGCTATACTAAAAATGTATTCTTATATGCAAAAAAATTATGCAGAACATATTATCACGTTATGGCATATATACTCATTTCGAAAAGTCATTACCAAATACTAGCCTTATACATTTGGAATAATTTTATTTTGAGATGATAAGAAACTGCATTTTGAGGAGGGGATTTAATTTTTTTTTCCCAAGTTTAATTTTCCACAAGTTTGATACAAAAGGAAAATGTATCTACATTTTAGTGGGCAGTATTAATTATTCTGATACTTACGAATAAGTTGAAAAATGAAGTCGCCATGGCAGTCTGGACATGGTGTGAAGGAGAAGACACCATCCTCAGTGATGGTTGCTGATCCCAGTGTTGTCTCATTATCAAGACCCAGCTCAAAGACTAAGACATCATCGTCAGGGTCACTTGCCTCGAATGAATATCTGAGAGTTCCTGCGATAAAAACATACTTGATAAAGTAAGTACTAGGATTACTACGAATATCTTCAGACGTCTTTGGCTTAAAGCCACAGCTCAACATTTGGGAGAAAGAAAAATAATTTTTTTTACAGATTTACTTTCACCTTACATGATATAAAGAAACGATAGTTGAAAACTTTCCTTGAAATATTTCTGAAGGAATATTTTTCAAAAATGATTGAAATCAGATCATAAAATGAATTGTTGTCTCATGTCAGACCAAAACTCATTTTACCGTTTCTTTGCAATTAAAAAACGAAATGAGCTGACATTTTTCGCAGGTTGGTTTTATAACGTTATATGCTGATTTATGCAAAGAATGGAAGCATTTACTGACACTTTAGAACTGGGTCTTTAATATACAAAAACGAGCCTTTTCCCATGCACTTCTGGTATGCCACTAAATTTGAATATTTTAGTAACTTTCACGGACAGCCAACAAAACTCTCAAGTAGGAAACGGTGCTGAGAAATTTCTTTTTGCATAGCAATTATTAGCAGGAAATTTGTAAAACAACAATATTCATTATATGGTTTCTTGGCTGGTAACATGTTTGTGATAAAATGATTAGCATTACATAGGTTGACTTAACTATGGAAAAGGATACCAATGTATACCTTCGGCTTAAATATAAATTAAAAAAGTGAATTTACCGGGTCCCAATTTAATACAGAAAATAGTGCTTGGCAAATTATTCTGCTAACCAAAACTTTGTAGGGAACCAGTCGCAAAAAGTAAACTAAATACTATTTCGGATGGAAGCCCGTTTATGCTACGCGAAAATTTGCATTGCTTAGTGCTTTTAACATTTTGAACTTTGGTTCTGATGTATCTGACATTTACCTTCATCTTCATCCATGATAAAGACGTCCACTAGATTTTCGATTTCCGGTGGGTCGTTAGGGATGGTATTGAGGACTTCAGTCAATGCAAACTGGGTCTCAAGGCTAAAGAAAGAAGTTTCTTCTGCAGCTCGGCGTCGACGACTGGCTGCTGAGGGATACATGGTTCTTCCTCTAGTTGCACATACCTGGTACGGAATTCGAAAATGGTGAAAGCATCCACCAAACATTGCTGGCTTTTTCCCATGAAATCATATAGACAGACTTACTCTGTGCGCCATCTTACGTCATGAGCCCTACGTGTAGTAGTATTAGAGTACTGATTGTAAGAGGGTCAAGATGTTTTCCTTTCCAGCATCAGCTTGGAAACATTGGATTTGAATAGAAGAAAAAGACAAAGGCTGTACAATGTTAAAGAATCCTTTTCTGTTAGTACTAACTAAGTACTGAAAACAATTATCTATACCTTTATGTCATTTCACCTTTGAATAACTTTGAATAACTATTTCGTCAAATGAATGGAATACCTCTCTTCGAATGAATCTATTTCAACATCAATGATTAGAGAAAACGGTAGACTCGCAACGGATTCATTTACCCCTCCCTCTTAGCTGTGCCGTGAAGAGAGTTGCGTTAATATCTCGCCATCGCAAACACAAATAATAATAACAATACCAAATAAATAAAGAGGAAATGGCGTACCTCCACACTTAGCAGACTGTCTTCCTGGTTGTATGCCAACCGATCCACGTCGCTGCATGTTTTAGCCACATCTCGCCACTCAGAATTTTCTGAAACAATGAAAGCGTTACTGTGAGTTTAATCTTTACGAATTAAAAATCGGGTTGGAGAGGTACCTTAGTAACCTGCAATTTCTCTTTGTGGTTTCTAGTTCAAATCCCAATCAGTGATTTTTTTAACAAAATAATTTATCTTAATTTAGTGAGAGTTGAAAAGCATTTCCAAGTCGGCAACTGCAATGAAGAGACTAATAATTTCAGTGTTCCATATTTTTAAAATGTTTAAACTTTCACAAGTCAACTTTACCACTGTCCCAATAAATGAGTCTGGGCTTTGCCTCTGACCAGTTTCCCGGTGTGTTGAGAGTGATGTTGATAATCAGAGGACCTTGGAGCTCAGTCTGCCCCAGGCTCGTAACGTAGAAGAGAGGCTCAAACACAAAACGAATCCTGAAAAATGAATGATTAAAAATTATGATTTAAAATGTTTCGAATAATTTGAAAAAGTTCTTAGACCAGTGGTACTAGTACAAATCATCAACATATTTTTTAATTCGAAATTACAACAAGAAAATCATTTGTCTTGTGTAGAAAACTTGTAAAAAAAATGCACTTTGCAGTTCTTTGTCTCTGCAAACCAAGAACGGTTTTTAAAAAGACCAATAAAGAAGAAACCTTTTTCTAAGAAGCCTTTCTGTCTTCTCTATGGTGTCCAGGGGATTACTGACGTATGAGACATAATCCGGATTAGCATCAGATGCAAAATCCTCATTGGTTCTATTCCCCTCCAGCAGACCAAGGATAAGTGAGCCACCCTGATGGAGACCTTGTAAACATGAGTGAAGAAGAGAAAGAAAGAATTTTGAGAAGGGACTAAAATGACAAATGTTTTGAAGATTTTTACGCCTTTTTATTTTATTTTTCTTCAGCTTACCTCCTGTTGTAGCAACGGAGAAGTCAAAATGGTTGTCTAGCGCCCTCCTTCGTCGTCTTCTTCTACTCTGCGGAGATGCAAGAACGAGATCTGTACCATTTGGTGACGTCTCCATCATGTCATCCTCTCCTACAGAAGATAAAAAACCCAGCAACATTATGTTTACTTCGAGAGATGAGGCTACTAAACAATTAAATCAATTTTATCAATTTCCAAAGCTCCAAAGAAACACTCACCTAAAACAGTGGTCATTCCTGCTGGCAGTGTTTGACAAAGTAGTGCAGGGTTACACATCTTCATCCAAGAGTAAAGACATCTACGCAAAACAACGAAAACAATAAGCATTGTGGGCAAAATATTATTGCAATCCTCTACAAAATCTTCAGGGTGTGAGTGACACGGACTAGAGCTATAGTGTAATGCAGTATAAAGGACTTAAAAAATTAGAAAGTCATGACACTGGAAACCACTGATACTTTTGCCTTGTTTGACAGCTTGTTTGAGTTTACTTACTTTCCCGGTTCCATGTTAAATTTGGCATCCTGCTGACTGGTCTTCTCTTCATTGTCTTCTCTCGAAGCTTGGAAGTCAGTGATGTTGAACACCTCCTCTCTGCCATCAGCCGTAACAATGATTAACCCGTCTCTTATAGACACCGAGCCGGACGAGTTGGTGCCTACCACCATGCAGGGGACGATGTCATCCAATCCGTCTGCTGTGCTGCTCACACAATACTCTGTCAAATAGAATAATTTAGGTACACTTGTTACACCATCTGTTAAGAACCACAATGCTGTCTCCTCAACCCCTGAATAAAAACACAGGAAGGGCTACTGACCTTTTCATAGTCTAGATTCTAGACCTTGCAGTTTGAGATTTTATAAAAAATCATCCAACGCAAGAGGGTGCTATCTACGACAAACCATTCCGCGCACGATATATGTCTCTGCTCTTGACAATAATTATCGTGCCACACGCTGAATAGGGAGCCACAGCGAGGCGTCCCGATTGGTCGGTTGCTAGTGTATTATGCATGTTAGGTCAGAAGAGTTCGTTTTATGTGTTACTACGCGTACATTAGCACAGCATAAGTGTTTGTATGTGCCATGTTTATAACTAATAAAGATCGAACAGGGTCAAGAGGCAAGGAAATGCATGAAGTGGGACAGTGACTCGCGATTGTAGGGTTTTTTTTAACAGCAAAACAAACAAAAAAAACACAGACATAAGACACTGTATTGATCAAAAGTGACCGAAAGCAAAGAAAGTTAGTGAAACACAGCTCAAAAGAAAATAAATAAAACACAAACAAATCACAGTAAAAGCTAACCCAATACCAAAACACAGTACCCAAGAGAGTTGCAGATTGAGATCAAAATAGCTTTAAAGACCGAGTCCATATAGCAGTAATAACTCGTTCAAACCAGGCAATTAAACTACCAAAATAATGGGAGAGCACAACCAAAAGCTGATGATGCCCCTTTGCACTGCTATAGGCTGCTGTCTGAAGCCAATTACTACAAGGGGTGACTAACAACACACTCAACGATTACACAGGAGGCTAAATTAACCAAGTGTGTGAACAGTTTTAGGAGAAACATAAACAGTGGAAAGGTTATCAACTCTAACGTTTATACAAGCTTTGTTCTACACCCGTGAAGTACCGAAAAAACAGGTGGCCCATAATACCCTGTCATTTAAGGCTCTCCACAATCCCATTTCTTAGTACACACATATTCTTAGGCTACCACATCAAGGTCCCCACATTACAGACCAGAAACTCCCGTTGGCGTCTGGAACACAAACACCATGCTGAACTTGCTGCCGAATAGTCCTATTCCCTAATAGTACATTACAGAGCACGAGGAGGGTCTGTACTTTATGCCGATCACACACAACTTTCGTGTGAAACAGCCTGCCACCAAACGTGCATAATAAATTTTGTAACTGACCAATAGGGACGCTTCGCTGTAGCTCCTTATTGAGCGTGTGGTACGGAAAAAAATCGCTGCGCGGAATGGTTCGTCATAGATAGCGCCCTCTTGCGTCGGATGATTTTTTTTTATCAAAATATCAAACTGCAAGGTGTAGAATCTAGACTAGCGTTTCATTGATGAAATGGCAATGATTGAAAATAATCTGCAATAGTTTTACCATAATGATTGATGGACTCATCATCAGGTTTAGACCAAGAAGTTCCCGTCTTTGTTGGGTCGTCACTCTTCTCGACGTCAGGTGGATATACTTCCTCTTCAAACTTCTGACTGAACATGGAGGTGGTGTTCACATCATCCACTGAGGGTTCTTCAAAGAGAACCGTTACACCTAGAGAGAAAAATGCGCGAATTCAAGAATCAACATGAATCAGGGATACATTTTTATTTTTTTTTTCAAACTGATGTAACCAAACCGAGGCTGGAAGGGTAAGTAGTCTGGTTCCTTTTTGTACAATGAATATTAGCATCTTTTACTGTTAATGGATACATGGAACATGACCAAGATGGTGGCAGCATGATAAAGGTCTTTTGGGGAAAACCCACGCAATCAGGTAGGGACTGAAAACCCAATCCACATACAAGGCTCCGGTCCGAGGTGGGATTCGAAGCGGGGTCCACAGAGGTGAAAGGCAGGGAAATAAACCACTGAGCCAACTTATCTATTTCTGAAACACATTTACCGAGACAGCTGAGTTAATATAATTGTCAGTCCACATGTTCATATACAGACCACCTTTGTTTACAAAAAGAGAGACCTTGTACATTCCAGGGCATATCTAGCATGGTTACATAATACACTGGTTATTTGGGAAATTCTACAATTGTTGGTCATAATTTTCACATAAATTAAAGAGTTAAAACATAATAATAACAGCTGACGTTTTGAGATGTGCTCCCTGTCTTGATACATCAAAAGTTGACAAAAATCAGCCGGTGCAATCTCCACAAAATGTAAACCAGTTTTCTGCAGGAAGTCTAGGCTTTTTGGCTCTTTTGTAAACATGTGGTGTCACAGGTTACAAAGTCTATAGAAATTGTCATAAACAGTGAGTAAAACTCGAAGTACCTTTCTTTCTAATACCACGTCATCTGGAATGAGTTTTCAATTCAGGACTGAAACACTTCAGAATTGCTTTGATATTGGGTTATGAGGGAAGATCGTAATACTTTACAAGGCTGTCAAATAATTATTTCAGTGATCGTCTATTTTATCTATTGATACGTTTCAGAGTTAGAACTATATATGGATAGTAGGTAGCCCTGCAAATAACTTGTGTGTTTACAGCTGTAAGTATGTTAATCATTATCAACATTATCTGCCCCATTACCTACCATCAGATTCTACCACAGTCTCTAAGCCAGCTCCATTGATGCACTTCACAGTCACATAGTATGTTGTATTGTGTTGCAGTTGTCCTTCAAAGTTGTTATTGGAGGCTGTCTGGACCAACCCAACATTGACAAAGTCTTGTAAGTCTACAGCACCTCTGGATGTTCCAATGGCCCAATAATAATCCTGAATGAATAGCAAAGAGCACAGTGTATCACCAAAGTCAGTTTCAAAAATGCGTAACAATCAAGGCTATGTAAACCAAAACAATGGCTGAAACTGTTTCTGGTCCCTTAGTCTTACTGCCTGATATCATCCACTAACTAACGGTAGCAAGGGAGCAGTGAACGATTTCCAGAAACCTGTCGAAAATCCCTACCCTCAATTAAAACTAAACGAAGAAAACGTTTCTCCCATAAAAGAAAACGACAAACAGTACCTTAATTTGACTTTGCATGTCTATGAAACGCCACAACACCTTGATTGTGGAATTGGAAGACTGGAACCTTGTCGGTTCATACGCATTGCGATTGACATCCACGTAGAAGAGATAATCTAGCCTTGCTGCTGTGTCATCAATGTAGAAACCGTTTGAAGATGAAGTTGCTTCTTTGCCATTCCCTAAGACACATTTAACTGAGGAGAGACATAGGAATGAAACTTATTTAAAGATTTTGTATGAGTGGCTTTCATGATGGCGGTGCGAAATGTCATAATTATGGAGCTCTTTTGTTCAAGTGCATTAACACATTACAACAAGTATTCCTAAAGAGAAAGGTAAAACGCCATGGTTTTGTGAATAATTATTTTGATACATTAAACAGAAACAAAAACAGAAAATACAAAATTCAAAAAAGGGAAGTATAATGCCACGTGTTTTAGGGTTTTATTGAGGTAAATGTTTGGCCTTTTTTCAATTATTATCGAAACCTACCTGTCAGGAAGAAAGGATAAACCATGTCATCACCACTAGAAGCAGTCAGAGTAGCATTTGTGTCGTTCATTGTTGTGTTTAGGAGCTCCAGCTTCGGCAGAGTCAGGTTGGTGAGTGTGAATGTAATGGGACTTTCTTCAATGGAGCACGACTGTTCACACTGATACTGATCACAGGGGTTGATACACGGTACACACGGCCGGGAAATCTGCAAACAAATATATACTCAACTTAAAGTAACATTCAATCTAGACTCGTTTGTCTTCGAACATCCTTCCTTTCAACGATAGACCGATCCATTAAGCCCCACCTACTAACGTATTGACCAATCATAGCCTTGACAAATGTCCATGTTAAAAATCCATAAGAAAAGTAAACAAACCGCCGCCATTGTTCTGACATACAAGAGCACACACAACTGTACTTACTTTTGTTTAGCTTTAATTTTTTTCGTATTTCTGGTGGTGCAAATTCCACAGCAGTGGTCCTTGTACAGTCGTGTACAAGTGGTTTAACAGTGTTCCTGTCTGCATTGTTCTTTGGACCCAATGCACTGCTCAAAAGGCCATGAAAATAAATCCATAAGGTTCACAAAAACCACGTCTGTGTGTGTATCAACCTAACCACGGCTGCGATCGTGGCAAGGAAGTCCGCCATGTGCTGTTGCTAGGTAGTTGCTAGGTAGGCGGGGCTTAATAAATCGGTCTGTTATAATTATAGTGTATAGCACAAGCTCTTTCGGAAAAGAACTAACATTGAAGATACTCACTTGGTGAGTCAAATTGGTATTACACATGACTTGATTTAATCTCCACGTTTTGTTCTTTTTTTCTCTATTAATAGCAACAGACTGGAACGATAAATGAAGAACCCTTGACGGTACAGATCTTTCTGATTTCTCTCACCAACTTTTTCTCTGTTTAATTATCAATATAATTTATAATTAAAAATAAAACACAAAATAATAGTTATAACTTAGTTATAACTTAGTTTGTTTTGGGCCCAGTTTATGAACCATACCTCCTTGAATGCTACGATGTCAGTTTTCCCCGCCTCACTACCGACACCAGCGAAATATCGAGAGACGGGACTGGTACCTGCCCTGAATGGTAACCCATAGCGGCACAGCATACTTCCGTCTGGAGGCATTCTGAAAAAAAAGAGTTAAGCTTTGTTTATCCATTGGTCTTTCTGAGCATTGTGAGGTGTACTTTCATATGAAATAATTCTGTTCAGGCTTAGCATGTACAGCTTTTTCAGTCTGTTCATAACAATTAATCTGTTACGAGTTTTTCAAATAAAACATGAAGGTACTTTTTTTTTTATTATCACCAACCTGACTGGGAACAATTTCGTTCAACAATTAGACTTTACGTGTTCTTGTACACCCTGAATTCCTCTAGTTTGCAACTGATGCATTTTGTGTTGCATTTAGCCATGCTATACAAGGGAAATTGTTCACTGCATGAACAGTTTAAAAGATTCATTTCTGACAACAATTAATCCACCACAGAAAGCACATCAAAACATGGATGCAATTTTAACTTTTGCTAGCCGAAGATTTGGTGAGCAAATGGCAAACACCAAATGTACACACCTTAAGTTTCGAATGGTTGTTGCAGCAGCCGGTGGATTGAAGGGGTCTTCTAGATCAGCAACAAAGCCATCTCTGTTAAAGACATGAAGGATGAGTTTTGTGGAAGAAGACATCACTGGGATACCGGTCAGTGAAGAGAGAAGTTTGTCATCAATGTAGACTTTAAATGACCACTCGTCCTGTCAACAAGATTTTTGAAAAAAAGGCCCATGAGCAGTTGTAGAGAAAATGTCCGCTCTTCACGACAATGTTTTTTTTTTTTAATTTGTCAAAATAATCATTCGGAAATGTATACATCATGTCAACGAATTTTGTCAAAAATACAAAAATTGTGAAAAAATACTGACGTTCAGTTAAAAGTATTAACTGCCTTTTGAGTTAAAAAGTTGAAGTAGAATTGTGCTTCAAAATTATGTATCCAAACAGTAATTCAAGATGTTGCTAAATTGTTATTTTTTGCGCTCGGGGTGGTGAGCGGTTTCACAAACATTCGTTAAAACAAAGGTACCTCTTTTGCATCAAATGGCATGACACTGAAGTGAACAGTGTAATGATGTTCCTCCATGGAGGGGTCAAAGTCAAGGTCAACAGGCTGTGACGTCATCGGCCATTCATCTTCAAAATGACGACACCACAACACGGCTTGTGATGCATTGCCATCTATGGTGGAAGTCACAAAAAGTGCTTTATGTAGAAATATTTGAGGCAAGAGGAGATTCTAAGCTAATGTTCATCGAAAGTATCTTGTTATTGGAAAAAACTTGTTGAAAAAATATCAGTAGAGTTTTCAAATCTTACTTACGAGAAACAGAGCTCTATACAATTAAACAAAACCCAAATATACAAATAAAATGGTTTACTTTTGCCTCCCTGCATTGCAACTTTGCAGTACATCCACATGTTTACACTGACAATGCGTTTCACATTATTTGATATAATATATTTACAGCATCAGGAGCTCCTGGTTAAAACTACTAACTTGGATGCAGCTGGAGACCGCAAGCTCTCTGTGTAGTCCATCTGCCGCTGTCTTCATCAGAAATGTCATCACCATCTGCATCTTTCTTACGAATGGTCCATGGTCTTTGTGTCGCCTTTGTGACTTCCTCCGTGTAGACTTGAGTTGAATGGGTTGAATTTACAGTGGTCATGTCTGCTGTATCTGTGGTTACTAACTCAACTGTTGTGCCGTTAATTGACGAGTTATCAACAGTGGTATCGTCGATTCCAAGGAAATCTTCACAGTTGCACTGAGGGCATTCCGACTGTTATAAGGAAAATAAATAGATAAACCATGTGTGTACCGTTTAAATTATCTCATTACGGAGATACCAATGTGTGCAAAATTATATAACCAACCACAGGTCTTGATATGAAGGGCAAAGAGGAACATTCCTGTGTGAAAACATTTGGATTTGATTATCACAAAGTTATGATCTCGACTTTGTGTTCAAAACAGTGAAACCCGAAAAGTGGATTTGATAATGAGAGCATAACACATAATATTGAAAAAAAGGAATGTTGCTTTTAACTAGAGAAACTATCCTATACCTGATTGAAGGGTAGTACATAGCAGCACTCGCATATCCCTTCTTGCCAATTCTCAGGTCCACCAAAGTCATACTCTCCAACCACTCTATCTGGACCATCCCAGAACAAAATACTTGTGACACTGTGAAGGTCTGATGATGCTGCCATTAAATCAAACTGAACAAGAAAAAAAACAAAAACACAAACAAAACTATTAGTTGCCAACAAGCAGAAAACAAACCAAAGAGTGAAAAAAAAGATAATACTGCACCTTTGGGCAAAACAAAACAAAATATTTTTAAAATATAAAGTCAATGCAAAAAGAAGCCGTGAATTGGAACCAAATCTTAGGTTACATTTAAAGTTGGTCTTGCCAAGTCTTTGTGAAATGTGTTCGTTCAGTATATTTTCAATTTCAAATTTTAAAAGAACCTTTACCTCGTATTCAGAGCTCCGGACAATTTGTGCATTAATGACATACGCTCCGGAGAGCATACGAGGTCCCCTTGTGTCTCTTTCCATCTTCAGTAACACTCTTTCATCCGATGGGAAAACCTAAGAAAACAGTAAGTTGAAATAAATATGAAAATATTTTCTTCAAATTGTTTTTACACAACGGTTCTTAGAAAGTGTATAAACGTTGGTGATGTCTTAACTTAGGAAAACTTGATTTGTTTTGTGCTTCAGGTAATCGCATTTTTAAAACTCACATAATGATCTATCTGGTTAAACAGTTAAGTTTCCTATTCTCTCCAAGTCAATTTCAATCTTCTACCTAACGCATGATATCTTAAAGGCATCTCATTCATCACAATAACAAATTCTGACTTGAACTACATGGTAACTTAACGAGTATCGACAGTTATTATTTTTTTTATTCAACCAGCGTCCTTGCTTTCATCATTCTGAAAAAATCATTTTATTCAATGCTTTGTCATAACAAATTCGGCATTGAACTGGATTATAAGAGAACGAGTATTGGCAATAAGTAATGTTAATTGTTTCAAAAAGGGAATAACAAAGAGCTTGCTCTGATCAGTCTGGTTAAATTGAGGTGTTCATCTGAATTATTCTAAGGTCTCTAACCTGTTGATTTTGGTACTCTAAAATAAAGAGCTTGCTTTGATACCAGCCTGGTTACATTCAGTTGTCATCCAAATTATTCTAAGGTCTCTTACCTGTTGATTTTGGTACTCTAAATCCCAGTCGTCAATCCCCATGCTCCAAAGTCCGTTGAAATCCAATGCCAGCCACTTTGGATCAGTAAAAGAAGTGTCTGTCATTGGGCAGGGTGGACCGTCTGGGTTGGGCTGGTGTAAGATTGTTCCTAATAAAAGACGTGTTTTAGTTAAAATAAAATATGTGTTCGATACAGGTGTTCGTGCTAGTAAAAGGGAAATGTCCCTTGCATAGATTGGTTCATTTAAGTCAAGTTTGTGTTGAATTGATTTATAAAATGATAAATTTGAGTAGTTGATACTTACACATCTGTAATTATGAAAAAAATATACAAAAAACAACACATGCAGAGTTGCTAAAATTAAATTTTCTATTACTCACATAGCTTTAAACGGATGAATAGAATTACCTAACGCATATAGAAAGAAAATACGTTTGCAAACAGTGCAAAATAAAAATCAAATTGTATTTCAAAGTTTCTTTTTCTGTTAAGACATAATCCATACTGAGGAGCAATTACTTACGACATAATGAAACAGATATTTCAATAATGGGAACAAATTCCGTACTTACCAGTGACTTGGCTTCTACTATGGGCGTTTGTCAGATCCATCATGAAATCATTTCCATCGACAACCAGTCCAAAAGTAGGCTCTGATTTATCCACAAAGATTGGTCCTACGTTGGTCTCGGTGCTATCCCCTGCCTGGTTCGTGGCTTTTAGCTCAACAAAATACGGATGGTTGATCTATGAGAAGAAATTGATGACATTTTAGTAGAGCCAGGCAAAGTTAACCATTTTGTTCACAATATTTATTTCTAGCTTTCACTGTGAACTATTACAAATTTATTCAGTAAAATACAACTATAAAAACGAAGCAAAGCCAAAAACAATTCTGTGCTAAAACGTTATTGTTATTAATCTGATTTTCCTCCCAAAAGCACTTTAACAAGCGTTTATGCTTTGAGTTCGAAGTATTTTAAAATGATGAAACAAGTTGGGGAGATCGATGTTTTAGAGACTCCCTTGTTTAAATCTACATTTTTGTAACTTTACGTTATATATTTAATTATTGTATGTTCTGTGTTTGCTGCGCACAGAGACTCCTGCCTTATGCACCATATAAATGTCCCGTAAAATACATCATTATTATTTTGAATATTCAGAAACAAATGTACTAACTTACCGCTAAGCCCAAGTCTACAAAAGTAAACTCTGAGATATCTGGGCCAAGAACCAGCCATTCCTGACCAGGTACAGGTGTTAGATTACCCCTGTCTCCCACGTCACATGATGCATCCTCAAGGAGACGGATACTGAAGGATTTGATCCCACTTTCTTCATCTAAGTAGTCCTCCCATACCACATGAATGGACTCGGTACTGTCTGTGTAGGTCACCAGCTGTGACAAAAAAAACCCAAACCCATCAACATTTACATGAGTCTCTATTGACCTTATGCACATGATGTCATTTGAGTTCGGCGCCCTCGGCTAGAGGTCAAAATAAAGTCGCTAATTGGCCCATCCTGTGCGCCGCATGTACATAGTTGTGCATTTTCCATTGTTTCATCATCGTTTTACCTCAAAAATGGCGGCTCGATGACGTCAATGCATAAGGTCTATTAAAGTTTCTGTAATTACCACCCTTCTTCAGTCTTGATGAATATTTTACAAACTCAATTTATTTTTTTTTAAAGACTACAACGCATCATGCAGTTGTTTTATGCACTCTGCAAAAAAAGGAGCCAGGTTACTGTTTAAACTATTAAATAAACTGTATAAACTTGAATCTCGGGAAAATGTGTATTTACTGTAATTATATTTAAAGTAATGCATGCATGGATGCATTAATGTAATAACATTAACATTGTATGCCGCCCTCTATTGACATAGACCGTCATCTTGCAATACACATGTTTGTCTCATGTGTCACTTATTATTGCCAACTGTGCAACAAACAACTATTACATGGCGTCAGAAGTCGGATCATTGTCAGCAGAGGGCGGGCATACAATATTATTGTGATGTTACATCAATTAATGCATCCATGCATTCATAGCTTTACAAATCATGTCAATTACCATGTCATAGAACGGTCCAGCACGAAGCCGCCCTTCAATGGGCGGGGTGATATCAACCGAGAAGTGACTGGTGGAGGAGTTACACTGCCCCCCTTCATTCATCCCTTGAAGAAAAGAATTAAGCACTCAACAGTTCATTATAATTTTTCACTGCTTGATCAATGAAACTTTAAAAAAACATCTCTTCTAACATGAGAAACTCCGGAAACACCGACGTCTATTTCTTTCACGTTTTTATGTGCCTGCTTTGATATAACTTTTGTTTGACTCTGGACAAATCAATACTACTACTACTACTACGAATAATAAAAATATCTCACCAACGACCGTCACAAAGTAGGAACCTGTCTGTTCTAGACTCAGGCCAGTGATCTCCTGATACGTATCTTTGCCAGCAAAATGCATCTTACTTTCATAAAAGGTAGTCTTGGACTCTTCTGTTGCTAGCAGCATGTCCAAACAGTCCATGTCTTCTGGTGAGACAGTAGCCGAAGCGGCATTGCCAAGGCCGACATAGTAGAGTAGGATGGGGAAGGTCGAGTCAAATTTTTGCCATTGCAGTTTGACTTCGGAGAGTGAGTTGACATACTTTGGTATTTCTACCTCCGTAGCTGGTTAGACATAAAAATAATAATAATAATAATAATAATGTTTTTTTTTAATTTCAAACCTTATATTAAGCCACAAAAATGTTCCGTGACAAAAAACCTCTTCATGGGCCCTTTAAAGCTTTGGGTTTTAAAATGTTTGTGAAATTGTCAATTAGAAAATATTTTCATGCTGCAAATGTTGATATCCTTAGTTCATTAATGCAAGATGACTTTCATCATTCAAACTAGACTGAATGTTTGCAAAATCTAAGTGATAAAGTAAAACTCCATTATTTTAAACAAAATGGGAAAGGACAGCAGAACGGATCCTTAACATACCAAAAACCGTACTATCCACACCAGTATTTATCCCAGTCGACGTGACCTCAGCAGTAGAAAAGCTTGCACTATATCCTCTGACCGTCACATAGTAGGTTGCAGTCAGTGCCTTTAGATCAAGGTTATTGAAAGTGACCGTCGTATTCTGACCAACGTTAGTGAAGGGTACTATGTTGTCTCTGGTCTTTGGGTAGCGACGATCGGTGCCCACTGCAACCTCATAATAATCGACAGCCTGCTCAGTGTCATGGTCTTTGATCATCTCAGCATTTCCTAAATTTATACCATCAAATAATTCATAATAATCAACAAGTTTAAACTGACGGCAAAATAGGTTGGTTGTTATCTTTATTTGCTTCAACTAGTAACCCGGGATTTACCTGTATGTTCCACGGTCTCCTTTGCTTTTGCCCCTTGACCAAACCCACTCCAGCTTGCCGATATGGAGTCAGTTTCCTTCTGGTACGTTAGATCGAAGCCTACAAGGAGACCATCGTAAACTTGACCAGGTATCAGTGGGTCTCTCTTCACGGTGATTCCATCAGAGCGGAGTGTGATGGGGATGTTCAGAGCGTTGGTAGCCCGCACCACGGTGTAATACGTCTCACCGTCCGTCATGTCAACGTCTGTGTTTGTGTCTGAAGTACGGTCTGGAAAATATAAATTATAAGTGAATTAAAATATTGAATCAGAAAAAAAGAAACAGTTACCAAAATGTATTTGAAACAAAACAATTAATAGTCAAACCATTCACCCGAACGAAACCCATAATGTAGTACCAACATGAATCCGTCCTTTGCAAGATTTGATACACAGTTAATGGGAGACTTTGGAACGATAGGTGGCAGCAGACCTACCAGGTAAATTGCCATTGTTAAGTCTGCTGCCACCTAGTATCCCCAAAAGTTTCCCATTAGCTGTACCTCTTAATATAGATGTGTTTAGCCAATTATAAAATATCACAAGTTCTACACATGAAAAACAGGAACACCACGGGATAATGTGGTAGAACGTAGTTACTCTAAAGGCCATACTTGTCAAGGAAACTTCAATCCAACACATGAATAGTTTGTGTAAATACCTCCCACATCTGTTAGTGGCTGACTTTCCACTCCGTCAATTCTATAAATTGCCCACTCGTACTTCCTGATTGGACAAGGGTCTCCATTGAAATCCCAGGAAGCACTCAGTTCATTCAATGATGTCTGAAAGTCCAGGTCATGGAGGTCATTGTCAGTGACTCCATCTTTGATTGTGAAAGGTCTTAGCGGCTGAAGTCCTGCACTGAATCGACTGACGAAAATGCCATTAGAGACTGCCGTGCTAGTCAAGCCAGCTTCATTGTACCCTCTCACTGTCGCATACACCCTACGCACATCACTCAGATCAAGATTGGTTAAAAGCTCTGAAGTCTGGTATCTAGACACCTCATAGAAGGATCTGACCTGAGATCCTCCTGGTGTGGTGCCTAATGCTATTTCATACATAGTGATTTCAGTGTCGTCATCTGTGAAAGGTTCCCATAGGATCTGAATCTGGGTGATGG
Organism: Marthasterias glacialis; assembly: GCA_911728455.2. Classification (NCBI taxonomy): domain Eukaryota; kingdom Metazoa; phylum Echinodermata; class Asteroidea; order Forcipulatida; family Asteriidae; genus Marthasterias; species Marthasterias glacialis. The sequence goes on along the minus strand of OU452233.1, from coordinate 2,771,542 downwards.
ACTCAAGACACTCTCCATCTAAAGCTAAGCACTTGTCCGTATTACTGCAATCCCAGCTCAGCTGCGTCTCAGGATTGCTCTGGTTCAATTGACGAACTCCAGAAAGTTCCACCACAACGCCATATGCGGGAGGGGTGTCATCGATTTCAATGGGTTTAGAGAAGGCATATGTACTCTGTCTGACAGCATCAAAAGCTTCGATGGTGACAAAGTACAGTTTGTTATGCATCAAGTCTAAACCTGCAATTAAAATTGAAAAAAATTCCCTCTTTGTTAAGAATACCAGTTACTGCATTTACTGATAACAATACCAGGTTTAGTACTGCAACCTTCACAAAACAGAGTGGCCAAGAAAAAGTATTTTTTAAAAAGAAGGGGAAAATAAAGAAAAAAAAGACAATAGTTTTTTGTTTAGAAATGAATGTCCTGAATTGTATTTCAGTGTTAGTTTCCCTGAAGAATCTCATTATGAAAATTGTTAGAAGAAGGTTTCATCTTCACTTGTCTTACCTGTGGCACTGTAGTGTGTAGTGTAACCAGGCAAGTCGCCCGACACAAACACATCTTTCTGCCCCTCTGCAGTACCGACAAGAAATCTCACATACTTGATTCCCGACTCGTCATCTAGGAAATCAGTCCAGCTGCACTTGAGGGCGCTATTTGCATGTATGAAAGTTGGGCAGAAGACCTAGCAGAGGAAGACAAAGTAAAATCCATTATGACAACTCGTGACGCCATTAACGACATCCACAGCTGTCACCACAATGTATACTGTTTGAATAGTTTGCACGTGGGATACATACCCTACCAGCACTGGGTGGAGTGGTATCTACAGTTAGACTGGTAGTATAAACTTTCTGTTTCAGTCCAACACTGTTGACGGCATAGACAGTCAGAATATTCGGCAAACCTGGCATCAAAGTAACAGCATTGATTTATAACAGAATAACCATTATTTAGTTAGCAGGATAACACGTTTTTAAAGTTGTATCACACATTTTATGAGATTGGATGGTAAACTTTTTGGTGGAGGATTTTTATGACAAGTTTAATTCATCATCGCAAATACGAAGTGAAGAAAGATAAGGAATCTGCCAGTAAATGAGCATGTTTTGGAAAATTATTAATACTTGAACAGTTTAATATGTTTGAAAAAAGTTTTCACTTGTACGAATTCTAACTTCTTATTTTTCAACTAAGTCACCTTCCTGCGCAGGTTTGACCATAGACGAAGGAATGTAAGAATTGTTTGTTTGTGTCCAAGGAAACACAACACTATCTCCTGCAAACTGTCCCACAGAAAAGTAAGTTGCAATGAGGTTACTCTCCAGGTCATTCACATCCCACATGGCATCGATAGAATCGGCGAATGATTGATAAAGTTGAACACCACCAAAGCCCTAAAGTGAAAGTATATAAGAAATAAAGAGCTGAAAATAAAAAGCCACTTTTACAAAGAAACAGATTGATAAAATGCCAATTTGATAGAGAGAACTATTGTTTATTACAGTTTCAAACAACAACATTCAGCATGATCAAACCAGTTGCCTCATATAATTGGCGTTTAAGTTCTTAAAAAATGTCCACTCACCAAATCGACAGTTGTGTCGTATTGCCCAAAGTCAGTGATGTTAATGTTGGGCGGTGTGACATCTACAGTGAAACCACTGGAGACAGTTTCTAAGACATTATCACCGTTGGTGATGGCACGAACGGTGCTGTAATACGTCACACCATCCTGGAGAGGTAGTGGAGACTGTGCCTTGCCCTGACCAGCAAGACCTGTTCAACATAAAATGGAAAAACAACTTAAACTAGCGTCGTAATTTTTTTTTTAATTGACACTTTTTTTTAATAACAGCACTACATTTGTAAAGGTCGTTTCTAAAAAGAAGATAAATCTGATTGGATAACATTACCTGGCATGTCAGGGTCACTTCCAGGCACGACTCCATCTGAGGTCAAAGGTTGGATGTCCTCACCTCCAGGGGTCGTACCGACAGCCCACTCATAGTAAGATATACCATGCAACTGACTCTGTAAAAAAAAAAATATATATATATATATATTATCTAACTTCTTCAGATCAAATTTATCAAACAAAATTAAAACAATCTTTAAAAATTTAGTATAGACGATTTTTTTTTTAGGAATTCACTCACAACGTTCAAATAACACTAATATGGTTTCATATCGAATTCTTACCTCAAAGTCATCAAACCAAATAGTAACAGTGGTTCTCTCTTGTTGAGCGTCTACATCTTGAAGCATGGTTGGTCCATCTGTTACATATCCTGTGGTTAAAAAAAAAAAACAAGGACAAAACTCTGTTTAACGTTAATTGTACATGAAGTTCAGCGTTGCCTGCAAATAATAGAGAAGAAAATTAACAGAAATATGGACAGGGTATTCACAAGTTAGCAGGTAATTTTTTTTTAAATCCACTGATGCACGGGTGTAGTTGCACACTCCTTCCTCAATAATTATGTTTGTTTAATTCACAAACCTGTCTGGTCCTCTTCGACAACTCTGATTGGCGAGGAGCAAGTGACATCACTGAAGGCCCCCGCACCATTCTCACTCTTCACGCATACGTAATAGACGGGGCGGCAGTCCGCGGTAAACTCTTCATCATTGCATGTTGATTGGTCAGTTAGTTGGAGGTCAAGGTTCAGCAAAACACCATTCCTTTTTGCCCCCAGTGCTGTGAAGGGTTTGATGTTTTCGGTGTCTAAGGAAGAAAATGAGGGCAACAACTTTGTTGAAATATGTTCATTGAGGGAATAAATGTCTTGAAAAGGTCCTTCCGCACTGATGGTTTCAGTAAAGTGACTCATGATAGTTTAAGACTCAAAATATACACATATTCATAAAACAACAGCACAAGTACAGATGTAAAGAAGAAATACACTTTTAGGGAACAGTAATTCACCCAGTCAAAACACTTTCAGAAACATTTAAGGAAGGAAGCTTCAAGCTTTTATTATTTCGTTGTTGGTTACCTTAAAGAGGGTGCGGCACGTTGGATTAGAATAAAACAAAATCTTCGATAGTTTTCTTGGTATCATTCAAACTCTTTTAAGAAACCTCAATTGCTACACAAGTCCCAAGCACAGTGTAATTTTATCTTACTTGGGGTTGTTCCAACGGCGACCCAGTAGTTCTTAATACCACTTTGACCATCAACTCCAAGCCAAGACGCCCGAATTGTCGAGCGACTGTTCTGGAATAAGTATCCGTTGATAACTTCTTCAACCTCCCCATCCAGATTCCCACCACGCACGTACCTCATCTTCAAACAAACATGAACATAAGGGTTAGGATCGTGAACAAGTTTTGATAATTTCGATGGAAGTTTTTAACGATAACTTACAGCAATCTAATATTTTGGAAAATGTATGAGAATTGTCAATAAATACTGACAATTTAAATGAAGTTCTTTCTCAAAAATGTTTTCTTCTGATCGATCAGAACCAGAATCTAGGCTTTTTAGAAGTCGATGATAACGCAGTTTAAAAATGCTTAAAAATGTTTACGAAAACTCGCACCACAATGCTTGTCTAAAATTGATGCTTAAAAATAGTCAAACATAATTCATACACTTTGAAAACACCAACTATTAAATAACTTTGACAACTTCCTGCATTCATTTCTAGCTGGGACTTAGCTGGTAATCTAATAATTATCTTGACTTACCACAGGAGGCGTAGGGTCTACCCTGATACCACTAGTCTCATGTGATGCTATCAGTTTAGCCTGGTTCTGAGCCTTAATTCTTGTGATGTAGATAGCCCCTGCACGGAGTGACAATCCACTTTGCACGTGGGACTTGGTAGTGACATCTACTATCTGCTCAAAGCTATTTGGATCCAAGTCTGAAAAAATGAATGAAGATGCTGCTCAATTATCCGAAAAAATATAACAGTATACATAGTTCTTAACATGCCAAAGTAGCTGAAGCATTTTGGTTTATTCAAATGTGGAAAGACTGTCCTTAATATCATAGCTTTTAATTTTCAACTGTTATTTTACTATAGCGGGCAGCGTTTCAACAAAAAAACTACTGTTCTCTGAGAAGTGAAAACATGTGTGAAATTAAAACCTTCGACAGACTTTTAGTTAATTCATAAATGACAACTGATTTAACTTAACCATTTTGAGCAGTTGAAATGCTTTGTTTAAAATTCATTTCAACTCATTGATATAACAGTTTAAACTTTTACCTGCTGGGAAAATCTTCTGTTTTTTACCATGTCGCATTTCATAAATAGCCAACTCAAACGACGCAATTCCAGATTCCTCGTCAAAGTAGTCCCAATGAACAGCAAGGCTATCACTGTGTGTCTGTCGCAAAACAAGAACATAGGCCATAGTTGGACCATGAGTGGGGTTACTTGACAGCCCAGGGTCCGATTTCACGATGGTCCATCTTAAGACGAGTTGTCAGTTAATGCCATAGTCCTTTTTATGGGGCATCAGTTAGCAAACCGCAAAAACTGGGGTGTTAAATTCATGCTCGTGGTATTTATATGTGACAACACCGCCATTGGTGTTATTTATCCCCATTGCTTTATCGTTGGTAAAAAATGACACCACGTCGTGGTTGTCGCATATAGTTACCAGGATAATCTATTTAACACCCCAGTCTTTGCAGCGCAGTTAAGATTGATTCGTCTTAGCTCTTTGTGAAATCGAGACATTATTAAACTGTTTCTGTTTGCTGTACTGTTTTGTTAATACAGAAGTGAAAGGCATACAGCATGGCTTAGTCACTTCAAAACCAGTCATATGCAGCCAAAATCACAGGTCTGTTTGTAGGGCTACAAGAGTTGCGTATATATTTCTCAAGAATATCTTTTTGTGTGGAACGTTGTATTTTGGGTAAAGAATAGGGCAGTTTTACAGAAACGTATAGAGGCAACCAACTGCAAAGAGTTGGAAATAACACTTCAGTGGCACGAGATAAGTTTTCCAGCCTGTAGCCAGCGTCTTACTGACACCCTTGAAAAATTAAAATATTATTTTTTTTCTTCTTGGGATGACACAAAACTTGTTGCCCGTAAAAACCTACCTTATGTGGTCTTTAGCTCATACTGTTCACCAGTTAGCCCAGAAGGAATCAGGGCCCAACTTCATGGCTCTGCTTATCGCGGAATTCTGCGCTTACGCCCTGCCACGGCCAATAGGAGTACGCGCTCTACATGGCGCCGTAAGCGCATAATTCTTTGGTAACCAGCGCCATAATATTGGGCACTGATCTACAAGCATGCTCCCAATTGGATCTTGGTTTACAATGCATGAGTATTGAAGTAAAAAGTGTCACCTATACGAAATAATACCAACCTGGAAGTCTGCATCTTGTCCAACAAGAAGTCCATCTCCAAGAGATCGTAGCATAGGAGGAGTCAAATCTACCAGGAACCCATTGGTTGGAGTATCGATGTGATTGACAGCCTGGTTGATTGTGCGTATGTTGATGTACACCTGGTCCTTGTGGTGAAGATGAAAATGATGCCACTCAATTGAAGAGACGTCGTTGCCAACTGACTCGGCTTCATGGATAACCTCAAAGTCATTGGTTGCATTTTCACTGAAAACACAAATGAACATAATCAAATTAATTAAATAGACTTGTATACCTTGTGCATTAAATAAAAAAAACAAACATGTTTTTGGTGTCCAATTGAAAGTCATCGGGTATTCAGGTTGGCTCCACGGTTTCTTCCCCTGCCTTTCACCTCTGAGGACCCTAGCTGGTTCGAATCTTGCTTTGAGAGAAACATTACATTTTTTCAACATTGTCTTTGTATCTTCAGGGCACTTTTTATTGTTCCTTGGTTTCTTAGTAAAACAACAATTGCTTCCTTATTCAAAGCCCTTCTCAACAGAAACTTAATACTTAGGAACTTAGTTAACAGTAAATGGAAATATAGCAGGGCATTAGTTGCAAATAATATTCAGGGCAATAGTCACAAACAGGATTTTTAACCTGACATTTTTGCCAATAACCTGTTCTTGCTAACAACATTTAGTTTGCGCCAGCAAATGTAACTTCTGAACCATTTGTAAGACGCTACGCTATGTTTTTTTTTTTTTTTTTTTTTGAAAATCTCGATTATTAGAATTGTAAATGGACCTACCTATTATCATGTTTGCGGTAGATTGTGACTTCGTAGTCTTCGATACCAGATTCAGGATCAGAGAATCCCTGCCACTGAGCTGACACTGTGGCTGGTTTAGAAGAGAATTCAAGATCCACTGGGCCTAGAATGAGGCCGTCATACACGCTTCCTTGGACTGGTGGAGTTAGATCGACAGTCACTGGCAAAAAAGGGAGTAACAATTCAATTTCGAAAACAAACGTCAACCAGGGAATTGGTGAGAATATGAATCTATTTCTTTCTTATTTTTCCAGCACTTCAATAGCGTCCAATTGACAAACAACTCTCAACAATTTACCGTTATAACAAGGTAGTGTTTAACTTTCCGAGTAAGGGGACATGTTTTTTTTTATATACTTAAATTTTTCATAAGGGTTGTTCTGGTGACAACACAGAGTTGTTGAGTGGTTAAGCCGGATTAACGAAATTATTATTTGAATGATACTGATTTAAAGGTTTAAATGGGACAAGTTAAGGGATTATCCGAACTGGGATTAACATAAAGGCAATGTGGAAAATCACCTCCATTTGATGAAGCCGAAACATTCAACTTGTCATAACCGCCGTGGAATGCTACAAGGGTTGAGTAGTAGGTCTCGCCATGCTGTAGGGTCACATAGCCGGAGCAGACACCATGCTCTCGGCGAGACACTTTGACAAAGTTCACAACGTTGCTCGACCGAGGTTGGGTTCCAACGCCCCACAGGTAGGAGGAAATACCAGATTCTGGATCGAACCAGTTGTACCAGTTTCCGCAAATCTTGTAAAGAAGGGAAAACATTTTTGATTGGACAGATGAAACAACGCTGAATACTATTTCAAGACTACATTTTTCAAGCTGTAGATTTAATTCATCTTAACATTTGACAACGGAATTAACCAAATATCTTTATGAACGTAAATACTGAGTGGAAAATTGTTCAAGTTTCCTTACTTTTTAGGACTGACTCACTTTTGAAAAGCCTGTCTCCCACTACTTAAAGTCTTGTCAAAACTTTGAAAAAATTGTTAGTGCCCCAAAATACCGTAGTGTGAGAGTCCATATAATGAGAGGAATATATATACTGCTTTCTTTTACTTCGTTCCGATCTTTAGTGAACACAAGATCTCGGCCTGCATAGGGTCCATCGAATAAGTCTCCGGCAATTGGTGGAGTATCATCGACCAAGATTGGCTCATCAGCATGATCTACAGTTCGAAGGTCAACTACAAAAAACAAGCAAAGAAAAGCGAGAATGACGGACAGTTGTCACGTGACCTTGATCGAACAGGAGAAACCGCTGCCCATCTCCATATCAGCACAGTAAGGTCAATAAAAATAGAGTATCAATGATTTGTGATTCACATCTTCTGTAGGCCTAGCTCAATACCAAATTTTCCTTGTAATTTTTGAAAGGGTTAATAATGAATTTGTGTTACCGTTATTGACAGCTCTGACGATTAGCCAGCATGGTATGCCATTTGGAATCTTGAAGTCGATGTAGAGTTGTTGACTCACTGCGATGGCTTCCCAGTCATGCAGAGATTTATCCCTTGGTGTTCGCCCAGCTGCCACATGATACGCAAACAGGTGGGAGTCTGGATCGCTGAAAATCATCCAATATTAAAGGAAAGTAAGATTGTCGGTCTTTTTCTGTCAACTGGATTTAAACATTGGTATACAAACAGGTGGGAGTCTAGATCGCTGACAAATCATCCAATACTAAAGAAAAATAAGATTGTCGGTCTTTTTCTGTCAACTGGATTTAAACATAGGTGGGAGTCTGGATTGCTGACATATAATCCAATATTAAAGAAAAGTAAGATTGTCGGTCTTTTTCTGTCAACTGGATTTAAACTAAGGTACGCAGACAGGTGGGAATCTAGATCGCTGACATATCATTCAATGTTAACGAAAAATAAGATTGTCGGTCTTTTTCTGTCAACTGGATTTAAACATTTAGGCGTTTCAAACTGTATTTCCTTGACAGAAAAGTGTTGTTACACTCTATATTGAATGATGACAAATATCAAACAATGTCAGCTCAAATCAAGCAAAGCTTTCTCGGAATATTTGTCATTAAGATTGTCTAGTCACCTCTTTTATATACGTTATCAGATCTCGGATCAGACGACATCAAGTTGTTTTTTCTGTCAAGTTTTTAAAACACATACTCACCCAGCCTTCACCTGCAATCCAATTATACCAATAGAAGATTCATAAGTGATGTTGTCAATGCTGTGTATTATTGGCGGAGTGTTATCTATGATGAGCGGGGTGCTGTGGCAAACAGTCAACGCCATTGGGCCGCCAAACTCCACCTTATTCAGTGCACGCACGCTGATAAAATAGGCCCCATCTGAGGTACATACAAAATAAACAGAAATTAAAACAATTATATCTGGGAGATTTCCGTAAAAATCTTCATTGAACAGACTGGTGTCCATTCCTGCAGACGGTTACAGATATGTTTTTTTTATCAAAGGAAAACAAGTGTAAAATTTAATCGTAAAATCTAAAGTGAATCTTTTTTTACCTTTGCTCTTTTTTATATAGTTGCCACCAATGTTAACAGCGTTTCTTAAAATGGCAACAATAATCACAGGCTGTTCTTCTTCCCAATCTCAATTTAGTTTTATACTTACATGAATGAAACAAAAATGTACCACATGACTGTAAGGTATCAACCTAAACTTGAAGTAGTCTAAAGATACTGTGCCGAGTTTTTTTCAGAGATTCGGTGAACTTAATTCATAAACATTTTGCTTGCGCATTAACCCTAAACTTTTTCTTGTATGATAAATCAGATGAAACTGCATATTAATCTGTGCATAATTATTTCCATTGCTTGAAAATCTGTAATTCTCTCGGTACAGGCTGCGTGTCACAGTACCGGGACCCCTCTTTCTGCGCAATATTGAAAAAGTTTTACTAATCATCTCAATGATACTCCGAGCTAAACATGTCTCGTCCATATTTTAAAATTTTCCTGTCACTTAATAAAACAATTGTAAAGCTAAAGTTAATAAAATGTTCGAATATTTCTGGCTGAACTTCAGTACTCTCTAAATTTAAAAGAGTGGAAAACCACTCATTTTGTACGCCATACCACTTTTGCAAAAGGCCATGTAGCGGACAACTCTTTTTAGAGTGAAAGACAGGTTTTCTCATTTTGAATAAGAGTAAAGAAATAAGATGCTCAGTGAGTTTCATTCTCAAAAGAGCCAAAATGACACCCCTCGGACGAGAGAGTGAAATGCTTTTCACTTTTTTTTTTACATTTAAAGAGTAAGTAGACAGGGTGAAACTTAAAATTTCTTTAAAACGCTTTGTGGTGACAGCGTGTGGTAATCTCTTTTGAGTTACCAGACGTTTCGACCAGTGTGATCTGGTCTTTAAAAAAAGAACACAGGTGAATTTATACCTGGTAGGTTGACGTTGACAATCAGTCCCTCATGGTTCCATTCTGATTCATCAAACAGGTGTGCGTGAGGATCTATATGCGTGCTGACGTCATCATCACACACGCTGTAACCAACAGACCAGGTGTAGCCATGGATACCGGTCTCGTTGTCATGGATACCATCCCAGTTTGCTGAAAGGAAAGAATGTCATTTATAGATCCTGCAACAAAACAATCTTTTACAATCGGACAAACAGGAGAAACGAACAGAGGGATCTCACATTTTAAATACAAATTTTATTTTGTGTCGAAAGGAGGAAGACATTAGCATTTAGCTAGTTAGTCAGGTTACCTGCCATGAAGGTATTGCTTCTTGTGTACAACATGTCCAACAATTCCTCGTGACCATTGAAGACCGTCATTGAACCAGAACCATCGGTAATATACCTGACAAACAAAAGGCCGTCAAACACATACATTTCGTAAAAAAATAAACATCAAAACATTGGCAACATAAACACTTTGTCTTTATTTCTGCCCTGATTCTGAATGTGTTTCTTCTAAAAAAGCCGTGATTTTGGACGATAGATGAATTGTTTAGTTGTTCAAAAAGGTTTCTATGTTTTTTTTATGGGCTAGGGGATCGGAAACCTATTAAATGCTTTTTCAACACCAAGCACCAGTAACACCCCAGCGCTCGAAGTCTAGTTGAAGGGGCGAGGTTCTGGACCCTACCTATGATTATCAAGTGGTGTATCCTCAATACAACGTCTCTCCCATTCATCAGGAGTGAACTCAGCGCACGGCTCGTGTACAACCTCGTCCCTTGATGAATTGACGATCAAACCAGGTGCTGGAGTTGTAAAGTCTGCCACGATACCCACCGATGTAATGATATTCTCATAAGCTACATAGTTCAGGAGCTCTATGTTGAAGTAGTAGATGTTAGTGTGATCGAGCAAGAGGGACTCGTGGTTGAACTCAACAGCGTGGCCGACACCAAGACGCTCAAAATGAGTGAATAGACCGGACTTGATTCAAAATGAAAAATAGAAGAGCAAACGTTAGGTTTTGAGGCATTGCATGGTGAAGTATCAATGTATATTATTTGGTTTGCGGTAACACCATGTGGTATTTCTAATTTGCTATACACAACAGATTGTTCTTGTGAGAACGTGTCCTTAACAATCTACTGTATATGTAGGTATATCATAATGGTGTTATCGCAAACCAAAAGTTAGAACAACATTATGTCTACAAAGTGCCTTTACTTCACTCTTAATCCTTTGAGTCCAATGAATGTATGTGACAAAATTTGATACAGTTTTGGGGTAGTTTTTAAAAAAAATTTCAAAGTATGAAACACAAGCCAGAGTCTCACAAGCAATTTTCGTTAGAAATTAATATCGGTATGCACTTCTGTCGCAAACATTATATTCCATTAAGTAGATACCTCATGAACTTTAACCCCATAACCCTCAATCTCCTCAAGAAGTTCACATTTCTTAGAATGGTAGTCATAGTTGATACTCAGACACTTTGTTTCGGGAAGGGCAAGGCAGTCACGTGCACAGAAGTTAGGATTGATATGGGTGATGGTGGACGTTGGTGTAGAGATGAGACGTCCTTTCTTAGCGGCGGTGAAATAGTGGAAGTCGTTGACTGTAACGAGTGAATGATATAAATCAATATTCAAAAATCTTTAAAGGTCAATCTAATTTTTGTATATCTTGCTTTGAACACATTTTCCCAATTTCACGAAGCTTTCATCTGACTGCTTAGGTATAATATTTCCTTAAATAAAATAAGTGAACCACCAGTTGCATAATGGGTCGTTAGAAAGCAGGGATTTTCACTGCTTAGCAATCATTTGAGCTTACCTGATTTATAAACTAAGAGGCAGGAAAAAATTCATTGATATAATGCATGGTTGTGACCGATTTATAAAAGTCCCTGAGTGTGGGATTTTATCTAAAGAAAGAGAGATACAACGTTGCTGTAGTTACTTGAGTTTCCAAAGTTTTCCCTCTCTGTGAGGTCTACTGTGTGCCAGGATATGATCTGATCCCCCCAGATTTCAGTTCCAAGCCCCACCCCTTCCTTCTGCATCAAGATGACAGAATCATCATACACCACTGCTGAGGCACGCAGGATGTGTGGGTGACTGGTTGATGTGAAGTCAGGAGTAATTCGACCAGTTGGGAGGGTGATGTCAAAGGTCGGCAGGCTGCAAGTCGCAGTGGACGTACCTCCGCCATTGTTCATTGCGTAAACGGCGAAGTAAAGTGGATGGCCACCTAGCAGAATCTGTGGCAAAAAAAAAGAAAAAAAGAAAAAAAAGATTCAACTCCAGAATGATTACTAAAAATCTATGAGTGCCACATTTATGCTTTCCGTTTAAGATCATCACTCACAAGCAGATGTCATAAATCACTCATATAGAATTTGTGCTGTGTCGTGGCCGAGCTGATAAGGACACCGGACTCAATCTCTGGTGTTTCTGATCAGCAGACTGTGTTGGTTCAAGTCAGAGTCGTGACACTTGTGTCCTTAAGCAAGACACTTGACCCTTAATACCGCGTCCTTCGGAAGGAACGTAAAGCCGTAGGTCCCGTGTGTTGTGTACTGCACGTAACAGAACTCGGTAGTGAACTTATCACAAAGAGAAGGGGTTCGCCCCGGTGTTCCTGGTTTGATCGGCTGCAGATTTAATACCTTGTAAACCGTTTCGTGGTGCTATGTGAAGGAACAGGTCTCATACTTCAAAATGTAGCTCCGCATACCTAGCAGAAAAGAATACTGAGCGCTTTGAGACGCCCATCGGGTGTGATACAGCGCTATATAAGAACTGCATAATATTATTATCACTGTTATTATTATTATTATTATTGTAATGGAAGTGCATGAGTTGTTGATGTCATGTGACGTCGCACGTGATACGTGAACGACGTAGTTGGTCAGGCGACCTGGTTGCACCAATGGCAGGGTGCAAGGTGGCAGTTTGCGCCACTAAAGGTCAGGTGCATTTTAATTGTGCGCAATTTATAGTTTAGTTGGGCTGTTTTGAGCATAATCTTTAGGAAGTTATTTAAGATTATGTAAGATGTTTTGCATTATTGGGCGTGCAAATTGCAGGCGAGAAAACGAGATAAAAGCTGCTGTTTTGGGGATGCAGTCTAGAGTATAGAGTATAGAGTCTATAGAGTCTAGAGTCTAGAGGATTTGTTCCATCATTGTTTGTATGAGTAAAAGTTAATTTCACAGTGCTAGTTAGAGCCTGCGAGAGCAATTTGAGAGCGAGACGTAAGTGTTTGTCTTCTTTGTGAATTCAGACGGCATTTGTTGCATTTTTGGAGTGGTGCAAGGGTTCGCCCGTATCACTCGTTGCTAGAATTTAGGCTGTGTTATTAGGCTTTGCGCGTGCAGGCGATCGTCGTGTTTTAACACAAGACGATCAGCCGGATACGATACTGCGGTGTAGTTGACAGGGTTAAGTTGAACTACGACCCGAAGGTTGCCGTCGCTGTGTGCGAGGTACAATAGTACGGGATTTGTGTGAAAGCTGCATTGGCAGAGCGAGTTGTGTGGTTGTACCGGGACCGAGCTGTGTGCTCAAGGCCCAGGGGGCTGGTGTATAACTGTTGCATATTGTTCTGAGTGCGGGTTGCCGTTCACATAATATTGATTTAGCAGTAATTATTGTGAGTAACTTAAGCCTCGTTTCAAACTTCTGATAGGCTACATTGTTTTACCCAACTTCTTGAGTTGAAGGTGATTAATAAATAAATTGAGGTCAAGGTCACATAAACTTGTGTCCGATCTGTGTGATTATTTTTTGGGATCTGTGTGTATTCTGACAGAGAGGTTTACAATTAATTATAATCGGCGGTTTACTTCCTCCGAAACGAATCTCGTCCCTCAGCCTTTAGTCCGCTTAGTGACTTTAACTTGAGGAAGAAGGAGACAAGGATCAAGTTAATAATTATAGACAGGATAACTGTTTATGCCCGCCACATTGTTATTGTTGTCCAAAGATGATATTAAAACTTGACTCTCTAGATTTGTGGCAATATGAGCTAAGACTTGTTTAAGGATACCAGGGCATCATCACCTGTGAAATGATGGCAGATGGTCCTCCATATTCTGTCTTAGAGAGTACGTCGCTACCTCCAGGTACCGTCCCAACCTGATAGAAAAACGTCACCAGGCTCTTGTCATCAGCAGCGACCACCTCGAGTTGAAAGGCTGGCTCTGTGTAGTCTAGCCCGGGCACCTGCTCAACGCTACAATGGGATGTCTGTTCTGCAGTCTTTAGGGACGAGGATGACGCGTCCTTTTGGGAAGAACATTTTCAATTCTTGAATAAAATTTACTGTTGTTCCTACTTATAACTTCTGAGTAACCAGAAAATAAAGAACAATCAACCTTTTAAAGTACGTTTTTAAAGTTTAAAATGCATTAGAAACTATGAGAACAATCTAAAGAGTATGACAATTTTTAACAAGGAGTCGAAGATATCAAGATTGTAAACAATTTTAAACAAATAACAATAAAGTTATGCTATCATTGTTATTCTTATTGATTTGCTGAATGCCAATATTTATATAGATCAACTAAATCAACAGTTAATATTAGTACCGTTACCTTAAAAACATAAACATACACATACAAACTCTTACTTTAAAACCAAACCTAAAACCTTAAAAACTTTGTAAATTTTGCTCTTGAGGGAAATGTCAGTTAATTTGCGATAGAAGACTGGCTCAGAAGAAAAATGTTCTCCAATGTAAGGAAACCCAAAGACAAATTTCAGCCGGAAGTTGGTTTAGTTTACGGGACTTACCACAGGGGTAGAGTAAGCCACAACTTCTGGCGGTGACTCATCAGGGTCCTTGGTATGAATATCGAAAATGTTTGCATGGATTGGGTTGGCTTGATAGCGCCATAGATCCCTCTTGTACAGCGTCTTCCTCCCGAAGAATGGGATCTTCAGTGTGATTTTACCCGTTAGTCGGAGTACCAAGGGGATCATCACTATATCCATCCTGAGTCTGAGGATTAAAGAAAAAGAATAATGCCATGTTGTCAGATGATGTACACGAAATTCTACCAGGAAAAGTTCAGCTAGGATTTAATCTCATCAATTCATAATCTAGGGATAAATGGGTATCTGCGGTGTTTGACGTGAAAGATTGGCAACCTGCGCTGCCATTTGGCTGCCGGTGCTGCATTATACCTGAGGGAGTGTCAGGAGTGCTTAGGGCCTGATGAGCGAGCAACAATATAATGCTTCTTGTTTGCATTTACACTGACAGTGAATGTTGATTTGTGTTATACTAATGGGTGCCAGACTGTTTTCTCTTCAAACCTAGTTCCATTGGTTGCAACGGTAGTCGATAACAAGAGTTGTATCAATCTAGAATCCGAACAGACTCACCCAACATCAAGCGGGAATTTGGCAAAGACTAATTCTGCGACCGTAGGAAAGCTGGTGTGCAGGACGTCTGCCTTGAGTATTAATTCACCATACAACACGTTGCCGATTGACACCCCTGCAGCAACGTAGGAACCAACCATTGGTGTTATACCACCCTGCATAGACAAACAATACAGTTTTAACTCAATTCCCTGCTATTATTCGTATTATTATCAATTGATTAATATGAATTGAGCCGTTACTTTAGTTGCTCAATAATAATGTTATTTTCAAGAAATGCTCTGTCACAAAGGATTTGTAGGGGTGTGATGGTGTCTGTGAAATAAGAGGTGTGATCCAATACCTATTGTTCATTAAAAAATTACCTTGGCTGTCATCGACACAAGGGCCACGGACACAGGTATCTTCATGTCGAAAAACCCACCAGCTTCAATGCCTGTAGAGAGCAAATATCTCATTGAATAACCACTGAAATAGAAAATTGCATAACAAAACACGAATTTCACATTCGTTGTCGTGTAGTAAATTTCTTTCAGCCCCTCTTTTAAAATTTTAGCAAATACATGCTCATAAATAATAATGGGGAACTTAAAAAACACAGGTTTTAAAATCTACGAGGCAAGGATACTCACTAAATTCCAACCAGAGGATTCCACCGAGTGGAATTCCCCATCGGTATTGGAAAAATACCACTTCCCTCCTTGGGAATGGAATTTCTCCGCTGAGAACGATGTCAAATTGCTTGAACTTATCTTCTGCGTTGCCATTTACAAAGACGTCGATGAACTCGCTGACCTTTTGTCAAAATTATAAGAGGAACATTAACCTTCGCAAACGATAATGCAAATATTGAAATATTGTAGCCTTTCAGGTATTTGAGGCATACGCTGAGTTACATTCTCGAGTTTTTCTTCGAGTAAAGCAATTATATAATTTCGGGATGATGAAAGCAAATGGTTTTTGTAAAATTCTATACACAAAATTCTTTTGTGAGTAATGATATTTTAATAAAAGGAGGACGAACATATAAAAAATAATTTAAGAAATCGTTTATGTATGAGAAATGATGTACGTTTATTGTTAGCATTATACTTATTTGTTAATACCCAACATCGGTTCATTGTAAATAGAAGGTACCGGTATTACAAAACAAAAACTACGAACTAATAGTAAAATTTGAAGCTTCACAAAAACTGAAAAGTAAAAACTGACGTAAAAAAAATGTACAAATTTACCATTAAGATGAGTAAATAGAGATTGCTATACAGAGATAAATTACATTATATTAGTTTTATATAGTTTGAGTGTAATACAATAGGAAAGTTCGACAGCATTTAAAATTCTTCATTTTATTGAAAAAAAGGAACGGATACGAAGAAAATACTTACAAAGGTTCGGAAAAGAGATCGCAGGTCTTTCATGAGTTGGACGACAGTGAAAGGATCGATGTTTTGCAGATCAAGCATTGCCTCTAGTTCTCCAATGGTCATGTTTGCAATCCGATTACCAAGAGCATCAAGACCTTTCACTTTAAGTATTCGAAGAAAAGAAAAGGTAATTAACAATTAACATAAGTTTGTCCCTTCCGCTTATCATCGCTAGTGCACTACAAATATCAAGATCCAAAGGCCAAATTTTAACAGGACCAATTTGTCAAATGAAAATATTCAACATTTAATTTGCACGAGACGACAAGGAAGAATTGGAAAGCGTACACGTTAATCCGCCGCCGATGATCGCATCTCCCTGCCATGCGCCCGAGTCGGCTCCAGGAGTTAGGCTGAGGTCAAACAAACTGGTTCCTCCTGTCATACACAAATATAAATATAAAACAATCAATTGCTATGAAATTAACTTCTGTTGGCTTAAAAACCTGACTTCTATTGTTGTTCAATATCAAGTGGCAACATTTAATGAAATTGTTTTTCCTTTTAATGTTTTACCTGATGTTACTGACACGGACACAGCTCTCCTTTTTCTTGACGGAACAGGTGTCTTGTCCTCGTTACCAAATATCAAGGTCCCCAAGGATCGACGACTTTCAGTACCAGATCCGGCCATCCCTTGCATAAAAAAAGAATAAAATATGAAATACCGAAGCATTTACTTCCAATCAATCTTTTGTAAATAGCAAACAAAAACTTGGTGATGCAAGTTAGGCCTACATAATATTACACCAATGGAGGGGGGGGGGACTAGTTTGCTGTCACCCGGAATCCAAAAAGGATACTATAAGGGAATGTAATGGGTCCTTTGAGAAAACTTTGTCATTTTTCTGGAAGGATTTTTCTGAAAGGATTCAACAACGTTTAACCATCAATAAATAATGTCAATCTTGCCTACAAATCGAACGTTCATTGTCAAAACATTATAAATTAAAATCTCACTCTTAGTCTATTGTTTTCTGAATCCCCAAAAACCTAAAAAAAAAAAAATATTCAATTTACACATTTAACTTCAACTACGTAATTGAGTACAGTTTAATTCCTGCATTTTATGTTTATAATCCGAAGTGAAATAAATAGTAACTCACTTGGCTCTACATCTTTTTCTGGCTGTAGTCTCATCATGATATTCTCTTCAGAGGAAATTATGCGTGAATCTGACTGAAGAATTCTCCTGAAGTATTCAATAGCCTTATCGGCAGAACTCGTGGTAAAGTCTCCCATGTTGTTTCCATCCTCTTCAGAATCATTGGTTCTACGATGAAATAAAATAAACAAACATTAAGTGCTTTAAGTTTGTTTGACTTTGACATGCTTGTAAAGGGGGTTTGATTCCAACATAATCGTGGGCTCAAGGATGAATGTACTAATCGACCAAACTTTGTATAACGCGAAAAGATGCAAAAAAAAAACACATTGTTGAAATTGAGCTTAATGTTCGAACTATTAAAATAAACCTAATTTTTCTAGATTTAAACATAGTCGCCATAATGACTTGTATTTTTACATTAACATTTGATTGTATCTTAAGATTGTTGCGTTTGTTAACATTCATCTTTATGTTTTGTGACTTGATCTCTTGGTCACATAATCAACTTATGGGTGGTTGTGACACTACGGAATGACAAGGATTCTTTAACGGTATGCCTTAATCACAGCCTTTTGCCACCAAAGAAACTTTGAACGTACAGATCGTCCACGCTCCTTCTCTTCCTCCTGGAACTGCTTCCTCCCTGGCCACATTGTGAGGAAGAGAACATAGTGTCTTGTAGAATAACGATTGGATCGGTACATCTCTCTTGCCAGCACACGGTGAGGTCGAGGTCAACATCATAGACAGACTCATGGGGGCGCTCTATATCATATCTGGTGAAACCCAAAACGAAAACAGTGTAGGATGATTTGAAAATATAAGTGTATTTTCTATAAAAATCAAAATAAATATACAACATAAATTTCCTTTTGCTTTTTGGAAAATATCAGCTTACCTGATTTTCACGTTACCGATACGTTTTTCCTGGGAATGTGCTAAAAACAAACAAACAAAAGCGCTAAACAAGTTAGTTTCTTTCAACAAAAATAACTATTTGATAATCTTACTCGAGAGGTTATACGTTTTACTTGTTCCCAGTTTCTGTTTCATGTTTGTTCTTTGCATTGTTGTCCTCTTCTTGTGGAATGACTTCAAATGACTGACAACAGCCGGTTAACTATATCTCTATAGACAACTTTTTTGTATGAAGACAACAAACAAGGTACGAAGCATGTTTGAAATCACCGTAGAAACACTTGTTATGTAAGATAGGGATAATGACGCGATACATAAGCGTACAATTTTTATTAATATTAGCCTTTTCCGGGTTTGTAAACAGGCATTTATTTCAACATGACTTACTTTGCAATGTTACTATGCTCAACATTTCGCTGTGACTCCATTCCTCAAATCCGAACGAGAATCGACCGGCACACGCATCAAGTTTTACCCATACTGAAAATGACCTTTGTACTATGTCCAGGTCGAGGGTCAAGCAGCAACCAACTCCAAGGCATGATTCATCTAGGGAACAGTACGACGCAATGGACGATGGAAGGGAGAGGGAACCACAACCTGAGATGAGCAGACACACTTTTTTTAAATACAGAGTCGAGTTTCAGTGCAACGTTTAAGGCTGTTTGAATATTACTTCTGAGTAGTCAAAGCATATCACATTTACGGCTTACATGAGCTCTCAAACAATATTGAGTTTGTCTTGCCTACAGATGGTTTACCTGAGGTTGTAGGTGTAATCTGTTCTGGTGGACCACTGCATGGCTGAGCTAGAAGGACATCTGTGCTCACACCCAGGCGGTTAATCACCAAACCGCTTGCATAGTCTGTGACACTACCAACTTGAAGACATAAATATTGAAGTATGTTATAAACCATGGTACTTCAGTGTAAGTGTTATCAATAAAACCATCTCAAAAATTACTTACAGTTCTCTTGTAGGCTACATTTTGTTACTGCAAACCTCACTAGAACTTGTTTTTGTACTTTTGGTATCTTCAAAACTATGGAATTTGAATATTTTACCGGTGCTCCTCTATAGTGCCCACTTCGTATAATTATATATTTTTTAAATGTATTTCAAAAAAATTGTTTATGGCCTCACGTTTCGACATTGCAGAATCTTTCTCAGAAGCTACAAATAAATTTGAAAGAAAGTTTTCAATGAACTTATTTTTTATCAGACTGTTATATTAAGAAGAACTTTCCTTAATAACTGGTTGGATTTTGCTTCGATAGTGTCAAATAATGTTTTCTATTTTAATGATGCTGCATCAAACAGAATGAACATTTTAACATACCCAAGTCCTGGGGCCACTCCAGAGTCCCAGTCACATTACAAAAAGGAATTGGTGCCATGAAGCCATCTAAGATGCTGATGTCTGGAGCACATAATCCAGCAATGCAGAGTTTCAAGGAGAGTGACAGCACAAAGTTCCGATTGTTTGATGTCTTGTCGATGGTGAATGAAATCGAGACCACATCGCTCAGTGATTCCCTGATCTGCTTGCCCCACTTATAACTAAAAGACACAGAATCAAAGGTATCCGGTACGGAAACCAATGTAGGGATGAATAGTGGTGCTGATGTAGCAAATTAATGTGGTATTTTTGTAAGCTAGTGATGGTGGCTTCCATATACTGGGCTTCCAACTTTGGCTTCCAAATCTCTGTTACACTCTTGAAGGTTTAGCATGCGAAAGGTTTCGCTGGCGTGTGTGTAAAGCGTTCGCCTCTCACCAAGTTGGACCTGGTTCGATTCCCGGCTAGGACCATAAATGTGAGCAGAGGTGTGCCTTGGTTCTCTTATAACCCATGAGGGTTTTTCTCCAGGCTATCCGGTTTTCCTCCCCCCGGAAGGCGCTGAAGGCGCCCTTGATTGCCGAAGGCGCCCTTGCATGCCTGCAGCTCTTGCAAGTGTTGCTGCGTCCTTTGCAATTCAGCCCCTCAGCTGCCAGTGAGGATGATTAGCTTCTCAAATAAGTATTATTGAGTCCTAATCTAATCAAAATTAGGAGTGACAAGAAAGTGGCAAGGGGACATGTGCAGTAAATTTACCTTAATAGTGTGATGTTGAAACTCCAGTTCTCAAAGCCGACACTTGCAGTCAATTCACAAGGATCTACAATCAACCAAGCCCGTAAAGACTGAGTTGTGCTGCCTATGTCTGCAGTGACACAGCACTCAACCCCAAGGCAGGCATCCGCATACTGGCAAACTCCCCCTGATGAAAGAGCAGGCAGACGAGGCAAATGTGGACAGGCTGGAAATAAAAACGTGAATAAGTGTGATTAAAAAGAAACAAAAACTCTTCGTTATTTTAAGAATCTACAGATTATCTTTTCAAGTAGTGCTGGGTACTTTGTTTCTTACTGTTAATGTGAAGTAAATAGTTAGGTGTTTCAAAAAAGGTGATTTTTTTCAAATGCATTGGACCTATGATAGAATTTTTTTCTGTAAGGAGTTTAACTTATTTAACCAAATTATCATAGTTTTTATGTCTTCAACAACACAGTGATACAGACTTATTCGAGTTTCCTTAACATATTAATACCAAACTAAACTAAATTTGGTGTATTTGATGCCTTATAAACAAGAAAAAAAGTATTTGTGAGAAGTATTTTTTTTTTCATGCCCCTCTTCCTCACTAAAGAACTCCTAACACTAACTGGGAACCTTACCTGTGCTACTCGTCGGGACTGCAATACATGGAGAGGCTGAAACCAGACGCCTTGGTAGTCCCAGAGCCTGCGCGAGAACATCTAATCCGATATTTAAATTGCCCAGATGGGAGATTGAAGTCAAGCCTAGAAAAGATAAAAACAGACAAGAGTGCCAGCTCCAGACGTGAAAAAAACGGGGTCAAGAAAGATCTCTGCCAAACAATTATCAAAGAACATCTCTATTAAGTAATCTATGAAGTACATGCGCCTTATGGGATGGTTGCATCGACTAGGCCTAAATGTAAATTATAATTATTAATATTGATTAATTCTGGTTGTGAAGCGAAGGATTATCAGAAAGCGAACTCAATCACTATTATTGCCAAGAACTCCATAGAGAGAAGTCGAGGAAGGAAGTTTCAGTTTTTAGATGTGGGAGGAAAACCCAAGAGATTTAACCAGGGAAAACCCACGCAATCAGGTAGGGGCTGAAAACCCAATCAACATAGTGCCCCCGGCGGGATTCGAACCGGGGTCCTAGAGGTGCAAGGCGTGGAAAGATACCACTACGCCAACCCAACCACCCGATTGACGATGATATAACCACTGAAAGGTCTAGCAGGAAAATGATTTAATGTGGAAATATTTCATTTAAATTATCAGCATCACTGATGTCTTAAAATCCCTATTACCTGGTAGTTCTCTCCAGGAGATGGTTCCGTTGGAATAGCACTGAGGAAGTGGAGATATTGTTTCGTTCAGAATAATAATTCGACCAATGCAGACATCACCTACACATGCATCCATAGATAGACTTGATGATATCTTGCCATCGAAAAGTTCCAGTTTGAATCTATAAAGCAATATATTACATTCATTTGGTTTTATTATACGACACATTTTACAGTTTAGAGCTTGATTTGCAGAAAGCAATTTTCTATAAAAAACGTTTGATAGAGATAGGGGGAAAAATCTTACTTGAGCAATACAAAGTTTCCGATGGTGACCTCCTTATCGACACCGATGTCCAACTGTGACAATGATTTGCTGTACTTCCAGTTACCAAACTGTAACTTTAGCTGACCATGGCAGGGGTCAACCACCATTGAGGCACTGAAGGTGTGATTAAGAGGACCGAGGTTCACGTCCAGGCAGCACTTTATTCCAAAACAAGATTCCAGGATGGCACAGTGCGCCAATGAGTTGAGATCACTGGGAAAGTGCATTTCTGGACAATCTGAAACAGGAATTTATAGTGCAAACACGTTGCTTATAAAGTTAACAATTAAGCAACCTCTGAACTACCACTCTCTATTTTACGATTTCTTTCTGGCTCAAAATCATCCTCCATTGGTTTAAAGCCCTAGCTCACCATTGGTAAGAAAGAAAAACATAAATGTTCTCAGATTTACATAATCATACCTTACATGGTATAAAGATAATGGTGGTAAAAAACTTTCCTGGAAATATTTCTGCCAGAAGTGTTATCGTTTTTTTTAATAATAAAATAAAATAAGATCCAAATTTTTGTCTCATGTGAGACCAAAACTCTGCCTAAGAATGTGTACAAAAATGTTGAATGCATTTTTACCGTTTTCTCGCAAAGGAAACAACGAAATGAGCTGAAAGGTTCACAGGTTGGTTTGATTACATATATCGGATTTGTGCAAAGAATGGATGCATTTACAAACACTTGACCAATGTTGAGCTGGGCTTTAAAACAGAACTATCTTGACAATAATTCATAATGTAAAACTTACTTCTGTATGACTGGATCCTATTCGGATTTACACACGGATCACCATTGAAGAAGTCAGGGTTGATGCCTAGTTGATTTAAAAGCAAATCAGTTGCCCCCTGGACGATTTGTCCTGACACTGTTTGTACGAAACCATCAACTGTGAACAAAGGAATGAAATACGTCTATTTTAAAGGTCTAAAATTCCTTGTCGTATTGAAATGCGAGTTATTATTCCTCGGCTGGAAAATATGTTAAAAACACACAATTGTACGGTAAAAACACATACAATTTATTCTGTAATTTAATTGATGGTTGATTAAAATCAAATATGTAGCCAATAGGTAAGTGAGTATTTTTTTCCGTAAAAAAGATCAATACTTGTGAGAGAAATATTTTCTCATTCCAGCTTTTATTGCAGGTTGATTAAAATTAAATTTGTAGCCAAGAGCTAAAGTGAGTAAATGTTTCCATAAAATCAGATCAGTGCTTGTTAGAGAAATATTTACCATTTCAGCTTTTATTGATGGTATAATAAAATTAAATTTGCAGCCAAAAGCTATAGGGAGTATTATTTCCATCAAAACAAAATCTGTAATTGTTAGAGAAATATTTCCTATTCCAGCTTTTTGGTTTATTGATCTTTCATGACAATGCAAGGCTCATTAATGACATACAAATTTACAAAGCACCGAACGGTCGCGCTATTTTGAACTTTTGCCACGTGTTTTAACTTAATTTGTCATGTTTGGAGCAATTATTGAATGATAAATGGAGGACCGACTGACCCGAGAAGGTGTAATTGCTGAAATCTTGATTGCATACAGGGATTGGTATGGTCTGCAGGATATCGATATCGGCACAGAGTTCATCAATGCAGTATTCTAGAGTCATGTTCACTTGAAACTCCATGGACTCGTTGAGTTTATTGATGGAATATCTATACGGGAAATAAAACCTAGTTATAATAATAAATAGCACCTAATGTAGATTCTAAAAAAGTTACAACAACATATCCAGGAATAACAAACATAATAACACCAATACCAAAAGTCTTTAGCTCAATATTGGTAAGAACAAAAATATTAATATTCACAGATTTACATACACATTGCATGGGATCAGGATAATGATGGTAGAAAACTTTCTTTGAATATTTCTGCCTGAAGTGTTGTCGTTTATAAAAATACATAAATGAGATAACAAATCAGTTTTCGTCTCAGGAATGCGCACAGAAATGCTAAATGAATTTTTATCGTTTTCTCGCAATTAAAAGGTTAAAAGAAATGACCTGAAATTTTCACAGGTTGGTTTCATTACAAATATCTTGATTTGTGCAAAGAATGGAAGCATTTACAGTCAGTGCACCAATGTTTAGCTGGGGCTTTAAGAAGCGTTATCGATAACCTTGATTACATGCAGAATCTCTTCTTATGTATTGGTAAGAATTATATGCTTAACATGTGTATGTAAAATGCTTGCAATACAACATGGCCAAGTTTTAAGGGAATTCTTGAAAGTTTACCTTAGACTCATTCCAGGGGCAACTGCAACAACTGTTTCTTCTCCTGTTAAACAAATAAATTCATATGACATAAACAGTTTGCAATTCATGAAACCTTTTGAATGCACAGTTGGCTTTGAAAGATCACGCACATCAAATACACAGATTGATATTGTAGAATTTCGATTTATGGTTTATTCACAATCATTCTGTAGCCAGAAGGCTGAACTGCATCAGGTTTTCAAAGATTAAAAAGAGTGAGCAATTTACACATCTAAAAAGATACACAATAACAAACGTTTGTATGAAAATGGAAATATAAGTTGTATAGAACATTTTTATAGAAACTGTCAATCTTGGGATATGAAAAGTTAATACAACGTTTCAAGTTTGCGCTTTCATTCGCTTACCCCACTCATATGTAAACACTGATCCTTGTAACACCCAAGTCTCCAGGCCCAATGTGAAGGTTAAGTCACATGGGTCAAACTTAAACCACGCTGTGGCAGAGACATCAGCAATCTTCAAATCCAAGTCGAGGCAACATCGGAGCTCTTTGCAGAATTCACCCACGATAGAGCAGTTGCCCAGGGCACCGGTTGCACTGGAACAAACATCTTAAGTAGAATATCATGTGGAGGAATTTACAAATACATTTCATTAAAACTTGCGTTACCGTGACAATGAAATATGACTCTGACTCAGTTTTGTAAAACTTGAAATCTTGAATCATTTAATCTTGAATCAAAACACCCGTTTGTTTGCTAAAATGGTATCTCATACAATTGCATTTTGTACAAGAATCATCAACGTACCTTGCCTGTGGTTAGAGCATGCCTTCCCTGATAGGAAGCTGCCCAGGTTCAAGTGTCGGATGGCTGCATCGATAGCAAATTGGCCGATATTGCCCCCTAGATAGTCAAGAAACCCTGAAACCGTGCCACCTCCTGAGAGGATAGAATAAGAAAACAGTAAATTTCATTCTCACAAAGAAATACACCGAATAAATGAAAAAAAAGGAAAACAGTTCAATACCATAGTGTAACAACACAATCTCATAATATATTATTCTGGCACCCAAAAAATGAAATAATAATAATCAATCTACATCTACCTCTTTTAAAACAATAAAGGGATCAACACAAATCGGTGTATGGCAAAAACACAAAAATGCCTGTGGATTTTTTTTCACAGGACTCTGGAAAGTACTGAGTATACAGTACTGAACACAAAAAAAAACACAAATAAGAAAAGGGAACTCAAGAGCATGCATTATAACCACGTACCAGGTAGAGTAAAGGACTCTTCGGTGTTGCACAGCGGTATTGGAAGACGACTTCCCTCAAACACAGTCACAGTGTTGCATGTTCCATTCAAACAGAAGATTAACTGCAAGTTTAACTCAAACTGCTTGTCTACAGTTATCTTGTCCACACGCCACCTATGATAAAGATGAAGACAATATGGATTAAAAACAACGAAACTTTCAATTATTTTTGTTTTCTGAAACTATCAGAAAACAAGCTGGGAAAGAAGCCCAAGGCTGATAGATGGCGGTATCGACTTTTTAGACCGTTTTAATTCGACGCCTACATCAATCCTGACCAAAGAGTAAATACTGGTATTAAAATCAGTCTCCTTGCTAGTACTATCCTTAACGGGTTCACAAAGGTGTGGTGACAAATACCTCACAGTCAGCACGCTGTTAATAACTTCCTCCCTGTAGTCGCCCAAAGGATAGTGGAATAAGGTGATGCTATGTTCCCAGTTCTCAAAACCGATGGACAGGTTGAAGTTGCAAGGATCCAGGATGAGCCATGCATTGACCGTACGTGTCACGATCTTGAAGTCCATCTCCAGACAGCATTTGATGCCAAGACAGGAATCAGTCAGGGAACATGAGAGGAAATCAGGAAGCTGTTCGAGGTCGACACCTGGACAACCTTCGGAATGAAAAGTTAACTATTAGTCTTCACAAAGGTAGCCATTATTGCTATACTGAGGAGGGAGTTGGAAAAGTATTTTACCTTTCCAACCAAATTAAAAACTTACTCCGTACACATTCATCTTATTTTCAAAGCATATACGGTGCTCTTTGAGCTTGTGTTGCCAAACACTTACTGCTTCTCAAGGTGCCTGGTGTTCCTCTATCACACTGTTTACTCTGGAGATATTGCTAATAAAAAACAAAACAAAAAACGTTTCGATTTGTTAGGAATTAATTAAGTAAGAAGTATTAAACTATAACTAGTATAAAACTATAGTAAATTTGCGGGTTTAACCATGTATTCATCTCTTTTGGGAGGAGTGATGTTGTAGTCTCGACGTTATTATGCAGGGTTGTATCAGCAAATGTACTAGTTTACTAGTTATAGCTTCTTATCCATCACACCATGCAAATCTTGAAACATCAATTATTAAAGTATTAAGCACCAATTGGCGAGCCACACCTTCTCGAGGCTGCTCCTTTAACTTTGAGGACTCATGAAGACAAATTGTTAATTAGTTAAGATATTAAACCAATTAATCAGTTCACACTGGAAATAGTTTGCAGTTTCACTATAATAAGCATAATTCCAACATAAAAATGGAGGGTAATATCACCATACATCTGACCAAATGTGTTCAGGGCGCAAAAGTAAATAAGCAAACACTTTCATTGCAATTCGATCTCTACCGAGTTAAATCAATGAGTTGTGAGAACTTACAATCCAAGACAGGAAACATTGAATGAGATGAACTGAGTAAAGTATTCTTACATTCAATCCATATTTCTCTAGAACGAGGTCAATTGCTGAATCTCCTATCCGGCCTCCGAGTTCCCTGATAAACCCAGCCACCGTACCATCGCCTGGCAGGGTGAATGTGACTGCGTTGGTGTTGCAGATTGGTATCGGGACCCAGACATGATCCAGTATGGATGTTGTCGCGCATGTGTCGTCAATGCACAGTTCAACATCGAGTGTTACAGAGAATACCTTCTTCTCCGTCAGTTTATCAACTGAATAACTGAAGAAAGATTAAACGGTAAAACAAGTATCATGAATGTATTCAATACCAGTCGAATGTAATTACTTCTCAAGGATTCAAACAATTATAATAATGACTAAGGCTCTCTTATGAATTCTCAAAATGGCATAACCCACCTCAACGTCACATCACCACCAACAGTTTCTCTTGTCACCTGCCCCCAAGTGTAACTGAACAGAGTAAAGTTACGCTCCCAATTTTCAAACTCCACATGAAGCTGGAAGTTACACGGGTCCACTTTGATCCTAGCACCGAGCGTGAGTGTGGTGATGACGAAGTTCAGATTGACACAACACTGGATACCTAGACAGTGATCATCAATAGAACACTGGATGGTGTTTGCCACGGTGGGGAGGGAGATCATTGGGCAATCTGAAGTTGTAGGGAAGGGGATAGCAAAACAGAAAACATTAAATTGTTAATTGTGTAGGAAAGTGATTCTGAAAAAACTCAGGAAAAGAAAATTCTTTCTGATTGTTTGCTTGTTAACTAAACCAAGGTAGACTTAACGATTGAATGTACTGAGAAAAAACACATACTGCACCTGTATTCGTTGCCATATCTGTTGGTAACTCACAAGACCTCCCGCTTACAACATCCTGGAAAAGTATTAAAGGAGAAACAAATTGACAAGTGTAACTCCTCTTTCTTACTAAAGGGGAACCCTACATTTTCAAGAGAAGACGACCACAAAAAGCAGCACAAACTACTCTTATGTAGTCACTGACCGTTTGCTTTGTCTAACGTCTTTGCATTTTGTTTTTATCTTTGATAAACTAAGTTGGATTTCATGATGTAAGGGCTGCATTGAAAATGAAAACAAAAATGTGACTTACTTGTAGATTCAATTTTCTCAAAACCAAACCAATTGCAGATTGTCCCACAGTGTCTCCGAGCTCCGCCAAGAATCCCCGTACTGAGCCGTCACCAGGTAGAGTCAAGGAGAAGTTGCTATTACATATGGGAATGGGGACTCTCTTGTCCTCCATGACGGGGAAGTCTGTCGTATCGTCATCGACTTTAAGAGAGAATGCAAGATCGATCTCGTACTCACTTGAAGCATCCAGTTTGTCAATCGAAAATCTGATTTCAGAGAAAATATTGAGTAAAAATTAGTGAGCATGTATAATTAAGCGTTTCTTAAAGATAATTACAATATAACTAAGTCCAAATGTAAGGAGTGACACTCAAAAAGAATTTGAGTTGTTATAAAACACGCGACAAACATTAGTATGTGCCAAATACCACTATCCGCACTGTGTGACCCAGCATACATGCATTAACAAACCTGTGAAAAATTGATCTCGATCGGTCATCGGTGCACAAAACTCTTTGTTTTGCTAAATTCTTACAAACTATACCTTAGAAACTTTACCAATGTTGTGCAGACTCTTTGAAGGCAACTGCTTTTAAGAACAATAAATAATGATAAACAAAGAAACCGACTGCGTGGTTCCTTTGTTTTTATCGATTACCTAAACACAAATGTTTTATTGTGAATGCACCCCTCGCACTAGACAAACTTACTCGACACTTATCGCTTCTCCTACAGAGAATGTTGTAATTTGTCCCCATTCATGCGAAAACAGCGACATGTTGAAGTACCACATTCCAATTCCAACAGACACTTTGTAGTCACAAGGGTCGATTTCGAACCAAGCTTTAGAGCTGAGCTGGGTAACTTTTAGGTCCAAGTTGAGACAGCAGTACATGCTCGTGCAGTGGCTGTTTATACGGCAGGAAAACGTGGGCAGGCCAGTTACAAACTGAACAGGACAAGCTTGTGAATAGAGAAGTAGAACAAGTATAAGGACTTCAATGACTATAGGTTGGCTTATAGTCTTAAAACAAATAGTTTCTCTAATTTACGCACTACATGCTCTAAACACCGAGTGGTGTCAGTTTTTTAAGAGAAAATCACTGTGCTTCACCCTTTTTAAACTGAAACTGGAAACTTTACGATGAATCAAGTTGAAAATACGCGTCTTTCGCTATTAAGAGTTGTCTGCCATAAGGCTCTTTGCAAGAGTGGTATGGCGGACAAAACGACTGTGTTTTTGTTCAATCTTTTACACTTAGAAGTTAAATAGGATATGGCAGGACTGTCCTGAAAGGTTGCTGATTTTTTAAGACAACCAGAGTCACAGTAACATCCACTATTTATTGATTTTAGTAAAACAAATAAAACATAAAACATACCTTCATCATCAGTTGCTGGAGGAAGACTACATGAATCACGTGATAAGAAGTTCTGTAAAACGAAATAAGTTTCATTACATATCTGGTTCTTCTGTGCATTTTTAGTATTGGTCCAAAATAGAAAGTGACAACTTGATTTTTATGTCTCTTGGCCCTTTTCAAAGTAATCCCTTTTATGCACGAATGGATTAGCATTTTTCATTCGTGATTATAGACACTATATAGTTATATAGTCACCTTGAGTCCAAGACTATCAAGCACCACGTCTACTGCTGCATCAGTTATGTCCCCTGTCAAGGTGTTTAGGTACCCAGCGATTGAACCATCCCCTGGTAGGGAGAAGGTAGCATTTGGGTTACAGATCGGGATGGGTACACGGGCTCCCTGTAACAGGTTGATCGGTGTACAGGTGCCATCTATGCATAGGGACACCGAGAGATCGATCAGGAATTCCTTCTGCGCTGTCAACTTGTCAACTGTGAACCTTTATCGTGTGGAAACAAAAAAATGGACGTCAGAAAACGAAAGTAAATTTCGACAGATTGACGGATCTGAATTGCTTGAAATTACAAACTGTTGTAAGCACTAAACAATTGCTCTATACATCTATCCAAGTCGACCACACCGGTTAGGGACTGTGTGGTGGCTTTTCTGGCATAAACGCTACCGTCTGTGTTTCCGTTTTGAAGGGTAATTTACACTCGCATATAGTCCTTCGGAGGGTTTAGTCTTCTAGACAAGGTTATTTTGTTTAAAAAGCTTCCATATACCGTGTGTAGTGTTCCTTGGAATCAAAAACTTAACTTATCATCATAAATTATACACTGCAAAAACTGGGGTGTTAAATTGAATCTCTTGGTATCTATATGTGACAACACCGACATGGTGTTAGATATCCCCATTGCTTTATCGTTGGTAAAATTAACACCACGTCGGTGTTGTCACCTATAGATACAAAGAGAATCAATTTAACACCCCAGTTTTTGCAGTGTATTATTCATGATGATAAGTTAAGTTTTTGATTCAAAGGAACACTTAACACGGTATATATTTCTATACTATTACAACACTTAAATCGTGGGCATTGTAACTGTCAAATGGAAGTAGTCTTAAAAGTTTTCCTGTTTTAAAATACAACCTGCTTTTAACGGCAGGTAGAATTTTGACCGGTTTGACGAAACGTGAATTTCATGCATTACGTTTTACGGTGTATAATTTCTTACATTTATTTTTTAATTTCATCTCAACATTTATTTCCAAATTGCAAAATGTACAATACTTAATCACTGCTAAAGGTCATTACGACAAAACCATTTAAAGAAATCAACAGTAATAAATAAGGGTGTAATGATTGAAATAAAATACATCTGTCAAATTAGGAAGTGTAAGGTTATTTACTTACGCGATGAGAATGGCATTACTTATGTCCACTGTTCTTTCCACACCCCAGTCATACTCAAAGAAAGTTACGTTTTTAGACCAAGAGCCAAAGCCAACAGACAGCTGGAATTCACAAGGGTCAAGAACGGCCCAAGCTGTGGTAGATAGTCGAGTGAAGACAAGGTCCAAGGAGGCACAACAATGGATTCCAAGACACCGGTCGTCTACAGTGCAGGTCAGTAAGTTCGTTGAGGGTTGTTTGTTTATAAGTGGGCATTCTATTGGATTAATATCAAAACAAAAATGAAATATAGAAGAAAGAGTTTGTATATCTGAAAAATCAGAACAGATATTATGGCATGAGTGACATGATGGTTATATAAATACCCTTGAAGAACAGAACACAAAACCTATATAATTTCTTGATGATGTAAAAATAACATTACTTACTGTTCTCTGCTGAAGCAAGGATGGTCAGGTCACACTGCTGATTACTGACAAATTCCTGAAGAATGAACAAATTATCAAACCATATAAAGAATATCGCAGTCATAAAATTTACAAAATGTTAATACGTTGTTGAAAAATGGTCTTGAGTTAGTTTAATTTACCAACCTGAATTCCAAGTTTCCGTAGACCAGCCTGGATTGCTAACTCGCCGATGTTACCACCGAGGTCCCTTGCTAGTGCTGCGAAGCTTCCATCACCAGGAAGTTCAAAAGAAGCGTTGAGATTACAGAAGGGGATTGGGATGATTGCATCATTGAGGATCGGGGTAGTGTCGCAGTCGCCGTCCAGGCAGAAGGTCATGCCCAAGTTGACCTTGAAGGATTCCTCGACCTTGTCAATGGTTAGACTGCGAGGAATTTCAAGTTGTTTGTTTACGGAAAGCAAAAGGTTTTAAACACTTAAAATGACGTGAACATCTTATTATCATGTGCAGTGCTATTAACAAACAGTTCAAGTATCTGTATTATTTATGAATTGTTTATAAAACTACAGAAAGAGGAAATACGTGAACAGGTTGTCTTCCAGTTAAAACAAGTTCCATTTGGAACCAAATAAAGATCAACGTATGAAATATTTACACACGAGAAGGTGCAATACCTTTGCTGTTTCTTCACAATTTACCTTAAAGATACGGCATTGCCAATGGTGACCTCTTCCTGTTGACCCCATTGGTATGAGAGGATTTGTAGGTCTTTACTCCAGCTTCCCAGACCTAGTGACAATTGATAGTCACAGGGATCAAAGATGAAGGAGACACGGGTGCTGATTGGCGTGAGTCCTGGGATTGGAAGCTCCATGCAGCAGTCAAACCCCAGACACTTCTCTGGAAGAGTGCAGATGAGGTTTCTTCGTAGACGTGGAAGTCTGACATCTCTAGGACAAACTGTGGAGAAGAAATATGTGTAATTAAGCTATAATTGTGATCATTGCGATTATTGTGATCATTGTTTGAGGATATCCTGAATTGACCACTGTGAAAGGTTCTTCCCCTGAAAACCCCTGTAAAAATAATCATACAATTATTTCATTCTAGTTTACGAAACCAGACCTGAGGTCAATTTACCTCACACTTTGATGATTCACAAAACAGATTTGGAGGCTGGTGTTTACTTTGTCCAAATTAAATACAATGTATTCCTTCTAGGTGTCTCTTTTCGCCTTCACATTGACCTACCTCTATGCCAACCATTCTGTGTGACTTGAGGGCGGACACAAGGCTCTTGACTGATGAACTCCTACAAAAAACACACCATCAATTAGATAAATGAGGTGGTTGAGCTTATCTAAAATAAGAATGCACGAAGAGGAGGGTGGAAGGACTGAAACCCATGCAAAAAGACAACGGGAATAGCATAAGAAGAGGGTAGGATGCAGCAAACGTACTTTTCACTCCCATGTTCATACTCTGAGTTATATAGATAAGAGGTTATCAAACCTTGTTGACTTTCGAAAACGTTCTCTTCTATACATTCAGTTGTTTCAAGCTACATAGGACTTCTTTCGAAGTCTTTTTAGTCTGGTTGTAGCATGAGATTTACTTACTGACAAACCAAGAGCACCAAGAACCGCCTCTATAGTTGACCCAGCGGCATTTTGTCCCACCATCTTCAGGAAACCGGTTACAGTCCCATCACCTGTGTAAAACAGTTTACAGTTGGTAACTCTTTTTTGTGTCGTAAACTTTAGGACAAAATTTAATACAACTGTTTACGAGGCTTCAAGGTCAAATTCAGTCAGGTGATGCCTTTACTTTTCAAAAGATAGAGTCCTTATGAACAAGTGGAAAACAAATTAAAGTCTGTATAAAACCTCAAATTAAAATGACGTAAAATCAAAATGTACTTGATTACTTATAAGACAAAATGCAAATTTCGTTAACATAAAAACAAAACAAAAAAATTAGACGGCGCATTTCATATTGGCTTGTACGTTTTTGTTGGGGATGTTCTTAGTTCATTCCTGAATTTTTTGGTGATATTTAATCGAAACGGCAATGAAGTTGACCTTTTGAGTCTGTTTTAAAACCTCAAATTAAAATGACGTAAAATCCCAATGTATTTGATAACTTTCAAGACAAAATGCAAATTTCGTCAACATAAAAGCAAAACATAAACTAGACGTCACATTTCATGTTCTTTTGTACACTTTTGTGGGGAAGTTCTTAGTTCATTCCTGAATTGTTTGTTTTATTTAATTGAAACGGCAATGAAGTTGACCTTTTGACTGACGCAAAAATTCCTTTTTTGGAATGTCCAGATCCATTTTGTTGTTGATATCCAATGACGTGTTAACATGAGAATAGAGACTTGTACTTTTTCTATAACTTTTATAAGGTGTGAAGGGTGAACGCAATGTGAAACATTTACTGGAAAATGAGTGCATAACAAGACTGAATTTGACCATAAAACCCCTGTTTAAAGCACTGACAAAATGTGCTGAACATAGAAATATGTCTTTGTTGTTAGCAAATGAATTCAAAGACCAAACATCCTCACACTGTTCTACGATGTTGAGACATGCATGTTCACAGCGCAAAACGATTTAGTGAGTGTAACAATGTATGATTATATTTTAATTTTATAGAAACCTTTTATAGTTTAATCGCTTCATGTTTGTGTTTCTGATTTTCTTTTTGGTATGAACAACACAGTCAATGATTCTTAAAATGCGTGAACGCAATGTGAAGAGCCATCCCACCTCATCACTGAGGTTTAACCTCAAGTACAAGCTGAAACATAATGTCCTCACAAATACCACGGTAACCTTGCCATCTTTCTTGTGTATGTGTTACATACCTGGAAGGGTAAACGTTGCGTTCTCGTTGCACAATGGTATCGGTACCCGTGTTCCTTTCAAGATGTTAATAGAGGGCGCAGTATCGCAATCAGAATCGGGGAGACAAAGAGAAAGCGCCAGGTCCAAGACAAACACCTTGTCTTCAGTCAACTTGTTGATGGTGTAGAGCAGGGTCAAGGCCTTGCCGATCTTAAGGTCCTCTTGTGTGCCTGCCAATAAACGGAATTTAAACGTTTTTTTCCCCAATAAACTAAGTTTCAAGATGTTTTTTTTTATGAGAACTAAATTCAAAAGAAGATAAACCATATTCTCGAAACGACTAGTTTGAGTATGAAATACTTGGGCCCAAACACTAACTGGGTGTTCTTATAACCCTTGACATGTCACTTTTATTGTTTCTCTTAGTGGTTTTACCCATCTTTCTAAACTTAACGAAATGTCTGTATGCCTTTCAAACAACGTTGAACAATTCCTCCAGAGCAAAAAACCCATGGATCTGTCTTTGATAACATTGCCTCAGCTACAGAATACTCACCCCAGTGGTAGTCAAATATGGTGAAGGTCATTGACCACTTTCCAAAGCCCATGGACAGTGTGAACTCGCATGGATCCAGTACAAGCCATACGTTACTTGATAACACTGTGATTTGAAGATCAAGATCAACACAGCATCGCACACCGAGGCAGCGATCCGTAAGGTCACATGTCAATGTGCTGTGGAGACGAGGAAGTGTAACATCTGTGCACACTGAAAAACAATGAAAACAACTATTTGAAGACAAATGAACCGGGAAATAGATGATTTCTTTTTAATATCCCCAGGCTCAATATGTTTTCTTTCTTGTCTACTTTAAAAGAAATATGCCCAATAACTCTGAAGCAAATAAAAAACAGCAAATTAAAACTGTGTCTTTTTGCAAAACTAGAAAGTAAGCTTTGTCCCATGTTTTATTACTTGTCTCGGCAAAGTTATTACTTGCACGTGATACTTTATCATGAAAAGGAATCAACTGACTACTTGCACCCATATGGATACCAAAATTGATTTCTAGCCCAGATCAAACTGTGTTTAAACAATCCTGTAATGCACTACTTAATTGTTTGTTCGTACCATCCTGAGTTGTGGAGACACAGGGTCCATCAATTATTTTATCTCTGAGACCAATAAACTCTAGAAGGATGTTGATGGCTTGCTGACCGGCATTCTGACCAACTTGATTGATAAATTCAGTCAAGCTATTCTTCCCTGTGTATAAAGAAACAGTATAATAAAACAATTACTAATGGAGATACCCTTTAAAACAACATTACTGATAATTTTGTCCATTCATAAATTGAAGGTTCTTTATCAATTTAGGAAGGAAAACTTGTGAACATTTGTCTACTCATTTCGTTTGTTGAGTTGTCTGGGTGTTCTATAAAAAAAAAAATCCTGATTTTAGTTAATGTTACTTTTTGAAAAACTTGCTGCACTCATAATTATTATAACAATTATCCTTATTAATTTGTGGGATTCTATTGTTTCCTGTATTTATCCAACGATTTGGGGGTAACTTCTTAGCTAAGTCATTTCTAAAATTTACATCAATAACATGATATTAAAAATTGTATTTATACCTGGCAGAGAAAATGAAAAGTTGGAGTTGCAGAATGGAATCGGCACCCTGTAGCCCTGAACGATGTCAATGTCAAAGATACACTCATCCCCGTTGTTGGGGCAAACCGATGCCCCGAAGTCAATCTGGAACTGCTTCTCATCATCAAGTTTATCGAGTGCGTAACTCAGCGTGATGGCCCCAATTTTCTGTTTTTTTACTTGGCCTAAAATAAATTTAACAAACACGCTTCATTATCTTCAAATGACAAACTTTAGAAAGTTATCTCTTTGGCACAAACTCTTGGTGGCGCACTGTCAAGGCGGCCTTAAATTATGACAGTATGCAGAGACACAGCGAGTCAAGAGAAGCCCGATGCTTATCTCAATAGAAAATTATGCATCAAACTATTCCAACTATAAGCAATTCCCCAAACGTGTCTACTGTATAGTAATTCAAATTTGTAAACACTCACCCCAATCGTAACTCAACAACAACTTTGAGTACCGCAAATGCTGAAAGGCAATTGTAATTGTGAAATCACAAGCATCAACTTCAACGAATGCTTCGAAGGAACGGCGGAACTTCAACCTTTGAATGTTGAGTTCAAGACAACAATCAAGACGGAGACAGTTCTCAGTGAGTGAGCAGTAAGCAATCTCGGCAACCTTCCCGGAGAACGCTGGCAATGTAAATATTCCGCAACCTGCATGGAGACGATGTTAGTATTGAAAATATACGAGTCTTGAATTTAATCAGTAATTTAAACATTCATCAGGTACTTCCATTTTCTGGGCTAATCACTTAACTATCTTACTCTCTTATGTTACAAACACTTGTCACAAACAGTTAATAGCCGTTTATTTTTATAATGCATTGTTTTTTGTTCAAACTTACTTCGTTCATCCTCAGAGAGCCTAAGTTCTTTATCAGATCTACTTCCTGTTGTTAGAAGATCTCTGTCCTCGAGTGCACCGATGAGCTGAGAGTCGCTTAAACTGACTGGTGTAGGACAGGGCTCTTTTCCCTCCAGAAGTTCCTGTTTTTTAAAAAACGGGAGATGAGAGAGGCAATTAATGTTAACCATTCCAAATTGGTTTTTCGTTACGTAGGATTAACTTAAAAACATTTAAGGGCACCCAACGTTATCAAAAGTAAGTTTTCTAAAAGTTTCCTCCAATATTCTTGAGGTTACCAAAAATTGTGTTGCATAAGGTACATTCTGTAAAGCAGTGTAGGTAAATGTGTATAAAACAACTCCAAAACAATGATACCTACTTTGTCAAGGCCAAGTTCCTCCAGCACATACTCAAACGCTGCATCTATCCCTGCCTGGAGAAGTTCCTCTCCTGTCTCTTTGACCAACATTTTCAGCTTGGCACGGCTGAAATAATCCTCGATGTCAACTAATAGAATATTATTAAAATGTACAGTTTCACTACTGGTGCGTTATCAAAAGTTATCACACACCAAATGCATATATAGGAAACAAATTAGAGAAACAAAAATTCTGGGTAAAATGCGTGAGGGAGGAAGGGGTCATCTTCTCGATGACATGCAAGATGAGTTCAGATAGAGTAAAATGCATCCGTTGGGGGGAACTGATGTTTTTTTCACAAAATGAAAGCTATTTTGCGTTCACGCATAAGCAATTTGAGACAATAGTGTACGACACTCAAACACATAACGCTTGAGGCAGGGTTTAAAGTGACTTACTGTCAGGCCAAGTAAATGTCCCATCAGGATTGCAGATAGGTACTGGTACAGCCGAGTCCCGAAGCACATCGATAAAGTTCAGACATTTGGAGTCTCCACTCTCTGGGCAGAAACCCACGCTCATGCTGACAAGAAGTTGAGATCTTGTCTTTTCAATGCCAAACCTAAAATGAATGTTCAGGTTAAATCACTTGTACTGTAACTTAGCATAATACGAATTTTGATCATCATCGCTTATTGCAAAACTTCACAAGCATTACATGAACAAGTAACTCCTTCAAAACACAGCTCAAATCTTCAAAAAATGTTAAACCTTTTTTTTCAGACGACAACCAAAGCAAATTGGTCGAAAGGTCGAGTATTATGCAATCCGCTATTTTTGAGCCACCATTACTCAAGATAGTTTGAGTCACCGCAGCTTTACTCAAGAACTTAAACTTTCACTTTTAATGCTTTAACATTAGTCGTATTTTAAGTACAAAATAGGAAGAAAAAGAAACACTAACCTTAGATGTAGTTTCATATCATCAACAAAGGGTACGTCAAAGGGTATCGGTACTTCCCATTGTTTACCTGAAGGATCAATAAAAAAACAATTTAGATTAACCCTGCGTTCTGAAAAAACACACTTACTGTACCTAGCTTCTAGTGGCTCATGAAAGAGGCACTTTTATATTACGGGTAATAACAGTGTTTCGGGGACACAATCCTTTTTTCCAATGGACTGAATAGATGAATGGAACTTCCCTGGACACACACAGCAAAGATTGAAGCATTCTGGCAATTTATACATTGGTTTTTCTCTCAGGTGGCCTACGGCTATTGCAACCAGACATCAATTGTACCAGTAAACATTGAAATCACTATTGCACGGACACTGAGCACTGACATAAAACAGAAGTAGACTGATAAAGAAACCCCCCCCACCTCCACCAACCACAAGAGTCCCCTGAGGCTTTGTCTATCGTCAGTCTGTCTCGATCAATCAATAACAACCATTGTATGTTGACAGATTAGTGGCAGATACAAAGTGTGTGCACAAACATATGGGGCTTGGCTGATGGCCAGTTTGTCAAGGGCTGGCTCGACCAGTGAACGAACCCTGGGTGGCTAATGCATATGCATACTTCACAAGTGTGCCCGAAGGTAAGTTGCAAAAAAAAAATCAGCGAAATTGGCCCAGAGATTAAGCAGTAATCCCAAAAAATATGAAAATATGCCTCGAGTTTGAGCACGGTGTCTTTAGGTAGGGAGACTGCCCAGATTTTGTCATGATGGGACTTGGTACAACCGGTAGTTGCGGTTACAATTTTAGGAAAACGCAAAAATCGCTACAAATATATAGGCCTAATTCTCTGTGACCTTTGCCTCAGTGAGCAACTCTCAAGCCTATGTAAACAAACCGACAATAAAAATGCAAAAAGTCAAAAGCTTAATGTCAACCGATATTTATCATCTGCCTTTCAAGAAACCTTTATAAAGGTATTTTAACGCCAAGTGTACCACGAATGTGGTCGACTGTGAAGTTTATCTAAAGTAACACTCAACTTACCCCACTCTGCCTCAAGTATATCGACAGTGTAGTTCCATGAGTTGACTCCCAGGATGAATTGAAACTCACAGGGATCAAAGCGCACGAATGCCTTGAAAGCCAGAGACACCATGAAGAGTTTAATGTTCATGCAGCATTCTACACCCAGGCAGCTCTCGTCAATCTTACAGTACACATTCTTGGGTAGGGAGACCTGAAGTAGAGGACAACCTGCGGCAGATTGAAAATATATATTTTTTTTATAATAAAATAAAAACTTTAATTTGTTTATATCCATGGTATTCATAGATATTTGATAAGCTATTAGTTTTTGTTATACACTTCCAATTTCTCCAGCGTTACATTATTTTGAAGCCATTGAAATTCAAAGAAAATGATACAATCTGGTGCAATTCAAAACATTATGCATGAGCCAGGTACAACAATTGAAATCCGAAAGATTATGGAGATTGAGGTGGGCGACTAACAAATACATGTCCCTTTCCACCCCATAAACCACAGTGACATGATTTCACATCTGTTAACCCTATCAGGACCGGGGGGGGGGCACAATGTGCCCCCCCTACCAATTTTTTCCCCGTAATTTTTTAACGCTTAGGCCGATCACCGCGAAATTTTCTGACTTTTCCTAAAATATATATAGAATCATATTGGCAAAAAAAAAATGATACCGGGGGTTAGCTATTGCCATGGCAACCATTTGTTTGACCTTGGGTCACACGATTTTACTGTTTTTTAGTGATTTTTAAAACTTTTTGGACATAATTTCCACTTATTTTAGATTTTTTTTGACAGAAAAGTGATAGTGGTGAGTCACGTGATAGTCTGAAATGATTTTGGGAATTCAAAATGGCCGCCATTTTTGGCGGCCATCTTGGATTTTGTTTTTAACAATGGAATATTTTCAACCTGCTAATTTCTTACTTTTAAGACCCCCAAAATGTTCAGATTTGTCAATCAAGCCTGATTATTTATCCCTGGGCCCTTGGCGGTGGTCATTTTGATTTTTAAGTGAAAAAACTCAAAAAACATTTTTTCCCAAAAATGGGATAAATTAGTGAATTATTAAGCCCCTAAAGATATTTCAAGTGACTAAATTAGGTTCAAATTATATTTATCTTGTTAATATGTACAAGTATGCCAAGTTTCAAAACATTCAGACTAAAATACAGAAGTTATGGCAAAAAACACGATTTTTGACCAAAAATGGGCAAAAAACAGTCAAAAACGCCCTCTAGTGACGTTTTTTTGAAATTTTGTGACGTCATCATATAGAACTCGGTGAAATGAACATTTGTGGCAAGTTTCATCAAAATCGGTCGGACACTTTGGAAAATACGGAGGGGGGGGGGGCACTATGTGCCCCCCTGGTCCCCGTACAACCAAAAAAAGCCCGGTCCTGATAGGGTTAAATTTTAATAACATGAACACTTACGGTCGTCAGGTTGTTTGTATCGATTGAGGAGTATCTTCCTGTCTCCTTGTGAGCTCAGACCTCGCTGTTGAAGCTCAATCCTTAAAGCATCGTTGGTCATAGACTCGGGGAGAACACACGGTTTGTTACTCACAAGTTCCTAACATTACAAACAAACATTTTAAAAGAAATAATTATCTAGATTGCACTCTGTGTTGAAAATGGTATAAACTGACCATTCAGCTGTGTTGATGTCTTTCAATAAAAGAAGTGTAAATTATTGAGTTATTATTAAAAAGCATTTTTTTTTTCATGTTAGTCACTATCCTGTTGGTAAGTGATGACGTTAAGAGCCGGAAGTGCAATGCAAAACAGTGGTATACATACAAACATTAACATTCGCTATACTGCACTTCCGGCTCCAAAACGTCATGACTTACCAACAGAACAGACCCAGTTGATATTGTGAGTCGGATTCCCCGCGTGCTGCTACTGTACAGTTTGTACTTAAGGTGACGCATGCGTGGTCAGACTTACACTATATCTTTACAGGCATTTTGCTTAAAGAAAAAGGCAGACTATGGGAGGAATGAAACCGCGTGTGACGTCAGTGCAGTCGTCAATATATCGTCGTGTGCCCAGCGAAAGGACGTAAGCAGTTTATGTTAAAATTTGTGTTTCAAGAATTATGAGCGGAAAAGTTTGGTAAGCATGTTGCCACCTAAAAATCATTCTAGAAAGGTTAAATTCTGCATGGGGAATGGGGAAACATGTCTTCAGGGTAATTCTAGCAAATAAAACTAACAAAATTGACGTATTTTTCATGTCAGGAGCCATATTGCTGCTTGAGTCCTTTTGTTACTGGGATAAACTACTTTATGTACCCGGCAAAAGGGCGTAAGGTCTTACGCCCTTTTGTCGGTCACACGACAATATAAGCATTTGTTAAGAGAGATGATGCCTTTATCTTGATCGTGTGTAGTTCATAAACATTAGGCCTATGGGTGGATTATAAGAATTGGGAGATCTAAAGTTTGTTGTGTTTTCAGTTAAACTTACGACTATTGTCTTGACAACGTTAAGCAGTTCGTCTGCTGTGTCCTCCAATTGGAGCTTGCGGGCGAATGCTAGGATTGAGCTTATCTTCAGATTCCGCAGAGTGAAGTTCTTGAAGGGTGACCCAGAGCCGAGTTTGGGTTGTGGAAGGCCGAGGGACTCCTGAGTTTCATCTCGACTACCTGACACAGGTGAAGATCAAATACGAAACCATTTTGAAGTGCTCAAACCCAATTCACTCTCATCTTTGCAATGAAAAAATGATTCCCATCGAAAGTATGCAATTTTGAAAAGTCCTTCAATCAAATTATACATTATTAACAAGCGTGTTTTAGGGCAGTAAGGCAAAATTTAAGACAAGCTACAAAACAGTTCGTTCAGTTCTAGTTTACTTCAAAACCTTCATCAAAACAACGAATGGAAGTTTTGTCTTACTCGGTGTGACTGC
The DNA here is from genome assembly GCA_911728455.2 of Marthasterias glacialis. Taxonomy (NCBI): domain Eukaryota; kingdom Metazoa; phylum Echinodermata; class Asteroidea; order Forcipulatida; family Asteriidae; genus Marthasterias; species Marthasterias glacialis. The sequence goes on along the minus strand of OU452233.1, from coordinate 2,729,469 downwards.
CTGTCTCAGAGATGATTGCCTCGGGGGTGGTTGCTTGGCAGGGTTGGGCCTTTGCGTTGAGGTGGATGGAGGTGTTGCGCGCCCTGGAGTTGTGTCTTTCATTGTACCCTTCTTATTGTTGCGTCCAAGTAAAGATCCTTCCTTTACAGTTTCGCCCTTTATATTGTATTTTTTGTGGGACGGAGAGAATGAATTCATTAATATTCACAGACCTTTGTTACGAAGCTCTCCAAGGTAAAACCGTCATGGTTTTGAAGAGTACTTTTTTGTCTTGACAGATTTGATAATTGCAAAAAGGATTTTGTAGCCAAACTTTTTTATTGTTTGATAAAGCCTCTTTTTGTGACATCATAAACAGTAAAATATAGACATCCGTACCTTCCAAACTAGTTTGTAATCATCACAGACTTGTATCCACTGTGGAATTGCCAGAGGACGTTTAGCCAGGTAGTTACTGGGATCAACATATCCTTCTTTTGCGGCTAAGTCGGCATCAGTCGGGTTATCATTGAGGGCGCTGTCTAGAATCGATGCCAGACGGTCTGGTTTGGTTTTTTTCATTGATAAATGGATGTAGTTAGCTGGTGTGCAAGCTGTGGCACTGCCCACTTTGCCAATCTCAGTACCAGCAATAACCTGAATCGAGGAATAAACCAAGGTATCAACTATCTAAGTCGTATAACCAAAATTTAAATAGAACATAATAAAGAGGTCCAAGATTTTATGCTATCCTCCCGAAATACGCATTGAACAATTGAAACAATCAGAGTAAATCCCACTTTAGCTTAATTATGTTGAAATGGTCTAGAACTCATTGCTCTCGATGTCATGCCAACTTTGCAACACCAATAAAGATGACAAATGCTAGCTTTTTGACCAGTCTAAATACAATTACATAGAAAAAATAAAATAAAAATAGATTGGTACTTACATTCGTTGCTTGCGTTTCAGATAAAGTGTAGTTTGGTGTAATGTTATCAATGATTATCTTAATGTTGCGAAATGAACCGCCTCTCGCTTCAAGGACGACTTGGTTTGGCTTCCCACGGCTCTTGAAGATCTGGCCAGAAAATGGCGCCACTAACTACAAATCACATCAAACAGAGTAGAAGATTTAACAGTAATAACATGCGTTTTTGTTTGTTTAAAATATTAGAAAAAGGGATTTCATTAAGTTCATCTCATATTTTGGAAGAGATTCGTTATGAAAATCACGTGAAAGTATACCAAATTCTGGCCACAAAATCTGTCTTGAGTTCTTAGCGTTTCAAATAAAACTCTTCTGTTCACAAAAGTAGTACCGTTGTCATTTATTTCACAATTATAACTTAAGTTAATCAATGATCAACCTTCGCTCCTTGGGGCATCTCCAAATCCACACCCTGATCTGCATAGTATCCAGCTGAGTCAGTTGGATAAAACCCACCCGAGGCGCACTCCCCAGACCCTGGTGAACGAAACTTCCTCGGAAACAGCTTGTGAGCTTTCGGACCGAAGAGCTTCATTACAAGAGTTTGAGATTTCTGGTATCTGGAGATTCAAATTGGATAAAAACTCGATGTAATAATAATGCACAAGTTGAATAGGCCTATTATTTTTTTGACTGCAAGAGGGCGCCCTTTGGAGGTATTTGAGGGTCAAACCATGGTAACAGTGTCGTGACCTCCAGATGCAATTATACTGATAATAAAGCAGACAATATACAACTCACAACCTCACAATTACAATGTGATCAGTGTAAGATATTTGCTTAGAAAATATAAAATGTACTTTCAAAATGGAATTAGTACTGCGTCCTGTCACAGATACGGCCTTTAGAGCGTTTTATGAAAAAGAAACTGTGAACATTTAAAATACTACAAAGCCAAGTCCCTTACCGTAAACAAATGTTTTCACTACAATGTCATGATTGTCCTAAAAAAGTTGTATACATTAAAATTATTCATTGACTAAGACACAAATTATAATTATGTGCCTCTTATAATTATGAGTTTTTACCAGGAAAGTGACATCGTATAAACTTACGAATCTTTCAGCGTTTGATAAGCTTCCTTGATTGCCTTAATGCTGTCAAAGACTAGGTCATAGATCTCAAAGAATGGAGCTAGGAGATCCTTGATTGGTTCAATCGGTGCCATCAGATCATCAAAGATGGACTCAATCTCTACCTGCACTCGTGTCCTCAGGGTGTGCTGATAACAAAAAAGTCAGATACATTAAACTCCAAAGATTAACACTAATAGTTCTAAAACAAAAACCAAGGTATCTTTAAAATGTCATGAAACTTTTCTTTATCCCGTTGACACGTTCAATGTAGCACCTGATGGTTTCTATACTGAATATTTGTAAATGTGGAATTTATCATACCGTATCAAGGGCTCCCCCTGTAAGCTTCTTGATGGGATCTTCAGCACTATTAACCTCATCAACCCACACCTTAAGATCCTTCCTGATGTTCTTAAGGTGCTCGGTCAATTCTTCGATCATGTCGCCAATTACTTTGGGTAAATCAAACCAGTACGGTCTTTGACCTATTAAAATAAAAAAAAAAACGTTAGAGCAAAAAACATACAAATAGAAAACACAAGAAACTACAAGCGTAAGGTAATGCGATTTGGAAATGGTAACGTCATTCTCGTTGTTTATATAATTAACAACAAGAATAAGTTAAATGATGTGTTTGTTCCATGCTTTACCCCCTCTCAAACTTGATTTGTACTTTTATCTTTTACTGATCCAACCTCTCCTTCACTTACCTTCCTTGAAGAAGTTTGCCTTCTCCACCTCTTTTTTAGCTTCAAATATTGCATCAACTGCTGTTTTGATACTGTTCAAAGAAGAAGATAAAAAAAAAACAGAAACATTTTTTCAAGCTCACAAAATATCTAACCAAATCGAGGCGAAGACAACAAAATTGTCAGGTGTAATGCCATGTCTTGACCGAGAAATAGCATAGTTTGTTTAACAGGGGTAATTCACAACCAAACTTTGCTGCATAGTCATCTTTATCAAATCGTTGCGGTACCCGTGGCTAATATACACGCGCCTGACTCGCTTCGTGCTACCGGGCAAGCCCGGTGGTATATCAAGGTCTTAGGTTCAAATTCTACCCGAGTGAGGTGCGTGTGGATTTGTTTTCCCATGACGAGAGAAAGTGCTGACTATACAGTGAATCAATACTACCTTTCATGATGTTGCTGGTTGTGTTATAATATTTAAAAGAATCCAATTTATGTTACTGTATTAGGGACACTTAATCCGTCGAGTCTGTTGACTTTGAAGACTCACTTGATAATTCCCTTGAAGATGTCTCCAATAGCTTTCAGCGGTGACTTGAGTAGATCTCCGATGATATTAGATATACTCGTGATGGACATCATAATTTGTTCTGCAGCCCATGGTAAGGTCACAGTGATAGCCTCATTGACAGCCTCGGAAAAAAACGATCAAATATTTCAAAATTAGTATATTTTGCAATTTTCTCTACATAAAAGCTCCTCTTACATTTGGAATGAAATATATTTTGAGACCTTTTCCATACAACTAAATAGTCTTCATCATAATAATAATGATGCTTTGAAATTAAGGTGGAACTTACTTGGTAGAACTCCATGACGTCTGTCTTGATATCACTGAATAGTTGAGCTGCCTTGTTGACCACCATGATCACGCCACGGATAGAGGGCGGGAGTTGATCTGGATCAAACTGCGAGAGTCTAGCAACGGCATTGGCCGACACCGATCTCATGTTCTGGATATATAAACATAACAAACGACACTTAAAATTAACATAGCGAACAGAGGGTGGCGTGCTCGGAAGAAGGTCCTAAGGCTGTACGGTCGTTTTCCAGGCACACGAATTACTGTTTGCTCCTGCACAATGTCACAAGCAATAACATGTCTCTTTAAAAAAACAGTAGGGCATAACTGATGCGTATTTATTTCTAATATAACACCCGAGACATGTTTTTTTCTTTCCTATGCGGGATTGGATTTTCCTGAATGATTACAAATAACAGAAAAACGATCACCTTTCTATACTCAGTTTTCTTGAAACACATTTTTGGAAAATAATTGCTTATGACCTTTTGTTGGTCACAATTTCGTAACTTTCAAAACACAAGATGAATAATTATGTGTTTAATATCTGTATAGTCTAAATCGAAAGTGGTATAAGCTTGATTTATAAAGTGAAAATGAATTATAATTGGAAATGGTGTTTGATTCAGTCGGCTCCACCTTTTTGTTCCCAGAAAAAGAATGTTACAGTCCGTACATGCCTGTAGTTTTCTGTAAAACTTCATCTTTTTTAATACTTATTTCCAAAAAGTTATCATGAAAGTAAATAAAAGTGTACAATATGAACGGTAGAAATCAAACTGTACCCACGGCAGCCATTACATTGTGTGCCATAGACGATTATTTGCCTCAGCAATTAAGTTATACTTTAGAGAAGAAATTCTTACACTGATACGGCTCGGTATGTTTTCAAGTTCTTCGACGAAGTTATCAAATATTTTGTTAATGCTGGTATCTCCGTTGAAGAGGTCGACAACGATGTCTACCGCCCTCACAATGTTACCAACCACTCTCTGGATGAGTAAATCGTAGACTTTGACCAGGTCACTGATGCGGTCCACCCCGAATTCCTGATAGCACAATACAAAAACAAATGATGCTCTGATTTAAAGATGATTGTTGGAACAACAAAATATGACGGAATTTTAACACTTGACATTGTATTTTTAGTACATTTATTGAGAACCTATTGGAATTAATTTGTAGTGTCTTATGTCACTTATAGTGTCTTTGGTGCAATCCAAGGCTTCATGTGGTTGAGAATACTAAGCCATGATCTCGGCGTTCCTCCATCAAATAAATGATCCAGGTCTAACAGGAACAATACAATCGTTTGACATAAATTGAAAAACAAATGCACCATCCTAGCCAAACGAAGTCAAAGTTTACCTGTAGGATGTTCAAATTGTACTCAATGTGCCCATTGAAACAGAAGCGTGCTCTTGCGATATCCAGTTTTTTCCCAACGAGTCCAACCAGAACCGTTGCATAAGCCTCATCCAGAATGTCTACACGCAGATGACCGCTGAGGGGAGCTAAAGAGATATTAAAACGAAGTCAAATAATAATTCGATTAAATAACTAAATAAATAAATAAATAAATAAATAAATAAAATAAACTGGACTACGGAATGGAGAACAACAAAATGAAACACAAAGCCAGAACACTGAACAAACTCAGGATACACAAACCTTAAGTCAACGAAGACAGAAGCCACAAACCTCAAGTCAACGAGGACAAAAACTTCAAACCTCAAGTCAACGAGGACAGAAACCTCAAACCTCAAGTGAAGGTGGACAGAAACCTCAAACCTCAAGTCAAGGTGGACAGAAACCTCAAACCTCAAGTCAAGGTGGACAGAAACCTCAAACCTCAAGTCAAGGTGGACAAAAACCTCAAACCTCAAGTCAAGGTGGACAGAAACATGAAAATTCAAGCCAACGAGGACATAAACATGAAACACAAGGCCAAAACAGTCAACAAAGCAAGGACATTTCAAAGACTTCAAGCCAACGAGGACGGGGGCGAGGCAGGGCAATATAAGTTCAAACTTATTTATGATTTATTGTATATTATTGTTTGCATGTATGGCTGTCAGTAGTTCACTATCAATAGCTTCGTTAAATACAAATGGTTTACGTGACCACACCAAACGTGAAACTTTGTTTAATTACCTCACTCGTAGAAAATTTCAAATTGTTCTTTTACAAGAAACCCACAGTGAAATCACTGACGAGTATTCTTGGCGTAAACAGTGGGAAGGGGAGGTTATATTCAACCACGGGAATAAAGCATCGAGAGGTGTCGCAATATTAGTTTCTAACAAATCAGGATTTACAATAGACAATATTAGTAAAGATAACGAAGGAAGGTGGATTAAAGCAGATCTTGATTGGGGTGAAAAGAAAATTACTGTAATTTCGGTTTATGCCCCAAATCAAATTAATCCCAGGATTGTATTCTTTAAAAATATTGACAATATGTTAAAGGAGAATGATAATATTATCATGGGAGGTGATTTTAATTGCCATCTTGATAAAACCGATGTGTATGACAGAAGTAGAATCGATTTTGTAAATATAATTAGAAAACATGGTCTTAGAGATGTTTGGCGAAAAATTCATTATGACAAGCCGGGTCACACATACTACCGTAAAGGTATGGCCGAGGCTAGCAGAATTGATTATTTTTTTGTCACTAATGATCTTCTAAACAACATTGAGCAAATCGGTACCAATCCAACAGGACTTTCTGACCATGAAATAGTTTATTTGAAACTTATCAATATTAACAATCCCACAGGACCCGGTAGATGGATTTGCAACAATAGTGTTTTAAACAATGAAGATTGTAAGTTCAGAATAACTAATTTTTGGGATTACTGGAGAACGAAAAGTTCAGATTATCCTACATTACTAACCTGGTGGGAGACAGGTAACAGAAAATTAAAAGAAATTATCCGTGATCTCAGCTCAGAAAAAGCTTTCTCCGAGAAAAGAGAAACTAAGCTTTTACAAAGGCGGTATGAGAGCATCATGGGTGATCCAAGAACAAACTACGATGAGATTCATCAGATTGAGGATAGATTAAAGAATATTGAAATCAAACAGTGGGAAAAAGCAAAAATTCGGGTTAGAAATACTACAAAAAACGAAAATGAAAAACCTTCTAAATATTTTCTGAGTCTGGAAAAACAACAAATAAACAACCACAAACTTGACAAATTGAAAAAGGATGAACACACTTATATTGACCAAACGGAAGATGTTATTGAATGTGTGAATCGGTTTTATACTGAATTGTACAACAATGAAGACGTTTCTATTCAGCACATGAATGAGATCTTATCGAAAATAGAAGAGAAACATTTTCCTGAGAATATCGTCAGCGAATTAGAAAAAGACATCACTGTTGAGGACCTTACTGAAGCTTTGAAGCAAATGAAGAAAAACAAGTCCCCTGGTTTAGATGGACTCACAGTTGAATTTTACCTAACCTATTGGGATATTCTAAAAAAAGATTTTCTCTGTGTTCTTAAGGAATGTCTGACTTACAATCTATTGCCTAATTCCATGAACATTGCTCTTGTCAGATTAATCTATAAAAATAAAGGAGACAGAACAGAGCTAAAAAACTGGAGACCAATCAGTCTCCTCACAGTTGACTATAAAATTCTAGCCAAAGCTATTACAAATAGAATTAAACCAATTATGAATGTTATTATTGGAGAGGAGCAGACCAGCGGAGTTATTAACAGAAATATTCAGGATAGTCTTATGATTCTTAGAGATGTCACTGATTATATTAACTGGAATAAATGTGGTGGAGCTCTAATAAGCAGACTTAAAATTTTAGGAATATACTTTGGCCACGAAGTTACTCTAGAAGATAACTGGGGCCCAAGGGTAAATAAAATGCAATGCACCCTCAATAGGTGGACTAAACGCAAGCTTACTTTAAATGGAAAAGCAGTTATTGTTAATACCCTGGTTGGAAATGGGTTAAATTACTTTGGAAGTGTTCTTCCTGTTAATGACTATTGGATTGGTAAAATGAATGATATTATCTGGAATTTTTACTGGAGCGGAAAACCAGATAAAATTAAAAGAACTATTATCACCTCCCCCAAGGAGTTTGGAGGAACTGGGCTAGTTAACATAAAATGTAAAATGTAAAAAGTGGAGGTGAAAAACTAGGATGGTATATTTTCAACAACAACTTTAGAGGTATTTGTCAAACGACACAATTTTATAGTAAACTCATAACAGGATTTAAGGAGGTTGGAGGGAAAATTTCACCCTCTTACTCTTGTGCTCAAGAAATTTACAATATACCATTGTGGAGTAATGATATTGTTACTGGGGGTAGTAAATCCATGAATAGCCCAGTTCTCAAAGAAGCTGGAATTATATTGCTAAAAGACATAATCACCAATGGGAAAATTATCGATCATAGGGAAATAGTCAACAGATGTAACTTACATTATATTATTGCTGGTCGCTTAGCCTCAAAGTTAAAAAACAACATAAACAAGGATTTCATTCAAGAAGTAAGAAGTGGCCCAATGAATCATGTAGCCCATTGGCTGACAGTCTGGAACCACGACCAAAACATTGAAATGCCAATCTCTGACACCACGGTTAAAAGCAACTACCACAGTTTTGTAATAAGCAAGGTTGTCACTCCACCAGCTCAAGAAAAGTGGCAAAATATTTTGTATCGTACAGAAATTGATTGGAAAACAGTTTGGAAAAATAATCATAACAACAAATTACTTGATAATGATGAGAAAGACCTTTGGTTTAAGATTAAACACAGAATACTTCCCACGAAAAGTCTGCTTCACAAAATGAAAATTACCGACAATAACGTTTGTCCTTTATGTGATAATGAACCAGAAACAATAGAACATCTTTTTATTTACTGTACAAAAAATCAAGAGGCTTGGATTTTCTTGGAATCATTACTAAAAAAATATGAAGGTAATAATCATTACTTCCTGAACGATTGTGCTAGAATATTAGGAGAAAAACTCAGCGATGTAATTTCTTTATTAGTTGTTAAAATGATCAGAGAAATTTGGATCTTCAGGTGTAAATTAGTTTTTGAGAATATGTCTGCCAGAGATCACAACGTTATTCAAAAATATAAAAGCAAATTGAAACAGTTCATTTATTTTGAGCGTAGCAGACTAACAGAGGATTATTTTAGGTACCTGTATTCCAAAAACGAAGCCATATGCTCCCTTCGAGTAGGGAAAATTGTGTTCCATTTATAAATCCATTTTGATTTGGATTATCTTGCAAACCTATAGAACATTCAGTAGACGTTCTGTGCTTTCTCACAAATTAGTCTGGGTAAAAGAAACTAATTTAATTTAATTTTATTTTAACCTCATTATCCTGGCTTTAAGATGAGTTAAATTTTGTTGGGTAATACTATTTTATTTTTGTGCTTGTGTTTTTGTCATGTTTTTCCTTCTTACAAAAGAAGTTGTAGTTTTCCTATAATTGTTTTAACTTCATACATGTATTGTACTTCATTATTTGCATTGAAATGTGAATAAATGAAGCTGTATAGCTTCAATGCAAAAGAAAAAAAAATAAAATAAATAAAATAAAATGAAATAAAGTTATGTTCGTTACGGTGATGGAGACTGAATTCCTTTTGCCTCACCAATTTTGATGTTGAGCTCATTTCTGATAGTTAAACCAAACTCTGATCCGGTTTTGGGGCTCCCAATGAGCTTCTTCCACTGAAATGCTGGGCTGGCCAACTTGAACTGAATTCCCTCCCAGAATCCACGCCGTACACGCCGCCTGGACGGTGAACTCGCACCGTCAGTGGAAATTAACTCTGATGAGTTGGCGTCCATATACCTGTGAAGGGATTGCAAGTTAAAACAAAACATTTCAACATCAATGTTAAGATTATTATTGAAGATTTTCAGCAGGAGCAGCCGAAACAATAAATTTGTCAAACAAGCAGGATAGATAAAATGTGAACTGATACATAACCGGTCTTCTGAACAAACATCGCCTTCTCGCCAAATTTGTAAACACCAGTTGATAATTGTTGCACAACTCATATTATTATATAGTGTTAGAACATCCCAGAAAGAAACTGAGGGAGCTCAGGTTGCTCGCAACTAACAAGAAGCAGTGGCTTCAATTAAAGAAGGACTGATTGCTGCTACAGGATGTTTCTCTTAACTACTGCAGTGGCAGAACACAGTGACTACTGCTAGAACATCCCAATTAGAACTACGTTCATGCAAGGAAAAGGTATTAAACAAGTTACATTGGATACAACCATACACGTGTAAGTTGTATACTGAACCTACTTCAGAAAACCCTTCACCAACTGTAAATAAATTAATCTAGTAAGTTTTGCGGAGACACCGGGTAACTATCTCTAATGAGTTAGTGTGGTTTTGAAAAGAACCGATAGTATAACAACTCGACGTTTCGATCAGTATACTCTGATCGTCTTCAGGAAAAGAGTATACTGTTTTTTTTTCAGAACTACACCAACTCATTAGAGATAATTACATGGTGTCTCCGCATAAAGTTACTAGATTGTATTCCCACTATGCAAAAATTCAAATTTTACTTTTGAATAAATTACTGATCGTTTCTGTGAAATACTTCCCTAGATCTAGTATTCCAAGAAGGTAATTTTGTGTTTGTTTTAACCCATTGAGTATAACACTTACTCTTCTGGATTGACGAAGTTCGATGCATGTTTATAGACACTGTTTGGATGATCTTTGTAAAGTAATGATGCGTCGTATCTAACATGGTCGTCCTCATCTTCATCAAGGGCTGACTTGAGGAGGATACCTGCTGCCTGTAAAGGATCCGAAAAAACATCGTGCTCAAGATGGTGAGACAATGAGTACATGATTATAGTTTCTTTTAGGTATGAGAATGAACATGTTAAGATTGACTTAAAGACATCATCTCTGTGTCTAATGTCACCAAGTGTCATGACCAGGACTTACAAGCTTCTTTACCTTGTCGTGGTGATAGTCTCTCATGGAGTGTAAGCCAGCTCTTTTCAGTAGAGGATGGGTAGCGGTAGAGTTGGTATAACTATGGATGTGAGGGAAGGAACGATGGAGGGCGGCGTTGCCGAGAGCTTCGATACACGCTACCGTGTTGTGGTGGAATTCCTCCCGTTCATCTTCAGAGAGAGTTGTGATAGTCTCACTGTAGCTCCAAGGATCTGACGGTTCAAAGAATGTACCTATATAGTTAATATCATACATGATAATTAATTTACAGTGTGAAGAATAGAGAGAGAATTCAAACTCAAATACATTTTGCAAAACGTTACCGTGAACACCAAGTTTGTCTTCGATCTTCACAACGATCGCCTCAGCCTGAGATTTGTATCCAGCAGCCCACACATTACCAGCTAAGGCGCCGAGTACCATCACAGCAACTCTCTGTATCTCGGGGTCACGTAGTGGCTCTGAAGAAAATATTAATGGAGTGAGTCTGAGATTTTTTGAGAGCAGTTCTGAGGTCTACAATTTGACGCATTTTTCATTTAACATTGAAGCAAAAACATCTCCCAAATTGAAGGAGTTCTACCGTTTTAATGTCTAACAAGATAAGCCTAGTATAAAGGAAAACGCGAACGAAAAAGAGAGAGGCTCACCTGGAAAACGCTGAGGTTTAAATACAATGTCCTCCAAGGTCTCTAAATAATGCTGTGGACGGGGGGGGGGGGAAGAATTAAAGGGTATTAAAGTGGATATTCAAAGTCAATGAAAAAAAAAAAAAAAAAAAACAAAAAAAAAAAAAACAGATAGTTGTAATGGCCCAACCACAAGCTATAAATGTTGTTAATTTTCTAGAGTTTTTTTAATGAGGACATTTTGCAGATATATTTTTGGCAAATACATTTTGAGCTGACGATTTGTGTATTTCTTGGCTTGTCGTGGCCGGGCGATCATACTAGACTCAGTTCTGTGGCCATTTTTTTAAAGAACTGCTAACGGTAAGCAAATTTCTGAGCTACTTAAAGGAAAACAAATGTGCGTATGCATAAGCGTATTTCACAGGTCAGCCAGAACATTAGGCAGTCAGCTTGACTTGTTACGTCATGATGAGCAGCGTTTAGTGCCACAAGTTTTGTGCCATAAGTTTCAGCCGAAAGTTTTGTGCCACAAATTTGATGGCAGAATTTTCAAAGAAGTTCACAAGTTTCGTGCTTCAAGGTTCGTGCGCCGCAGCACAATGTAAAACCTTCCATGGTACTACATAAATGGGTCTCATAAATTCAAAACCTTTATTAAAAATAATAAGCGTATTGGGTACCTAAATGTTTGTAGTCGATACGTAAGCTTTAAAAGACTACGGTATTGTTTACTTAAGATACTCCCATTGGGTGTATTTGTTTATCTAATGGTCCAAAAGAGACACAAGTCACCTTGATAACAGACTATCAAATAAAGAGTACAATACCTTTGATATAGCTCGAGTGAAGCCAGCAGACGCGACGAGTAGTCTCTCGACAAGTTCCTTGCTTGGTTTTGGAGACAGGAGGATGAGATCTGCCAGGAGAGACTGCGAGGAGTCGGTTTCCAACGCGGACACAGCGTCTAACATATTGAGTCTGTCTTCCCTGTCACGGTGTCGTCTAGAAGAGAACATAAGCCAAATTAAAATATGCTACTTTTCACATTATATTGCGAAAATAAAATTGAAGTAGACCAAAGAAAATGGGAGACTTTTGAGGACGCTAGTTGGCAGCAGACTAACCATGTATATCCATTGTTGTCGGAAATGTGTGCATGCTCATAACTACGTAAACAATGGCAATTTACCTGGTAAGTCTGCCGCCACCTATTGTTCCAAGATCTCAGATTGTAATACAGCACCTTGAGTTAACTTTGTGCATTATCTTTTGATATAAACGATTGTTTGCAGTACAATAGCGTGTAAAATAATTTGTGTTTGGAAAGTAATACTCAGCTTATAAATATTTTCCTTTTGACGTCAACAAAACTAAACGCCGAATGCAGCGCCTTTACAAATACAATAATTTCACTAACAGTTGGGTTTCATTTTTCATATCCCTGTATTTCTGTTGTTGTGTGGTTTCAATTACCTGGATAGTGGAAATTGATACAGAGGTTTGACAATCTCAGCAAGTTTCTTTCCATCAATTATATATCTCAAGGTGTTCACAAGATCCTGGTAACAATGGCTCCGCTCGTGAGATCCTGCCCCCCAAAAAACAAAAAAACAAACAAAAAACGGTTGTTTGATTAATAGAATACAAAAATCATTGCTATTCATCAAAATGATCCCTGCTAAAAAAAAAACCACATAGCCGTAATTCTCAAAAGATTTTCTACCCATTGAAAAAAATTGCGTGTGAATCTCTTTTACGTCAAAGACGCATCGCAAGAGACTTAAAATAAGGATTTTTCGAAAAAACAAAAAAAATGTCAAAGATTTATGAGAACTAGAGCGTTCATTTGCATTATTATGTCAGTTGAGATAGTTTTGCGGCAGTTTCACTTTAATTGATAAAATATTTCATTGTTTAGTATTTTTGCAACTGTTACAGAAATTTTTTTTTCTTTCTTCTTTGATATCAGAGCCTATTGTATATTTTTGTGTTTTACTCATACACCGATGTGTCTTAAAAGCACTGTATACTCAGTACTCTTCCGAATCCTGTAAAAAAAACAAAAAAAAAACAAAAACAAAAACACACAGGCATATTCCTTGGTTGGGATTCTATATTTTTAAACTTTAATTGAGCCTTCTTGACCTTATGGACCACTACGAACATGTACATGGTAGTGTTTATGTTATGATCACATACCTTCCAGTGGTGCGTTCCTCATGCACGTCAGGTTACCATACACCATATCCTTCAATATTGTCTTGTCATTAGTCAGGTGTTGGCTGTTTGGTAACTACGTCAACAACGAATAATAAAACAGTAGTACTAAAAGGGTCAATAATGCTCAATGAAACACTTCATGATTATACATATAAGTTGCTTTTATAGGATTACTAGACGAAGTAAAATTCAAAAGAAGTAACACTTTGCTAATTTTGTATGTTTTATAGAAGCTACAGTACCGATGTTTACCAAAAATAAACAAAAAAAATAAGGTCAATGATTTGCCGCTGAAGGCGTTTGGTTAAGTTCCCTTTTGAGCAATAACAAGATTCATATAAGAATGTCAAACATTTTATTTTTCATTTCAAGCCTAACTTTAGCTTTGTTACACTTGTTGTTGTTGTTGTTGTTGTTGTTGTTTTTTTTTTAAAGAAACAAAAATGTGTACAAAGCGGATGAACGATTTTGACCTTTTTTCAGTTGATGTCTGTTAAGGATTTGCGTAAAACTTACCTTATTCATTTGAATTGTATCAGTCACAAGATCTCCATCAGTAGGCGGGGCTAGAGAA
>OU452233.1:1820866-2064948 GCA_911728455.2 Marthasterias glacialis | reverse complement strand
CTACCGCATCCCTTGGAGTGTGTAGCATCAATACTAAAAACAAGATATACAAAATACATACTTTACATATTCTGTTGCAAGAAATTATTGAAAACCAAAACCAAAACTAAAACCAAAACCACCCCCCCCCCCCCCCCCCACAATAGAAAAACAAAACAAAAACACAAACCAAAAACAACTTTGCCTTCATATCAACAGGGTTCTCCACAAGCGGTTTTGGAGTGGCGCAGCGCCCGTCTCAAAATCAAATGCACCCGTTCAAAAATGTAGCGCCCAGACAAAATCGTCGAGCAACCGGACAAAAATTCTCGAAAATTACTTACGATCAGCACAAACTGCAGTTTCGATGAGTCTTAAAATCACACACTAGCAGACTAGTACTAATCAGAGATCGATCTTTGGTATAAATAGTGTACAGCGGCTATCACCCAGGATTCAGCTATTTTGTGATGGCATTTCGCCTGCATTTTTCTCTGTGTCGGGAGGCAAGCTGACCACATTTTCAGCCAATAAATGGAACTCAATTATTGAGTCAAACTCGCGCTATCATGAGAGGTATTATTATTGTACATTGTCCATCACGGGCCGGAGGTTGACAATTCTGTGAAATGAGCGGTGCACGGTAAAAGGCAAGACCAGCGATCCGAGGGCAGGATAAGAAAAATACTTTGACGCAAATCTGAAACTTTCATTCCCAGTAGAAGCTATCGGGTCATCGCAAGTGGGATTTTAGTTCGGAATCAGTGGTGTTGTTCCTGCAGAAATGGTTTACGCAAAATCTTTTGCACAATCGGTCAATCTTGCACGAATGGTTGGCGCAATCACCACTCATGCAGAATGATTTTTGGAATCGCAGCTTATCACAGTTTATGCAATCATGGCTTATCGCAGGAAAAGTTTGCACAATTTGTTGATCGTGAAGGATTTGTTTGCGCCCGGACAAAATTTAACCCTGCGGAGAACCCTGATCAAACTATTCAGGTATACCAAACTTCCTACATGTTGAATGGTCATGCATTAAAGCCACCAAAGGGGCCATCTTATCACTTTTTAAAAGTGCTTGCCTCAGAACATCCAGCCTTTAGTAACGGCACAAAAGGCACCAAGATGCTGTGCATGCTACAATGTACTAGTAGGTACATCAAAACTAAGCTTAATCAAAACACATGACTCAAGTATACAACGTACACACCAGGTACAACTTTTTTAATCATTACAAAGTCATGCATAATGCTTACAAAGAAATATTATTTTCAAATAATGAAATTTTATTTATAACTTACCACTTGGTTTTACCCCCATGCCGAAAAAAATACAAAAAACTACCAAGATCTTGTGTGTAGTTGATCTCCCTCTGAATGGCCTCTGAATGGGAGATTAGCTCCCCCTTATACTCAAGAATAAAATCTCCCTTGATAAACTCTTTCAGGGTAAATACACCGCTACCTGTCCAAAAAAACATATTTTAACAATACTTTTAAAATCCTGTTGTCAATGTGTGCTTTGGGCTAAATCTGCATACAATTTCATAGTAATAATAATAATTAGACCTACGTCTGTCAAAACAGAACATATGGCTTTTCCGCTTTTGGATAACTGGGAGAGAATCTTGAAATTGTCGGGAAAAAGAAGAATGTACATGTCTTGGCATGTTCAGGTCGTTTATGGACGTTATGATGATGCGACACAGAAAACCAACCAAAGATCATTTTGTGACATAAAGAAGAAGAATCTAGACATATTGGCTTCGTGCACGAATGCCAAGATGTTTTGCCGATAACAATTTTCAAATTACTCATCTGAATATGAAAGTCCATCATTGTGTGCATAATCAAATTAATAATGCAACAATTAATGCCATGTGAGATCGAATTCATATTGTATATATTTTTAAACTGTACCTTTAAGGTAATATAACCTGACAAATGATGACGTCATAATCACGTAATGATGACGTCAATTTGTTTTCAGAGCATTTATGACCTATCAAGCCTGTTTAAAAAAGAATTTTAATCATAGCATGTTCCGTTAGCAATTTATGACTGACAGGATCATAAATGAAAAAAATCACAAAAAATCATGTGATGACATCATCATGATGTCATTTCACAATAAACAAGAACTTGCCATTATCTAACAAAATGCAAAGTTTAAACATAATCAGACCTATATCTATGGAGATATACGACTTCATAAAGTGCGTCTTTAAATGTCACGTCTCGTGACCCCTGATGACATCATCGAACTAAAACTTCACACATATGTTTGCTGCTTGATGGTCATCGTGTGTATCAATTTTGAAGCGATTACAAAAAACTGTATCACACATACCTGCTCAAAGTGCATTTTGAACAGTTTTCAACCTGCCGCTAGAGGGGGCTCTTGTATTGTATGACATCATCTGTATTTTTTTTTAAAGTACACCTAGGCTGGACACTGACATCGTTAAAAGCAACTTCATAACTTTTACCACTTTTTAATTACAAAGGCACTTCGGGTTTCGACCAGGAGTAAAGGTCACGCGAGGTCACACACACTGAATAAAACGGAAACCTAATTTATCCCTATCCAATCCTGCAAACGGAAACCTACGGTCTCTTGTGGCTGATTTGATACAGATTTTCAAATATTTAAAATATATATATTTAAGACTACGTCACGTGACGGGTGATGTCATCATGACGTCACAATTTGAGACACATCTATGCTGTAGGGACTGTGCCCATGCCAATTTCCGACAAAGATTATTGCCAAAAGTCGTGTGTAGAAAAACCATGTGTTATCTCTATGAGGTTTGGTAAGAAGAAGAAGAAGAAGAAGAAGAAGAAGAAGAAGTAAAAGAAAGTCTTTTCCGCTACATGCGGTCGTGTGTAGAAAAACCATGTGTTATCTCTATGAGGTTTGGTAAGAAGAAGAAGAAGAAGAAGAAGAAGAAGAAGAAGAAGTAAAAGAAAGTCTTTTCCGCTACATGCGGAAAAGCCAATAATAACCAGTTTAATACACATGTAGTGTTTTATCACAGCCCTAAGGGCGTCTCGACGTGCTCCTGACATTATTACCTCATTATTGACATTATTGGACACTGAGCCATTTATTTCATTCCTTAAACCATCTCAGCTCCCTAGGGGGTATACAGCCAGTGCTGCGAGTAACTGCGCTCCAATCTAATCATTCACATGGACCATCTCTGCCCTCACAGGTACCCATTTTACCCCTGCACAGTGGTTTAAAACTACATGTATACGTGACCCAGACATCATAAATTTTCTCCTATCATCGGGAAATGCATCGATGCAAATGAATTCCAGTGTTAAAAAAAGGACAAATTTGACAGATGGGGATCTGTCAAATTTGGGCAGATTGGGCCATTCCAGCATGTATGCACGGCTCTGTTCACTGTTCATGACTAGCGCACACTCTCAACCAATATTCTGCAGCTGCCTTTCAATTGCATTGATTCGCATTGATACTTGAGGCCATGGCTACATGTACGGTCAGTTTGGATTTTGCAAGTGGAAAAGTAAACCTTGTCGGTGTTTTATTGAATCTCTACAAATCAAAATGTTCATTTCAAAGAAATTTGTATTGAATGTTGTTTTGTTTGTTTTTGTTTTTTGTGCAGTGTAGACAAGGTTTTATACCAAAGTCCTCCAAACTTTTTAACGATTTATCCGATCAACACAAAATTTTCTGACTTTTGTCAATATTTATCTAAGATCATTTTGTGGAAAAAATATTGTTATCGAGAGTCAAATGTTGTCATGGTAACCGTTCGTTTGACCTTATATCACAAGTTTTTGACGTTTTTTTAATGATTTTGTTGGTCTTTTTCAACATTTTCACTTGGTTTTTTATTTTCCTTTCCCAAGAGTGATAGTGATCAGTCACATTATAGCTTGTAGTGAATTGTAGGAATTTGAAATAATTGCCATGTTTGGCAGCCATCTTGAATTTGGTATTGTTAGCCAGTATTTAGGGGTTCAAACTAATAAACTATCCTACCAAACTTTTAGTGAATGAAATATTTTCAAGAATTTAATTTCTAATTTTTTTTGGGCCAAGAAATACTACAGAATTGTTAAATAGGCCTCATAATTGCACCTTTGGCCCTTAAAAAGTGGGCATTTTTTTTTATATAAAAAACCACATGATTTATCAAAAATGGAATAAAGCAACATCTTTTGCATCCAACGGCTTGAACGATGACCCTAGTAATAAACATAGAAGTTATTTAAAAAAATATAATTGTTGACCAAAAATGGGGGGAAAATACCAAAGATTACCCTTAATGACAAACTTTCGAAATAGTTTTTGTATCATCATGGAGAACTTGGTGAAGTTTACATATGTAGCAAGTATCTTTCAAATCGGCCGAGAACTTAGGAAAAATATGGAGGGGGGCACAATGAGCAAACTAACAAATTGTTTTCTTCTTCATATGTATCAGAAAATTTTAGCCCTTGGTTTTGTTAAATGACATCTAAGACAATAAAAGACTTGCCTTTGCGAAGTTATTGTTTATGTTATCAAACAAATCAAACTTTGTAAAGAAATGCCTCGATGCAGACGTGTTGTGTAGTGCATACGAAATACATCAGGTAACCAATACATCGACGTAAGGCAGTTCCCCTATGCATGCACTGTCATTAGAGGGCGCTTTTTTTCGCTCTCTGAGTTGATGTTTTCGGATGACCAGGACTGAGAAAGTGATCGTTTTTCAAAACTAAGGTGATCTTGTGGGATTTTTGTGCTATTTTATTCTTATTGCCAACTGGTCACTCTATCATCTCATGAAGAAAATTTTGCAAAATACCCCGGCCGTTGATGGCCGATTGACAAAATGTGAACGTTTCGATTTTATTTGTTTTTCTTAATTTTTCGATAAATAACATTTCTTTCTACGCTTCTTTAATTGACCTTTTGCCCTAGGTTTTGAAATAAATTATACATCAAATGAAAGAGTAATTAAGTAGCTTCAGGGGAAATAGGTTATTAAAAATAACAAAGCAAGGCTCTGGGACACAGCAGCTTTTTATATATAAAGGCTCCAATTTATGATTTGTCATAATTGATGAAGAGGCTAGTTTATGAAATGCCAATTTCGATGTGAATTACAACTCAATTTTTAATTTTTTTTATTTGAATCAAATCTTTAGACATGGCAGGTAAAAGCATTAACAAAAACTGGGAAAAAAAATTGGAAAGAAATGTCTGGGTCTTAAACCACTGTGCCCTGGGTGGAGAGAAAGAAACAGTTTTAATAAAATGTCTTGCTTAAGGACACAAGTGTCATAACCAGGGTTCAAACCTACTGTACACTCTGCTGATCAGAAACAGCAGAGCTTAAGTGCGGTGCTCAGAGTCGAGTACATATTACAGACAATAAATTAGAAGTTTGGTAATTACTAGGGCTAGTTGTAATGCATTGCACATCTCACCTGGTAGTTATACATGTATTATTAAACATACATACCGATTTCTTTGCTGACATACTTCACTTCGAACCCAAATGGATCTTCCTTGGAGAAATACTTGGAAGCAGTCTTTCGAGGGCTCTCTTTTTTTCCTCTCCGCATGCGCATTTTGCAATCTGTGAATTCAAATGAGGAAGATCAAAACATTTAAGAAGGGGTCAACACTTTCTTCAAGTCTGGATGAACATGCAATGACAAGACTGTGGACATGCCAGCAACTTTTCAAGTAAATGCTTTCTAAGCTGTATTAAATGTATTTCTATCATCAAACAAATTGACTTTGAGAATTGAGATTTAGCTGCTCGTTCATCTATTATTAATATTATATAACACCTACAAAAATCCTTGTCAATTGATTAGAGGATTGTCGGGCACATGGCATTGATTATTTGCCAATTCCATTGATTTTATGCCGTTATAAAACACATAATGAATGAGTTAGGCCTATCAAAAAGAAGAAAAACAAAAATCAGCACAAAAAGAAAGGCTTTTCCGCTGTAAGGCGGAAAAACCAATAATTAAATTTAACACCAATCATGCAATATTAATTATAGGCCCTATCATTGTTCATTGGATATTGGAATAGTCCATTAAATTATTTAAATTTATTTATTTGTTTGTTTATTTATTTATTTACTTTTACTTATTTTTATTCTATTTATTTGTTTATTTATTATTATTATTTTTTTGTTTTTTTATTTATTTGTTTATTTATTTATTTATTTATTTATTTATTTTATTTTATTTATTTATTTATTTATTTATTTATTTTTTTTTTTTGGGGGGGGGGTTACATACCTAAATAATAAGTATTATACTATATAGTCAGACAGCCATTCAACTTGCAATGATGACAGTTAACAAGGTCATGGTATAGGCCCTAAAAAGCAGTCACAGTACTAGTACTAGTTAGTACTATTGTATAGTAACGTTTGTGTTATGTTAGAGTTAGACTTGTTATCTCCAACAACGCTACAAAAATCATTGCCAGCGCCACACTTCACAAAGTTGCCATCCTCCTTGATGTATACTACACTGTATGCGTCGAAAATAATGTAAACCGTCAAGGAAATAAGCCAAGCATACAGGAAACAGTTGGAAATGATCAGCAGCCGTACATAATTCTGAAGAACTTTAATTCTAACACTGTTTGCTGAAAACGCGGGACCCGCCATTTCTTTTTCGATCCGTCAGTGCTACTTACTATAGTTACTACTGTACTGATGCATAAGCCTATTCCAACGTTTACACTCCAAATTACACTGGGCTATATGTTCCTATGATTATGATAGTTGTACTATTACTAATAAAAGTGTAAAAATTACTTTACCCACTTGTTTTGCACTTCTGCAGTTGCACTCAATCGTAAACCTAACAAGACATGGCCTGTGTGGGCGGCCGGGCAAATCAGCTGTTTTCATGTGTCACACATGTGGCGCATAAAATGGCGATCGATCGTTTTGTCAAACAATCTTTGGCTGGTATCCGTTGCAGCCTTCTGCTGCAGATCATCAGTGCCTCCAGTCCGGTAATAAACGTACGTTAACACATCGTGTTACCAACGAAGAGAGCACTCATAATTATCGTGCGCGCGCTGCTGTGGGGACAACTGAGTGTGAACCTCGTTATATATTCACACGCCATAATTCAATTTCATCGCTTGGTGGCGCTATTCATTTGTCAAATTTTTAGTAATCCGGGCAAAACGTAGCAACGGGGACATTTCCAAAGTAATGTTCTTTTTATTCATACTTACCTTCTGGACAATTTAAGCAAAAAAACGTTGTGGGGACCATAAAAATGTCCCCACAATTATTTTCGTCCCCATAATGTGAGTGTGTAAACTAACAGTTGTCCCCACAAAGCTGTGATAACAAGGGCACACACACACACACGGAGAACTTAACAACACACAGCAAAGTTCGATGAACTGTGACAAGACCTGACTTGTCGCGTGTAGGTATATATACACAGCATGCAGTAAAAGCCTAGAGTGCACACGCACGGGGTGCAATACATTGAGGGAACTGTACAGACTTTATCGCCGATCGCGCTAAAAACGGCACTTTTCACCTTAATATAACTTCGTTATGCAACGGCCAATTTTGTTCAAATTTCACAATTAGGCTTTTATAGTCGTTATCTATTACCAAAAAATTCAACACGTAGTTTGCTCCAAAAAAAAAAATATATATATATTTTTAAACTCGTCGTCGTAACAAACTGACTGTAACATTTGATGACGTCATCAATGTAATATTTTCAAAGGTCATAAACAACATTCAAATGAGGTCACACATTGTAAACATTTGTAGAATCGTCGAAGGGCCTTAAAATTAAGTTATTATATTAATATACAAAATAATATTATTCAGATACGATTTTTTATAAAACAAACTACTACTTCCGGTTTCGACCGGAAGTAAAGGTCAAATGGGGTCACACCCTGTGTAAGATTTGTTTAATACTTCATGACCTTTCATATGGTGTAAAGATCATGTATGTAGCATATCTGATTCTGGAGATATGAGTATTTTAATAAAAAACTTCAATTTAATATAATGACGTCATCGATGACGTCATCATTCCAAATTTTGTTCTTTGTCATGTACACGCTTTGGTCTAAGTACGTGGTAAGTTTCAAGTCCGTACATGCTCTATTTTTTGAGATAGCAAAATAATTTTTTTTTCGACCTCGTGTACCATTTTCGTTGTGACGTAGCTATGACGTCACACATCATATTTTTAGAATGCTCTTGAGTTAAAGAAAATATTATGCATTGAACATTTTTTCATATTTTTATGCACTTAGGCTCTAGAGCCCAAAATAACATGATTTGTTACTTTAACTTCCGGTTTCGACCGGAAGTAAAGGTCAAATGGGGTCACGTTGTGCACCGCATTTGTAGATCTTTATAAGAGGTTTCATGTAAAAAAAGAATCTTGAACGTAGCTGTTTTGGTTTTGAAGATATGATTTTTCAAATTATTTAAGGTTTTTTTAACGTTTATTTAACGTAATGACGTCATCAATGACGTCACCATTCCCAAAAAGTGGCGGTGCCGTCTACTCACCGAGGTTGATGTTCATGAGAAGTTTCAAGTTCATACAAGTTTCAGTTTTTCTCTAAATTGGCGGAGAAGGTTCGCAGGGAAAGAAGAACACGAGGAAAAAAAAAAAAAAAAAAAAAAAAAAACTAGACATAGAATTTTTGTTTATTACAAAAATACGGTGTTCGGTTGAACGTTACATGATGACGTAGTTCAAAAACATTGAACATAAAAAGATGAATTTGTATACAATGTTTGGTTTTTATAGTTAAACTTGTACCACACTTTGTAACAACTCCCGTTTCTTGACAAATGTCATCATTCCAAAAAAGTGGCGGTTTCATCTACTCACTATTGCCTATGTATACAGTAAGTTTTAAGTTTGTACAAGCTTTACTTTTGTTTAAAATTGCTGGAGAAGGTTCGCAGGGAAAGAACACGAGGGGAAAAAAAAGCCGTTACAATTAGTGTCGTAGCACCATTGATTTGAAACTTGTTACCAGAGGACGCTGTTTAATGTAATGACGTCATCAGTTTTAAACTTGAAAACGCAGAGTCCTTTACCTACTCACACACTGAAACCACTGTCCAAAGCTCGTTTTATACTGACCAAAGAACTAAAAAAGAATGGCTTTATAACAATTCTTTCCTTCAACTTCCGGTTGGAACCGCAATACAAGGTCAAATTGGAGTCATTTCTTTGAGACATTTAAATTGTTTCCAAAAGACCTTTGCGATGATGTGTAGATTGTAAAAATCCATTGTGCACTTCAGGAGTTCTGATTTAATGACTAAACTTTGATTTATTGTAACTCAACATCTGATGACATCATCATGACGTCATTGTTTTATTTCGCGTCTTCATATTGAGGTTCAAGTATAATATGCACAGTTTCAAGGTTCAGTTTAATTTCAATTTTGAGTTATTTATTTGAAGAAAATTTTGGAGGAATTAACATTTAAAGCAACATAATGGTCTCTATGAGACACCGTATAACACATGGTTTTGATTTTGTTTGATATATTGAAAGTGAAATCAAATAAAACCTTTAAATATGAATATGAAAATAATTAAAAAGAGCTTTATCATATGTATTTCATGGGGACTTCAGGTTTGGGCAAGAAGCGAGGTCAACTCAGGTCACTAAGAATTATAAAGAACCGCATACATTTATTGTAACTCGACTCCTGGAGGAAAAACAAGTTACCTTTTTGGTTTTAACTGCCAGGAAAAACAATGTTTTCGTGCTTTCCAAAGTGTTCCTTTTCCACGCCGTGCAATTGGCTGCCGCCAGGTTGTGTGTTCAAAATAGTATTCATATTGCCTTTTATCAAAACATTAACCCTTGCTGCCCTCCGTTTTGTTCAGCATCTATGCGGTGTCAATAAAACAAAGTGTGTATCGCTAGTGACGTTGGTGGCGCTATATCAAATTAACGGTCTTATTTTGTAACATCACGAACACTGGTGTACTGTACAGTCAATCTGACATTTGACAGATTCAAATTCCGAGCTCATTATCTGTATTAAAAGGTTCCAAAGTTTTATAAAAACTACCCCACTTTGATAAACATCATAAACACAAGTGTGCACGGCTAAAGAAATACACGGACATTTTGAAAGGCGATGACTTTACTTTTAAACTTTACTTTTAAACAGTTTTACTCAGCGTATCCCGACAACAACTCTCGCGGGGGTAAAGTGCCTCTGGCCCCGCTGTTGCACATTGTGACTCTCGTATGTAAGCACGTACGTGATCGGTATAAATAGAACGAAAGACGATCATTTTGTCAATTGCATTTTCTCCACCATTATACATCAAACAACTCACGTGAGCATGTGATCGTCTCGGTAAAGTCTCCTCTTCCTCTCCCTGTCACAATTAAGCCACCAGAATGACATAAAGGGAAACCTTTCCACACTGAACTTGGCATGACTTACACGTTTTTCTTTGCGTCGCCATTATTACAAACACACACACACACACACACACACACACGGAGAACTTAACAACACACAGCAAAGTTCGATGAACTGTGACAAGACCTGACTTGTCGCGTGTAGGTACATGTATATATACACAGCATGCAGTAAAAGCCCAGAGTGCACACGCACGGGGTGCAATACATTGAGGGAACTGTACAGACTTTATCGCCGATCGCGCTAAAACCGGCACTTTTCACCTTAATATAACTTCGTTATGCAACGGCCAATTTTGTTCAAATTTCACAATTAGGCTTTTATAGTCGTTATCTATTACCAAAAAATTCAACACGTAGTTTGCTCCAAAAAAAAAAAATTATATATATTTTTAAACTCGTCGTCGTAACATTTGATGACGTCATCAATGTAATATTTTCAAAGGTCATAAACAACATTCAAATGAGGTCACACATTGTAAACATTTGTAGAATCGTCGAAGGGCCTTAAAATTAAGTTATTATATTAATACACAAAATAATATTATTCAGATACGATTTTTTATAAAACAAACTACTACTTCCGGTTTCGACCGGAAGTAAAGGTCAAATGGGGTCACACCCTGTGTAAGATTTGTTTAATACTTCATGACCTTTCATATGGTGTAAAGATCATGTATGTAGCATATCTGATTCTGGAGATATGAGTATTTTAATAGAAAACTTCAATTTAATATAATGACGTCATCGATGACGTCATCATTCCAAATTTTGTTCTTTGTCATGTACACGCTTTGGTCTAAGTACGTGGTAAGTTTCAAGTCCGTACATGCTCTATTTTTTGAGATAGCAAAATAATTTTTTTTTCGACCTCGTGTACCATTTCCGTTGTGACGTAGCTATGACGTCACACATCATATTTTTAGAATGCTCTTGAGTTAAAGAAAATATTATGCATTGAACATTTTTTCATATTTTCATGCACTTAGGCTCTAGAGCCCAAAATAACATGATTTGTTACTTTAACTTCCGGTTTCGACCGGAAGTAAAGGTCAAATGGGGTCACGTTGTGCACCGCATTTGTAGATCTTTATAAGAGGTTTCATGTAAAAAAAGAATCTTGAACGTAGCTCTTTTGGTTTTGAAGATATGATTTTTCAAATTATTTAAGGTTTTTTTAACGTTTATTTAACGTAATGACGTCATCAATGACGTCACCATTCCCAAAAAGTGGCGGTGCCGTCTACTCACCGAGGTTGATGTTCATGAGAAGTTTCAAGTTCATACAAGTTTCAGTTTTTCTCTAAATTGGCGGAGAAGGTTCGCAGGGAAAGAAGAACACGAGGAAAAAATAAAAAAAAAAAAAAAAACTAGAGATTTAGAGTTTGTGGACAAACTCACGGTGTTCGGCTTAATTACGTAATTGAAAATTTTAAGGTCAATATTGTGTGCACGTTTCTTGTCTATTTGTGCTATGCTGACGGGCGAAATATTTAGTTGTACTTTTTTATCTTTATTCATGAAGGTTTGTCATATGAAACTTCAACTTCCGGTTTGACAGGAACTAAAGGTCAAATGGGGTCACACCTTGTGCATGGTATCTAGAATTGTCAGAGAGCGTTAAATTGATGTAACGATTATTAATGTACCACGTTTCATTAATAAGGTACATATTTTTGTAGTACAAACTTATACTTCCAGTTTCGACCAGAAGAGAAGGTCAAATGAGGTCACACTTTGTAAATATTTGTAGAATCGTCGAGGGGCTTTAAAATTAAGTTTTACAATTAATATACAAATTTACGTAATTCAGAATCGATTTTTTATAACAAAACTACTACTTCCGGTTTCGACCGGAAGTGAAGGTCAAATGGGGTCACACCCTGTGTAAGATTTGTTTAGTACTTCAAGACCTTTCATATGGTGTAAAGATCATGTATGTAGCATGTATTATTCTTAAGATATAATTATTTTAGTATAAAACTTCAATTTAATGTAATGACGTCATCGATGACGTCATCATTCCCAAAATTTTGCTTTGTCATATACACACTGTGGTCTAAGTATGTAGTAAGTATCAAGTCCGTAGATGCTTTAGTTTTTGAGATAGCAAAATAATTTTTTTTCGACCTCGTGTAACAATTTCGTTGTGACGTAGCTATGGTTTTGAAGATATGATTTTTCAAATTATTTAACCGGAAGTAAGGGTCAAATAGGGTCACATCTTCAACACAATATTTAGAATGGTTAACGAGCTTTCAGATGAAGTAATGATTATTAATGAATTCTGTTTTGTTATTGAAAAATAATCTTTTTGAAAAATAAAATTTCAACTTCCTCTTTCGACCGGAAGTCAAGGTCAAATGGGGTCACAAACTGTGTAAGATGTGCAGAGTAATTGAAGATCTTTTATATGGTGCAAAGATCTTGTATGTATCATTTACGGTTCTTCAGATATGAATTTTTGAAATATTAAACGTTGATTTATTGTAATGACGTCATCGATGACGTCATCATCCAGAAAAAAACAGTGCAGTTTACTGCACAGTAAAGTTGAAGTTAATAGTAAGTTTCAAGACTGTACCTCGTTTAGTTAATGACCTATGAATCTTTTTATATGTTAACTTCAACTTCCGGTTTCGACCGGAAGTAAAGGTCAAATGGGGTCACACTTTCTGTAAGACATGTAGACTGGTTAAAGTGTTTGCAGATGAAGTAATGGTTATTACTATAGCCTGTTTTTTTATTGAAATAGGATTTTTTGGAAAAATGACATTTTAACTTCCGGTTTCGACCGGAAGTCAAGGTCAAATGGGGTCACACACTGTGTAAGATTTGTAGAGTAATCGAAAAGCTTTCATATGGTGCAAAGATCTTGTATGTAACATATACGGTTCTTCAGATATGGATTTTTTAAATATTAAACGTTGATTTAATATAATGACGCAATCAATGACGTCATCTTTTACGGCCGGAAGACAATGTCAAACTGGTATTATGTCTGTGCAAAAGTTTGAGCAGGCTAACCGATCTTCAAACTGTCATTCAAATTTTGACAATATCATAAGCAGTTCTTGAGATATGATTTTTTGAAATTTTGAACTTCCGGTTTCGACCGGAAGTAAAGGTCAAATGAGGTCAAGCTGTGCACGACAATTAAAGGTCATTACAAGAACTTTTATGTTTTGAAAGAATCTCGTAGGTAGCTTTTCTGGTTCTCAAGATATGAATTTTCTAATTATTAATGGTTTATTTAGCATAATGACGTCATCAATGACGTCATCATTCTAAAAAAGTTGCGGTTTCATCTACTAACTATGGTTCATGTTCCTGATAAGTTTCAAGCTCATATAAGCTTTACTTTTGTTAAAAATCGACGGAGAAGGTTCGCTGATAAGAATACGAGGAAAACTAGAGATTTAGAGTTTGTGGACAAACTCACGGTGTTCGGCTTAATTACGTAATTGAAAATTTTAAGGTCAATATTGTGTGCACGTTTCTTGTCTATTTGTGCTATGCTGACGGGCGAAATATTTAGTTGTACTTTTTTATCTTTATTCATGAAGGTTTGTCATATGAAACTTCAACTTCCGGTTTGACAGGAACTAAAGGTCAAATGGGGTCACACCTTGTGCATGGTATCTAGAATTGTCAGAGAGCTTTAATTTGATGTAACGATTATTAATGTACCACGTTTCATTAATAAGGTACATATTTTTGTAGTACAAACTTATACTTCCGGTTTCGACCGGAAGTGAAGGTCAAATGAGGTCACACTTTGTAAATATTTGTAGAATCGTCGAGGGGCTTTAAAATTAAGTTATACAATTAATATACAAATTTACGTAATTCAGAATCGATTTTTCATAACAAAACTACTACTTCCAGTTTCGACCGGAAGTGAAGGTCAAATGGGGTCACACCCTGTGTAAGATTTGTTTAGTACTTCAAGACCTTTCATATGGTGTAAAGATCATGTATGTAGCATGTATTATTCTTAAGATATGATTATTTTAGTATAAAACTTCAATTTAATGTAATGACGTCATCGATGACGTCATCATTCCCAAAATTTTGCTTTGTCATATACACACTGTGGTCTAAGTATGTAGTAAGTATCAAGTCCGTAGATGCTTTAGTTTTTGAGATAGCAAAATAATTTTTTTTCGACCTCGTGTAACAATTTCGTTGTGACGTAGCTATGGTTTTGAAGATATGATTTTTCAAATTATTTAACCGGAAGTAAGGGTCAAATAGGGTCACATCTTCAACACAATATTTAGAATGGTTAACGAGCTTTCAGATGAAGTAATGATTATTAATGAATTCTGTTTTGTTATTGAAAAATAATCTTTTTGAAAAATAAAATTTCAACTTCCTCTTTCGACCGGAAGTCAAGGTCAAATGGGGTCACAAACTGTGTAAGATGTGCAGAGTAATTGAAGATCTTTTATATGGTGCAAAGATCTTGTATGTATCATTTACGGTTCTTCAGATATGAATTTTTGAAATATTAAACGTTGATTTATTGTAATGACGTCATCGATGACGTCATCATCCAGAAAAAACAGTGCAGTTTACTGCACAGTAAAGTTGAAGGTAATAGTAAGTTTCAAGACTGTACCTCGTTTAGTTAATGACCTATGAATCTTTTTATATGTTAACTTCAACTTCCGGTTTCGACCGGAAGTAAAGGTCAAATGGGGTCACACTTTCTGTAAGACATGTAGACTGGTTAAAGTGTTTGCAGATGAAGTAATGGTTATTACTATAGCCTGTTTTTTTATTGAAATAGGATTTTTTGGAAAAATGACATTTTAACTTCCGGTTTCGACCGGAAGTCAAGGTCAAATGGGGTCACACACTGTGTAAGATTTGTAGAGTAATCGAAAAGCTTTCATATGGTGCAAAGATCTTGTATGTAACATATACGGTTCTTCAGATATGGATTTTTTAAATATTAAACGTTGATTTAATATAATGACGCAATCAATGACGTCATCTTTTACGGCCAGAAGACAATGTCAAACTGGTATTATGTCTGTGCAAAAGTTTGAGCAGGCTAACCGATCTTCAAACTGTCATTCAAATTTTGACAATATCATAAGCAGTTCTTGAGATATGATTTTTTGAAATTTTGAACTTCCGGTTTCGACCGGAAGTAAAGGTCAAATGAGGTCAAGTTGTGCACGACAATAAAAGGTCATTACAAGAACTTTGATGTTTTGAAAGAATCTCGTACGTAGCTTTTCTGGTTCTCAAGATATGAATTTTCTAATTATTAATGGTTTATTTAGCATAATGACGTCATCAATGACGTCATCATTCTAAAAAAGTTGCGGTTTCA
Source organism: Marthasterias glacialis (assembly GCA_911728455.2). Classification (NCBI taxonomy): domain Eukaryota; kingdom Metazoa; phylum Echinodermata; class Asteroidea; order Forcipulatida; family Asteriidae; genus Marthasterias; species Marthasterias glacialis. Next base: position 2,049,158 of record OU452233.1, on the reverse strand, counting down.
TCTACTAACTATGGTTCATGTTCCTGATAAGTTTCAAGTTCATATAAGCTTTACTTTTGTTAAAAATCGACGGAGAAGGTTCGCTGATAAGAATACGAGGAAAAACTAGAGATTTAGAGTTTGTGGACAAACTCACGGTGTTCGGCTTAATTACGTAATTGAAAATTTTAAGGTCAATATTGTGTGCACGTTTCTTGTCTATTTGTGCTATGCTGACGGGCGAAATATTTAGTTGTACTTTTTTATCTTTATTCATGAAGGTTTGTCATATGAAACTTCAACTTCCGGTTTGACAGGAACTAAAGGTCAAATGGGGTCACACCTTGTGCATGGTATCTAGAATTGTCAGAGAGCTTTAAATTGAAGTAACGATTATTAATGTACCACGTTTCATTAATAAGGTACATATTTTTGTAGTACAAACTTATACTTCCGGTTTCGACCGGAAGTGAAGGTCAAATGAGGTCACACTTTGTAAATATTTGTAGAATCGTCGAGGGGCTTTAAAATTAAGTTATACAATTAATATACAAATTTACGTAATTCAGAATCGATTTTTCATAACAAAACTACTACTTCCGGTTTCGACCGGAAGTGAAGTTCAAATGGGGTCACACCCTGTGTAAGATTTGTTTAGTACTTCAAGACCTTTCATATGGTGTAAAGATCATGTATGTAGCATGTATTATTCTTAAGATATGATTATTTTAGTATAAAACTTCAATTTAATGTAATGACGTCATCGATGACGTCATCATTCCCAAAATTTTGCTTTGTCATATACACACTGTGGTCTAGGTATGTAGTAAGTATCAAGTCCGTACATGCTTTAGTTTTTGAGATAGCAAAATAATTTTTTTTTCAACCTCGTGTATCAATTTCGTTGTGACGTAGCTATGACGTCATATATTACATTTCTAGATTGGTCTTGAGCTAAAGAAAATATTATTTATTGAAAGTTAGTTGATATTTTTAATCACTTAGGCTTTAGAGCCCCAAATAACATGAACTTTAACTTTAACGTCCGGTTTCTACCGGAAGTAAAGATCAAATGGGGTCACGGTGTGCATACAATTTGTCCCACATCACAAGACCTTTCATATGCATTAAAGATTTTGAATGTAGCATTTGCCGTTCTTGAATTATTAAATTTTTGAATTATTTAACGTTTATTTAACGTCATGACGTCATCAATGACGTCATCAATGACGTCATCATTCCAAAAAAGTTTCTGTATCATCCACTCACTAACATGTTTGTACATGGTAAGTTTCAAGTTCATACAAGCTTAACATTTTGAGAAAATTTGTGGACAAGTTTCGACGACTAAGAAAGCCCAGAAAAAAAATTATCCGTTTCAACCGGAAGTAAGGGTCAAATAGGGTCACATCTTCAACACAATTTTTAGAATGTTTAACGAGCTTTCAGATGAAGTAATGATTATTAATGAATTCTGTTTTGTTATTGAAAAATAATCTTTTTGAAAAAAAAAATTTCAACTTCCTCTTTCGACCGGAAGTCAAGGTCAAATGGGGTCACAAACTGTGTAAGATGTGCAGAGTAATTGAAGATCTTTGATATGGTGCAAAGATCTTGTATGTATCTTTTACGGTTCTTCAGATATGAATTTTTGAAATATTAAACGTTGATTTATGGCAATGACGTCATCGATGACGTCATCATCCAGAAAAAACAGTGCAGTTTACTGCACAGTAAAGTTGAAGGTAATAGTAAGTTTCAAGACTGTACCTCGTTTAGTTAATGACCTATGAATCTTTTTATATGTTAACTTCAACTTCCGGTTTCGACCGGAAGTAAAGGTCAAATGGGGTCACACTTTCTGTAAGACATGTAGACTGGTTAAAGTGTTTGCAGATGAAGTAATGGTTATTACTATAGCCTGTTTTTTATTGAAATAGGATTTTTTGGAAAAATGACATTTTAACTTCCGGTTTCGACCGGAAGTCAAGGTCAAATGGGGTCACACACTGTGTAAGATTTGTAGAGTAATCGAAAAGCTTTCATATGGTGCAAAGATCTTGTATGTAACATATACGGTTCTTCAGATATGGATTTTTTAAATATTAAACTTTGATTTAATATAGTGACGCAATCAATGACGTCATCTTTTACGGCCAGAAGACAATGTCAAACTGGTATTATGTCTGTGCAAAAGTTTGAGCAGGCTAACCGATCTTCAAACTGTAATTCAAATTTTGACAATATCATAAGCAGTTCTTGAGATATGGTTTTTTGAAATTTTGAACTTCCGGTTTCGACCGGAAGTAAAGGTCAAATGAGGTCAAGTTGTGCACGACAATAAAAGGTCATTACAAGAACTTTTATGTTTTGAAAGAATCTCGTACGTAGCTTTTCTGGTTCTCAAGATATGAATTTTCTAATTATTATTGGTTTATTTAGCATAATGACGTCATCAATGACGTCATCATTCTAAAAAAGTTGCGGTTTCATCTACTAACTATGGTTCATGTTCCTGATAAGTTTCAAGTTCATATAAGCTTTACTTTTGTTAAATATCGACGGAGAAGGTTCGCTGATAAGAATACGAGGAAAAAAAAAAAAAAAAAAAAAAAACTTAACAATAACAATAGGTTTTCGGCTCAATGCCGAACACCTAAAAAAAAAAAAAAAAAAAAAAAAAAAAAACTTAACAATAACAATAGGTTTTCGGCTCAATGCCGAACACCTAAAAAAAAAAAAAAAAAAACTTAACAATAACAATAGGTTTTCGGCTCAATGCCGAACACCTAAAAAAAAAAACAGAACAATAACAATAGTTGTTCGGCTGTTGGCCGAACACCTAAAAAAAAAAAAAACAGAACAATAACAATAGTTGTTCGGCTGTTGGCCGAACACCTAAAAAAAAAAAAAAAAAAAAAAAACTTAACAATAACAATAGGTTTTCGGCTCAATGCCGAACACCTAAAAAAAAACTTAACAATAACAATAGGTTTTCGGCTCAATGCCGAACACCTAAAAAAAAACTTAACAATAACAATAGGTTTTCGGCTCAATGCCGAACACCTAACAAGAGAGTAAAAACTAAATCGATATATTTATAGAGCTATAACGTATACATGTAGGTACAAATTCACTATTTATAGTTGTACCAAGACCCAGAAACTGGGGCGCTGTATATACTCCATTTTTTGAGACTTTTTATCGGTCGAGCGCCCCAGTAAGGGATATGTAGTGGACCACGGAGTTGATTGAAAACGAATCTGTGATACCCTGTTCAAAAAAATTGCCAAAATTGCCACAGAATTGCTGGAACATCGCCTACTGGCTTCTCAAGATGTCAAAGATGAAATAAAATGCATTTAATTGTACTCCCGATCATTTTCTATACTCCAAATCGATGATTTTTTTAGGCCCACTAAAAATGCAGTCGATACAATCTGCATCCACCAGCCTTCCTGTGCTCTGATGGCGGACAATTTTTCGTATACATTTATGATGTATAGGGGACTACTACATTACATGTACACGCGTGGGGCTCTGACCAACGTGCGATACAAACCATGTTTATAATAATTTGGGTAGAGTTGACCAAGTCGTAGAGGCTGCCGTTCAAGTAGTCTGGACTATACTTCTACTATATTGGAAACTATAACTAGTATTAGTAAACCAGTACAATTTTGTGGGTATAACCGTGTAAAAAATCTCTTTTGGGACGAGTGGTGTCTCTGAAGAGAGCCGGTGTGATCTCGACGTGAAGACAACCGGAGTATACTGTTCGAAACGTCGATACCACACCTGTTCTTTTCAGAGCTACCACTCCTCCAAACAAAAGAGATTTTTTACATGGTTGTACCCGCAAACATTACGTTTACTAGTTGTTCTATAGTTTCCTATAATATCCTTCACACCATGCAAAGCTTCAAACATCATTTACTACTAAAAGAAAAAAGAAATCTACGAACTTACCTGTTTATAAAACGAGGTCAAATGGATTTTAAAAAAAAACCGAGCAATTGTGTGCCTGGCGTGGAGCGGGGAGGCTTATCTTCACGCGACGTAGTCGTCCACAAAGGAGGTACAAATCTAATTATTTGCCACTGATGTGGGTCACACGTAAAATATTAACAAAGGACAAAGTGTATTTACAGTTCAAGTATGGTTCAGGGGGTTCTTTATGTATGAGGCTTGCACAAGTACACGTACTGTATATTGTTACAAAAATGGAGGCATAAATGCACCACGACTTATGAAGCTAAACCACGGATGGTTGTTGCGATTAAAACGCGCATGCGCAAAGCATTGTTAGTCTCTTGCAGTCGCTATGTAGTGATTATTTTCGAGGTAATGCTATTTTACGGTAAAGAAATTTAATGATCGGTATTTTCCATTTCTTAATTTCCAAATTAGTCGTATTCTGCCCGGTAACTGCTTTGGGAAAACTAGTAAACTGTTTAGTAAACTGTCTACTGGCACATCGATTTGTAACTTAAATTCTCAAATAAGATAAGGTGAAAAATTCCAACGTTATTGTCCTTAAAAATTCTTCCTGAGAAATTTTACGAAGTCCTCGTTGGCAACAGTTCCAGATGGTGAGGTAAATGGGCTATCTTTGTCGCAAAACATGGCATGGAAGCCTTTCATGTAGTGTTTCCATGTGACTTTAACGCCTGCCTCTTCAAGACGTTTAGCATAGATGATGCCATCATCTCGGAGCACATCATACTGAGCCGTTAAGATGTAAGCTTCCGGTAGACCTCGAAGATCTTCTCGCATAAGAGGGGCGAAGTCGGGATTCATGAGACCCGGATGTAGCTTCTCGTATAACACCTGGTCACCATCGACCACTGGTGGCGCTGTATAACCACTCTTTTTAAATTCAGCAGGAATATAATCATGTGAGAGCAACTTGTTGATCTTTGGCAACATCTTGGCTTGTTGGGTTGTGTGCTTGTTTTGTGCCATCGTAGTTTTAAGCTCTGGTTTGTTGTTGAGGTAGACTGCCCAATATTCGGCCATCGTCACCCTGTCCAGAATTATGGTGGAATAGTCGCCGTTCTGCTGGTACGAGGGAAGCTGAAAGTCAAATGCCTGCAAGGCAGGGTAGATCAACACCTGCAGTTTCAGTTTGGGTAGCCCCTTATACTTTGGGTCAAAGGTCAGCCTCTGAGCGACCGCCGCAGCAAGGTTGCCGCCAGCACTGTCACCCATGATAGCAACTCTAGCTGGATCAACATTGAACTCTTGAAGGCGTCTTAAGAAAGCAACTGTGGCCATCGTACAGTCATCTATGGCAGCGGGGAAGATGTACTCCGGGGCTAACCGATATCTAAATCAAGAACATTTTTTAAAGAAAATGTCTCATTTACGGAGGAATCGAATGCAAACTCAGGCCCAAATTTTATTACAGATTTACAACATATAAACTTTCTAATGTCGGGTAGGCCAACAGCTTTATTACCGCCAAACCTCGACAGTGAACACGACGCCATTTCCTAATGAATACATACGTTTGGGGGGGTTGACGTTTTAGGTAATAGGTTTGAGTTTATAGACAAGAGAATTATAATTTGAATGAATGTTCACGATCGAAACACAAATTTGCAAACAATACTTACTCGACGGAGACGACAACTAGACCAAGATTCCTTGTATACTCAGCAAGAAGGGGATGGTGCAAGTCTAAAAACAATAAATTAATACTCTTGATTCCACTAAAACCACTTTACTGGTTTACATAATAATAATTAATACATCAAATTTAACAAAGATTTACTTCACATTTCCGGTAGACTATTCAAACTCACCGATATGACCGTGTCGCCAGCCACCACCGTGATAGAAAACAATCGCCGGGCGCTTGGCCGAAATCTCCCCGGTCTTTTGATCATCAAAGACCCGCACGAGTACCCCATCCAACGTGGTGTCTGTGTAGGTAACGTTTGGCCCAGCGTCACGCATGCCAACTCGAGAACCCTCGTCGAGAATATTTGTCAATTTTGACGGGGCATATTGCCCTAGACTTACTGACTGGAAAAAAAAACATAAACATTTATATTATAATTGTCACATTATAAAGTTAGATACCAAAAGTAACAATATAACACCAGAATTTTTCCAGAGCTGTGGGACTCGAAAAAAAAAGAAAAAAAGACTGACCATTGTTTTTTGTTTCGAATAAAATCAAAGTGTGGACGCAAAACCTTGGTTTGTTACACTCACCACTTTCATAATAATTGTTAACATCTTCAGTTTCCAAGGGTGTTCTATACCATCCGGTACAGGTAGTAGTACAACATACGCCACCACCGCCAGCACAGACACCAGTAAAATCTTTCTAATCATGGCGGCTGCACTAATTTACCTGCAATCAAAAAGAACGTCAGGATAACAACAGCAACATTAACAGCAGCAGCAACAACAACAACAACAACAGCAGCAGCAGTAACAATAACATTACAACAAGTTAATAGACAGTAAACAATACCAAGACATGAGGTGTAATTTGAGGAAAATATTAAAACATACTTATCAACACGTCGTCAAAGCGTTCCACCACCAAGTCATCCAACACATTACCTAATGGCATTGTCTGCCTAACTGCTCAAACTGTCTCCCAATGAGAGTGTTAATCGTCCCCCAATCAGCGTATACCCTTGTGTAAATAATACACCCTGGGTATGCATTGCAAAGCGTTCAAATTGTGTTCGAACACGCGGTTCAGATTATAATCTACACAATCATGATAGGGTCACTGTATCAAACTAGTCACCTTGATGGCCTAAGCTTTCGATCCAAACCGGACCTTCGTCAGAGGCAAAAGCAAGCACAAACATAAAAACAGATCCATTTATGGAAAAAGGGGAGTATGCAATTGTGGGAAGGAATCCATAATAATATACATATATTACGCATTTTGCTATCACAAGGCCGGCCGAAAGGCCACTCGAGGTGCGGGCTATTTATTTAGAAGGGATAGAAACCTGCCCCAATGTGCAGAAACAAGACATGAAGGGATATAAACGCAAGTCTCTTGCGAGACAAACATAACTTCCCCCCCCCCCCCCCCCCATAATAATTGACAGATCTGGTCTGGAGGTAGGCTATACTTGGATATAGATAAACGTTTAATACTTAAGATTGTTCACCTTGACTAGAACCAGGAATAACGCCACGGTACTGCTATCAAAGCAAAGCAAATAAAAATCACAAGCGGGAGGCTGACATGTGATATGAAACTTCATGGAAAAGGACCAGACAGTCATACGATCAATAAAGGTCAAAGGCCTTTGTTCATTGCACTCTGTTGCTCAGACGCTAAACTTCGTGGGGAAAAAAAAACAACAAGCCAAGCAAGAGTGAAAGAATGTGCCGAACTTCACAAAATTAGAGTTCACCAGAGGTGAATTTCGTTAGTGAGAGCGTACTTTGACCATGGCTTGCCAAAAGCCATATGGCGAATGAATAAAATTTGTGCGACTCCAAAACGAATAGCCCAGCCGGAACTTCGGTCAGCGTTTGTACCCGCAAAGCCCCGTGCAAAACGAACTTTGTCGTTGTTTGTGGACTCCAAAACAAGTATAGACCAGCCGGAACATCGGTCAGCATTTACATCCCAAAACTTTACCTTGAAAACTAGTTATGAAGGCACAAATTAATACCTAAGCGCAAAATAGTTTTGCTTCCCTGGATAAGGTGCGCCTGCGACGCCCCACCCTGTCAAAACACCATGTACTGTGGGAATATAGTTCCTGCCAATATTTAATTTCCTTCTGCCATGGTTTTCTTTAGCATTACAAGTATTGTAAGCAATATTTTATCATGCTTTAAAAGGGCACATGAAGTGGATTTTTTTAGTTTTAACTTGAAAGGTATGCCCATAATAAATGCATATCAATGCGTTGTCATCGGGTGCCTCGATCCTAAGTCAAAGACGTTATCGAAATTGACAGTACAACTTTTGAGCGATATTCTCTAAAACATGTAAAAGAGTAAACATGTCATTCTCTTGCCGAAATGGCGTCAGTTTGGCTCTTTTGAGAGTGAAACTCACTGTGCATCACCCTTTTTGAGTGAAACTGGAGCAAACTTCACTCAGATCCAAGTTGAAAACAACCGTCTTTCACCTGTCCGTCACATGGGTCTTTGCGAGAGTGGTATGCGGACAAAACGAGTGGTTTTTCACTCTTTTACAATTGGAGAGTAAATTAAAAGGTAATAACCCAATAAAAATTATAAAAAGGATTTTTTTTAATTGTAATATAAAACCATATATTAAGCCCGAAAAATGTAACCAGTCATTTGTATTTTTTCGATCTCAACTGGAGGGGCAGGGGGGGGGGCAAGGGTTCTAAGCAAGGGGTGCTTGCAGATCCCTCTGGTTACGCAACTGCTATTGAAAATGCTACTGAAAATAATGTCCTAGATCACACCAGATGCCATAAATCTAATGTTCAAAAATTCCCCGGCCCTAAAGAAATAAAAGTTTGCCTCAAAATATAATTGGACTACAAGCTGGACGACAAGGCACCATTGCAGTATAACCTCAACGTGCTAGTTTTTCCCGGGGCCCTTCTGCGGGCCCCGGGCACTTAGTGGGTCCGGACCCCATATATCAAGATACATGGTTGTGGGGTTTCCTGTGATTTAAAATGATCGCCTATTTGAGTATATCCGACCCTTTCACATACCTCGACGGCCCTCTAATTTAAGGGAACGAACACTTTTTTATTGGAGACAGAAATAAATAATCACAAAATAACAGGAATCTATAGGTTGAACTCAATTTAATCCTCAGTAAAGACCAACAAGAAGACACTGAATGAAACTAGCACTAAACCACGAAACCAGAACCAAATCAGAACCAGAACCAGATTCAAAACCAGAACCAGAACAAAAACCAGAACCAGAACCACAATAGAACCAGAACCAGAACCAGAACAGAACCAGAACAAGAACCAGAACCAAAACAGAACCTGAAACAGAATCAGAACCTGAATCAGAACCAGAACCAGAACCAGAATCAGAACCTGAACCAGAACCTGAACCAGCATCAGAATCAGAACCAGAACCAGAACCAGAACCAGAACCAGAACCAGAACCAGAACCAGAACCAGAACCAGAACCAGAACCAGAACCAGAACCAGAACCAGAACCACCATTATTTGGGGTACTCTGACATAACCTCTTATACATAAGTGTAAGATAGCCTGGCATTATAGCCATGCTCAAGCATAAAATGGAAATAAATGGAGACAAAATGAGCCAGAACAAAAACATGAGGTACTGCGCAACTCACAACCTCTTCAAAAATCACTACGCCAATAAGTAACTGTATAAAAATACCAAACCATGCAATGTAAAAATTGATTTGAAAAAAATGAAAATAATCACTTAATCACTTACGGAGTAGGCTTAATATCTAATATGTAACAGATATATTGAATGTAAACTACTTAAAGCCTCAGCTCAACATTGGTAAACTGACTGTAAATGCTTCCATTCTTTGCACAAATCAAGATATTAGTAATAAAACCAACCTGTGAAAATGTCAGCTCATTTCGTTGTTTCATTTGCAAGAAAACGGTAAAAATGCAATCAACATTTTTGTACGCATTCCTAGGCAGATTTTTTCGTCTCACTGAGACGAAAACTAACTTTGGATCTTATTTCTTTTTTTTTAAACGAGGAAAGTTTTCTACCATCATTACCTTTATACCATGTAAAGCATTATGTAAATCTGTGAACATTTTTGTTTTTCCTCTTACCAATGTTGAGCTGGGGTTTAAAGGTAGTAGGCCTATATAGGATTTGGTAAAGCTGACAATGCAGTGTTCTTACTTCTGGTTCGGTTCAAAGTATACATACAAAAACAAACCTGTGAAGTTTTGGACTCAATCTGTCGTCTGAGTCAGGAGAAAATAGTGAAATACCATGCACACCTTTCAGCAAGTAAAACACATTATCCTAAATTTCGATCAAGTTTTCTGATTTTAATTTTCTCGAATATGACAGCATTTCAGAGGGCAATATCTCACAGACAAATTGGTTCTAGTATTAATAACTTCATGAAGCGCTTTCAGACTGAAACTAAACAAGAATGTTTTTTATCCTTACCAATCCTGTACAATGCCTAAAACATCAACAGTTGTATTAACAAAACTTAAAGACCTATTTTCAATGGATGAATATGACGCAATTTATGCCCTTTTAGCAAGAATTATAAAGGTCAATAATTTAACATTTAGAAATAGCTACAAAAGAGAGGTTGAAAGCACACTACCTTTCCCCACAGTTACTGTGGCATGGGTGGCAGGTGTGTAAAGCGCTCGCCTCTCACTTATGCGTCCCTGGTTCGATTCCCGGCTAAGGCCATATGTGAGTAGATGTGCAGAGTTGTGCGTTGGTTCTCTCCTGTGCCACGAGGGTTTTTCTCCAGACCATCCGGTTTTCCTCCCTCCCGAAAAAAACAAACACTTTAGATCTCAGGCTGTGCACCGTGGTCATATTTTATGGGTTGATGTGCTGGCTGCCAAGGGCGCCCTTGAATGCCTACAGCTCGACCACATTGTAGCCGTGTCCTTTGCAATTCAGCTTCTCAGCTGCCAGTAAGGATGATTAGCCTCCCAAATTATTATTATTATTACTATTATTATTATTTTTATTATTATTATTATTATTATTATTATTATTACTAGCATGAAAAGGTAAAAAAAAAAAGCATAAATTGTTATCCCACTAAAAATAGTATTCCTTTTTCACAGATTTCTCTTGACAAAATCGAAGAAATCGTCGTAGGCTATATCCCCGGTAGGTGTAGCCAAAATTTCTTCTTTGTAAACAAAAAACCCATGGAATCCTTTCTTGTAGTGTTTCCATGTGACTTTAACGCCTGCCTCTTCAAGACGTTTAGCATAGATGATGCCATCATCTCGGAGTATATCATACTGGGCCGTTAAGATGTAAGCTTCTGGTAGACCTCGAAGATCTTCTCGCATAAGAGGGGCGAAGTCTGGATTCATAAGAACCGGCTGTAGCTCCTCGTATAAATCTTGGTCACCATCGACCACAGGTGGCGCTGTATAACCACTCTTTTTAAACTCAGCCGGGATATAATCATGTGAGAGCAATTTTTTGATCTTTGGCAACATCTTGGCTTGTTGAGTTGTGTGCTCGTTTTGTGCCATCGCAGTTTTAAGCTCTGGTTTGTTCTTGAGGTAGGCCGCCCAGATTTCGGCCATCGTTACCCTGTTCAGGATAATGGTGGAATAGTCGCCGTTCTGCTGGTACGAGGGAAGCTGAAAGTCAAATGCCTGCAAGGCAGGGTAGATCAACACCTGCAGTTTCAGTTTGGGTAACTCCTCATACTTTGGGTCAAAGGTCAGCCTCTGAGCGACAGCCGCAGCAAGGTTGCCGCCAGAACTGTCACCCATGATAGCAACTCTAGCTGGATCAACATTGAACTCTTGAAGGCGTCTTAAGAAAGCAACTGTGGCCATCGTACAGTCATCTATGGCAGCGGGGAAGATGTACTCCGGGGCTAACCGGTATCTTAAAAGAGGATTGGAGAAAAATGTCTCGTTATTTATAGAGTAATCAAATGCAGACAGCGGACAAACCTTTACCATAGATTTGCAACATTGATAAGCTATCCAATGGTAGGGTAAATCTTTATTATATACCGCAAAACCTAACTATATTTTTTACATCACGCCGTTTCCCAGTTGATACAGAGTTTTGGGGTTTTAGAGTTTAAGACAAGGAGGATATAATTTCAATGTACTCGATCAAAATACAAATTGCGTCTTTCATTTTGAATGTTTACAAGTTTTTAATGAACAATACTTACTCAACGGAGACGATAACTACACCAAGATGTCTTGTATATTCGGCAAGAAGGGGATGGTGCAAGTCTAAAACATAATATAAATACATATCTTGACTCTGCTGAAGTGAAATAACAATTATAAGAGCTCTTTGCAAAAATAACAGATGTGTTTTTAAGGTACGAAATGTGAATCGTTTAAGTGTTTCTAACTTACCCACGTGTCCGAATCGCCAGCCACCACCGTGGCAGAAAACAATCGCCGGGCGCTTGGCTGAAACCTGCCCGGTCTTTTGTTGGTCATCAAAGATCCGAACGAATACCCCGTCGAACAAGGTGTCCGTGTAGCTGACTTTCGGTCCATGCGCCCTCATGGTTATTCTGGATCGCTTGTCCAGAAAACTTGTCAATATAGAGGGGACATATGGCCCCAGACGAAGTGCCTCAACAGAAACATCAAAAAGCAATTGTTGTTTGAATAATTTGATAACATTTTGTTTGACTATGAAGGCCTGTACATTAACATCGTTCTTTTGTCGTTTTTGAACAGCAGACAAAATTTGATCAAAGGGGATTCACAACAGTGCGCCACCAACAGTTTGCCCCGGAGGGGTCATTTTCAAAACAAGGCAGTCGATAAAAAAAAAACTAGTAATACAAATATATATAATAATATTGATGAATACAATTAAAAACACACACGCAAATATGAGATTTTCGCTGCGAAAAAGCATATTCCTCACATTTATAAAATGTCATAATTTTCAGCACGCCTACAGCGAACACTAACTAAAGTTTCAATATTGCAAAAGACGTACACCAGGGTACAAACAACTCTATGGAGATGGTTACGAAAGAATTCCGCGCTTACTTTGCCCTGTAAAGCGGGTACTCCTATGGGCTGTTAGGGCGTAAGCACAGAATTCCAAGGTATGAAACTGGGCCCAGCACCTTCCAGATGAAAATGACAAACAAAAGCGAAGGATATCTACGTTTTCGTGACACACTACAAAGTAGATAGGACAAAAATGACATCTAGATCCTTGGCAGCCATTTTAGTTGGGCAGCCATTTTAGTTGGGCAGCCCAGTGTGGGACTTTTGAACGATAGGTGGCAGCAGCAGGTAACCTGTCATTGTTTTCGTAGTTATGAACTGAGCATGCTTCGAGAACAATGGACATTTACCTGTTAAGTCTGCTGCCACCTAGCGTCCTCGAAAGTTTCCAGTTGGCACTGTGTTTCGATACACCGGGAAATTCAGAAAAGAGGGAGAAAACACAAAAAACAAACAACCCAACAAACAAACAAACAAACAACCCAACAAACAAACAAACAAACAAACAAACAAACAAACTTACACGGTAATTGATGGTTATTGTAAACCTAAAACTATTAAGTTTACATCAGTTTGGCAAGTTGAGTGCTCTTTATATATTATATTTATTTAATTTTGATTTCTTTGATGTGCCCGACTCACCACTTTTATACAGATTGTTAACATCATCAATTTAAAAGGCTTGTCGATATCCTTCGGTATATATGGTAGTACGGCATACAGCAATGCCGACAGCGCAGACACTAGCCCAAACATCTTGTTCAATATGTGGCGATTTCACTTATTTACCTAAAATATCAAAAATAGTATTAAAGAATTATAAACATTTTTTACGAGAGTGTAGAGACTAACTGCACTCGGCACACCACAGTATAATTAAGGTATAATTAATTTTAGCCGTGCACACTCTAAAAAAAAACCAGGGTCAAAATTGATCCGTATTCTGACCATTAAGGGGTCAGTATAACCCGGAATCAGTGTCAAATTGACTCAGAAATGGGTCAAACTGACGCAAAATCCGAGTTACAATCCCATTTGTTGAACCCAGTTTCCGGGTCAGCCTGGCCTAGAAATGGGTCAGGCCTCCTTGGACCCTGGAATCTGGGTCAATTCTGACCCGTGAGGTTTTAGAGTGCAAAGAGTGACTGCGTGGATGTGCAGTGTAGTCTGTACTAACAACACTGTGGGTCCAATTTCATAGAGCCGCTTAAGCGCAAAAAGAGTAGCTAAGCACAAATGCTTACCAGTACCATCCAAAAGACCAGTCACAAGTACAATCCGTGGCTGGTATCCTGCTTCGTTTTTGCTTTGCAGAGAAGTTTTAAGCAACATTTTTTGGTTAAACAGCTCTGTGAAATTGGGCCCCTCGTCTGTCGGTACGCGCTAGCATCCATCATCCAGCACGCAAGTAGTCAAACATACATACGATACAAAGCATGATTATATTTCGGTAAACTCAGCCGCGTAGCGTAGCCTAGGGGGCCTGGGGCACTTATTAAAATTATTTTTTAAAAAACTTGGCCCCGACCCCAGTGAAAATAATCATGGCTACGTGGCTGAGTAGACTTGGCTAACTCAAATGCACTACTGTACCAAGGACCCAACGAACTTACCTTTACGCAACTTGAAGTCAAATGGTTTTCAGCAACCGTGTGTACACCCGTGCGGCGAGCGAGCGGGGCTTTTTCCAGTCGCCCAGACTAACTATTGTAGATCGCCGGAGGCGCAAGTTGGGAAACTGGAGCTCTATCTATCTATTGTTGGAGCGTAAAATAGGCGATGGCACCAAGTTCAGTGAGTGAATGTTTCGGTGCTCTACGGTCTACAGACTCAGATCTGTTGTGGCATTATTTTGAAGGTCACACACAACAAAATCGATATACCACAGACAGTACAATAATTTACACGTGATAAGATACTCGTGATAAGTTACACGTGATAATTTGTGCACTGAGTACAACCTTCACGGTCATTTTGGGTAATCTTTTGTTGGCAAACAAACCGCACTGGTTGACAAGAACTGCCATCAATGTCATTGACAGATGTAGACAGAGAAGGGGTTTGTCCCAGTGTTTCTGGCATGGTGGATGGCTGACTGCGTCACAGCACTTTGTAAACTCTTTTAAAGCCCCAGCTCAACATTGGTAAGAAAAAACCCATAAATGTTCACAGATTTACATATACCTTACAGGGTATAAAGATAAAGATGGTAGAAAACTTTCCTTGAAATATTTCTTCCTGAAGTGTTATCATTTTTTAATAATAAATTAAATAAGATCCAAAATTAGTTTTCGTCTCAGTGAGACGAAAACTCTGCCTATAGGAATGTGCACAAAAATGCTGAATGCATTTTTATTGTTTTATCGCAAATGAAACAACCAAATGAGCTGACATTTTAACAGGTTGGTTTTATTACAAATATCTTGATTTGTGCAAAGAATGGAAGCATTTACAGCCAGTTTACCAATGTGGAGCTGGGGCTTTAAGGTGCTACGTATAAATGGGTCTTATAAAAACATATTTTAAAAGCGCTTTGAGACGCCCGTAGATTAAGCACTACATAAAAACTATTCACTATCATTATTAATAGTATTATTATGGAATCCATATTATGAGAGTATTTTCACAAAATAATCAGACCATAGAATAACAACCAATTTTTAATTGGGTACTTTAAATGGAAAGAACAGTGATTTTCCGGGGAGAGTAAATTAATTACACACAGCACCAGCCAAATGGTGTCCTGTCCACGGAAACAAGTGTCATGACCGAAACTCAAACCTACACTCTGTCGACTCATCAACCAGGGCCCTCATTAACAGTAGTTAACAATTTTATACTTACCAGAATTAGGTTACCAGGCAAAGTACCATGTCACATGTATCATATGTGACTGGTATCCTGCTAATTTTTGCTTAGCAGAAAACTCTTAAGCAATTTATTATTTCTGCTGAAGCAGCTCTGTGAAACTTGGCACCGAACTGGAGCCTGCCCTGTGTGCTAGACCGCTCGGTCATGACTTTAGTCTTGATTGGCAACGCTAGTTTTATTATGTCGCCAGTAGAGGGCGCAACATCGACTGGCACTCTAGACTGGTTCCTGGTCCCTACAGCGTTTACGTTCTGACCATTGATCATCATTATACTGAAGTCAGTATAACGGAGATCAATGGTTCTGATTAAATATAGGGACCGGTAGCTACTAGCGATATGGCGCTTTTGATAGGTCCTCGATTGCACGGGCGCAGTGATATTTTTTTTTTTTAGTTTTAGAGATGACGTTTGTGACGTGTGCATGTTGTTGGACACTAGCACACGTGTGTATCGTAACCCTTCACCTGGACATATAGTGAACCAACCTTCAACATCAAAATTCAAGTTAACTTTAGAAGAACATCTTAACTAACGTTAGTCTGCACGATGGGAGATTCTGAGACTCTGTGCCCATCATGTTTTGTGTAAAGGCCGCATTGCATTATGGGATTACGTAGACCTATATGCTAATTATAATTAGCATACACCTGGCAGAATGCTGCCAGTCTACTGGCACTTGGGACTCGCAAGACAACGGACCTTGTTCAAAACTATCGTGCTGCCGCCGGGCGACGTTAACAAAACTAAGACTATAGGTCAAGACACGTTACATAACACCTGATCCTAAACCAAAAAATTTTTGATTGTAAACACCCTGTCTGACAAAGTATGTAATTGTTTGAGTTACATTTTGATAAAACAAGTGGATTAGCTTTTCTTGTAGATCGTGATTTAATTCGCTGTTGAGCAACTCAAAGGCTTTCGTTTGTATCAATTTGATTGTCTTTGTTGTACTTCTTTGTATAAAATGTTTCAGCCCGAATTGATAAATAAAATGAATAAATAAATAGATAAATAAAATGAATACATACATAGATAAAGTTGTACCGGCTGTGGAGGCTATTTTAATTATATTGGTTCCATAGGAGGAGTTAATCGAATTGGAAAGTGATTTTTGAGATTTATACACACAAAAATCAGTCGAGCCAAATTCAGGACATTAATTCAATTTCCTTCATACATGAGCCGAAGCACTCGTTTTCGCATTTAACACTCTATACTTGCATTGTTTTACGTAAGTACATTCTACTAAGTATACAATTTATATGTCTATCTGTAGATGCTCTTTGGCAAATACTATAAAATCCTGCAACATTTTTTCACCGACATTGAAAACAAACGGCCAAGACGGACCGAAAACTCCGTGGAATCCCCCGTCGTAATGAACCCAGCGCACCGGTGTTCCAGCGTCTCGAAGCCGAACGGCGTAGAAAATCCCATGGTCCCTCACGGCGTCGAACTCACAGGTAGCCACGAAGGCTGGCGGTAGCCCACTCAAACCAGCTCTCATGAGCGGGAAAATTCTAGGGTCTAGGAACATGTCTTTGAACTCATTCCACGTATCGATGTCTTCTAGATCATCTTCTTTGGTGGGTGTTTTAGATTTGAAGTCGAACCGCAGATCCAATACGGGAAGAAGAGAATGGTTGACATATTGGAGTTGGGGCGCGTTGCTCTGTCGAAACTCCAAAGAAATATGCTTGTTTTGGATCAGGGCTTGTTCGAATCTATGGTCTGAGCGGCCGAGTAGATAGAAACTGCAAAACATGGCCGCTTCCCTCCATGTCACTATGGAACCGTCTTTGCCAAAAATATGCTCGGAAAGGACTGCGGCAGGCGTGTGGGCGTCAAGGAGTTGCATGAACGGATAAATCAGGGCGTGAAATGCAAAGTCGGGATAGTTGGGGTCGTCGTGCAACGTGTGTGAGACGGCCGCGGCGAGCGTCCCACCCGCGCTGTCCCCGGCGATGCCGATTCGCGAACGGTCAACACTGAATTCGTGGGCGTGGTCTATGAACCATTTGGAGGCGTTGAGAGTGTCGTGGTAAGCGGCCGGGTAGGGATGCTCAGGGGCCAGTCTGTAACTGTAGACGTTAAAAAAAAAGTAAGCTTTCTTTAATATTTCCAAAAGCTGAAATGAATCAATTTATGAATTAATAATGTTTCTTGAAATCTGAGGTTCCAGTGTGACACCCCCCCCCCCCATCCCGTTTGGCGTGCCCGAGTGGTCCTTCACGTATTTTCAGAGCTCCACTCTGGCCGAAAGGAAACTGCACCTTCGATCATGCTTTCAAATTTGGCGTAGGCTAAACCCAACCTTAGGCCGCACTAAATCGCTCTTTCTCGTTTCCCATTATGTTGCCCCTTTTTCAGGGCTAGTGTGAAGTCTTTCAACACTGAGCAAAAAATGAAAAGAAAAAAGAAAGGGAAGAGGGTCAGTACTCACTCAATTGATACAACGACACAGTCTAGCTCCTCTGCTATGCGTCTTGTTACAATATCAAATGAAGCTACAAAACAGTACAAAATAAGACATTATTCTCATCCCACTGTAACCCGAATCAGACAAAAACACAAACTTTTAGAGTAAAAGTAATATATTCCATTCTTTTCATGAGGCAAATACAGTCTTGATAATGTTTGACGTTTGATTTTGTCTTTTATATCTATTAAACTTCAACATTCCCCCCGAAGAAAATCAGTACAGACACTGTTACCTCTCATTTTTTGCAGACACTTTTCTTTTCATTTTTTTTCTTTTTTGTTTTGGTCTTTCGGCAAAAAATGCAAACGTGGGTCATTATCTAATATCCAATAATTATTTATCTGTGCTTAACTTACACGCACTCCCAATACAAAATGCACCACCGTGGGTGTACACCAGCGCCGGCCCCAGACTACCAGGCGTCCGGTTGATTGGTTGGTAGAGTCGAACTTTGACCCCATTGAAGTGTGTTACAGTTGCCCGGATGTTGGACCCGTCCACTTCAAACGGGGTGGGTTGAACAAACAAGTCCATCATTTGACGAAAAATCTTTATGAAGGGTGCGGATGTCAGAAGAGATAATAAATATGCCTGAAAAATTGGGAGGGGACAAGAACGAATAAGAGGTTTTTGCAATATTGTTGCAATATTCTTAAAATATGTTTTGGTCAGAAAAAACAGTATGCTGTAAAGAGGTATTTGTGGAATTTTGACCATTTTAAAAATTGATTCATTCATACGTTTCCAGCTTCGCAGAGTAATTTACTTGCTGTTGTGTACTTCTAACCTCGGCATCGATTAGATAAGGTTCAAAATAAGTTGAAGTTCAGATCAAACCAGAGACAGATAAAAGTTGTAATCTTGTAAAAAAGTATCAACATTAACCTATAATACTGGTTCGGGAATTTTAAACACTGGGGTTCGAAGTATTGTCAAGGGCATGGTTTTAGCTGTTCGGAGTTCGAGGGTGCAAAGTATGGTAAAGTATAGTCGTTTAGGTTAACCTTTAAACTCGTAACCAAAGGAAGTCAAATTACACTCAGCACCACAATTATCATCTCTATTAAATTATTCTTTAGATCACGAGAATTGTTCTTTTGGTAAACATATTACAATTTTGAATTGTACAGATTTAAGAAATGTTCAAGTCATGCGGCGCTCATCCCCAGTTATTCAGTCATAAGGGCTTTCCATTGGTTCAATGTTCGTGACCCCGTGACCTCTGCTTACTTCATATTGATTTTGGAATGATTGATCTTGTGTTAGCTCAAGTGGGACAGGACATGAGGAGACGAGCAAGGTCCAGTGTTGGGAACTCTGGCTGAAATGTGATCAATCCCACTGCATGGACGCCATTTCAGCAAGTGACTCTTTTGATACAACAATAAATCAGTGCAGATCAGCGCAGACAATGACCATTGCTATCAGTGGGAAACAAAGCAGTCACTTGCTGATAGTGGCGCCCATGACTATTTCACGTTCCAACAAAAAAAAACCTCCAGTTCTCCATCTGGTGCCTTCGGCGCTCTATAATCGTTGGTGTACCCTTGTACATCTAACATTAACTGTATCTCCCTTTTACAATTAAAGCATTGATAACATTTTCCCCTGAATTATTTAAGACAATTTGAGAATAATGAACTTGGTGTTATTCTTGAAACTTACAGCGTCTGTTACCATCCTCTTACAACCCACAAAACATCGGTATTTCCATGGGTTTTCTAAGCCCTCTGGCGTCAGAGAATTTAGGTAGTAGGCCGCAAGTATCCCAAATGACACCGCAAGGAGTAAAGTTGCACTTCTTCTCCACGTTTGGTGTCTCTTTCTTTTCGGTGAACTCCTGGAAATTCTTTTGAAAAAAAAGAGGTTTTTATTCTAGTTTATTCTATAAAGACAGAAACAGTCATGGCATCCCAGGAGCTGCATTACTCTCTTAAAATACTACTCACTTAATGTAAAAGAGTGAAAACATCACTCTCTTGCCCGAGTGTTGGTGTATTTTTCACTCTTTTTAGAGTGCAATTATTTCTAGTTTGCTCGTTTAGAGTGAAATTTGAGTAAACTTCACTCTGAATCGAGTGAAAAAGAAAATGTTTCCACTCTAAAAAGAGTGGTATGGCGGACAACTCTTTTTAGAGTGGAAATATTTTCTTTTTCACTCGATTCAGAGTGAACTTCACTCAAATTTCACTCTAAAAGAGCAAACTTTATTGCACTCTCGGCCTTTAAAATGGTCCTTAAATTCGAGTCACGAACAATAAAAGGGGGAAAATTTACCATTCATAAAAAATTGTTCTGTAGGAAATGAGGGTACCCTTATATTCCAACGGAAAGTTGAGGAAGTCATAAAAAGTACAACAAACAATGATAATTATGTTTAATTACATTTTACATTATGGCAAATCAGTAACGGTTTCCATTCGTGGAAAAAATAACTGTGTAGGCCCTATACATTATTACATATCAATTGTATGTTTACAACTTGCGTAACATGATAAATTCACTTCAAACAATATCAACATAATAAAAGAGAAAACTACTCCGAATTAAGAATGATCCATGAGAAATAATCAATTGTTATTTGCTTTAAATTGTTTTCATATCTGTCTTTATGTGGCCTGTAGGGAAATTATGGAAGTTGCATCACAAATCATTTTTGCTTTAATTGTAAAGTAAGACAGAGGGCATTTTGTAGCTTTGCTCCAAATTCAAGAAACTCCACAGATTTATTTCTACTTTTTAACTTCTAAGATATTCCGGACAGTATGAAGTACAATCCTGCATACGTTCATGACCGCTGAAAACATTGAACTACCAAAATACAAGATGGAAAGCTCATAGCGTGGTTGTCTTTCCAAAACCATAGTCAACTTCGCAAATATTTTTTACGGGCGCGTTAGCCGTGGAATCAGGCACAATCATGCTGGTCTATAGTTAGTGACAAAATTGTTCACTAAAACAAGACCAGGGCGCCATTTTATAGAACTGCTTAACGTCCGATTTTGAGCTTGCTGTGTGATTTCCATTTCATATCGCTGGTAACCGTAAGCACACAAAAAGGCATGCTAACCTTCCGCCCGGTGCTTACTGTAAGAAAATGAATGACGTAACAATGCAAGTCCATGGTGAACGCGCCAAGCTGGCCGCCTAATTTTCTTGCTAACCTGTGAAATACGCTTACACTTACGCACATTTTTTCTGCTATAGTCCGCACAAAAATTTGCTTTCCGTAAAGCAGCACTATGAAATTGGGCCCAGCTAGCTGCACCGCACCCATTGATCTCCATTATTACTGTATTATGGAGATCAACGACTGCACCTCATTCCACGGCTAACGCGCGCGTATTTGCGAAGTTGTCTACGGTCAAAATCCTTTTAAAAATGAGGACAAGGGCATCATCACTGTTGATTATAACTCAAGACATTGATGATGGTACATGAGACGTGGCGCCTTCGTCATCGTGACCGACCCAAGCGCAAGTTGTAGTCGATCGTTCATGATGATGGTGAACATAAAATGCATCGATGTACGTGTTTATAAAATGGGGAACAAGTTCTGTTTTTAAATCTTACCTATTTCGGTGAATGGAACGGTCACTTTTCCACAGATGTATCATAATTTCATATGTCCGTCTACCCGTTCTCTATTCGCCGATACTTAACGAATTATTATGCTATTGGTTTATAGCTGTCATGAAAGATGCCACCAACAGCTTTTCACAATAGAACAACGTGTCTGAAAGCTATGTGTAATTTACAAGTAAATTAGTAAATTCTGAACTCTATAAGGTCAGGGGTAAATATTCGTATCAATCTGACCCTAGCGATTATCTTTTCATTAAATAGAAACGTGATTTATTTACTGAAATCATAGTCCAAATTGGCACTACATCAAACAAGATCTTGATTGATATATGCAGTTTAAAGGCTATATTTAGCTCATCAAAACAAAGTACATGAATGGGCGTTGTCCAAAACAAAAATTGACGGCCACTTTCAACATTGGCCCAATTTCAAAGGGCTGGTTAAGCAAAAGCAGCAACTATTGCTTGACAGTTTTCTGCTAGGATACCAGTCAAATATGGTACATGTAACAACATGGTATTTTGGCTGGTAACCTTATTCTGGTGAGCATAATTTTGTTGTGCTTGGTTATTTTATATTTTTCATTTTATTTTATTTTATTTGTTTTGCTTAAAGTTAGAATACAGAATTTGTATTAATTTTTTTATGAGCATCAGTCTGAAAGCTTTCTGATCACTAGTTCATTAGCTATTGTCCACATAAATATTTCTGTTTGAAATAGGCCTACTGTCAAAGTCGACAAAACAGAATTTGGAGACCCAAACTTTAGTTCCTATTCATGCCCATGTAGTTCTGGAGTTTTTGACTGCCGGTTGGGCCGCATCACCTTCTTAACATAATACCCTCACACGGTGCTATACAAACGGGTCTCATCTTTCGAATAACAGTTCTTCATACTTCGAAATAATGAGCACTTTGCGATGCTCACGTTGTGTATGATAAAGCTCCCCATAAGAACTGATTATTAATAATTTATTAGTAGATGAGTGATGTTTGAAGCTTTGCATGGTGCCCTCTAAATGTAAAATAATGAAAATTTCACTCTCTTCCGAGTGGTGTAAGTTTGGCTCTTTTGAGAGTGAAACTGTTTGTGCATCACACTTTTTTTCGAGTGGAATTTGAGCGAACTTCAACATGATACAAGTTTTTAAAAAAAACATCACTCTCGTGCCCAAATGGTGGTGCAATTTTTACTCTTTTTAGTTTGCTCTTTAAGAATGAAATTTGAGTAAACTTCACTCTGAATCGAGTGAAAAAGACATTTTTTCCACTCTAACAGACTTGTCCGCCATATGGCTCTTTCAAAAGAGTGGTATGGAGGACAATTCTTTTTAGAGTGGAAATATTTTCTTTTTCACTCGATTCAGAGTGAACTTCACTCAAATTTCACTCTAAAAGAGCAAACTATAATGAATTGCACTCTAAAAAGAGTGAAAATTACACCACTAAAATATACTCGGGCAAGAGAGTGATGTTTTCACTCTTTTACATTAAGAGAGTAACCGTCTTTCATTATAAATAAAAAAAGAAGTGTTCGTCATAATCTGGGTCTTTGCAAGAGTGGTATGGCGGACAAAACGAGAGAGGCACTTTTTGACGAAGAGTGTGGATAATAGGAAATAACTATTACTAGTAAACTTGCAGGTACAACCATCTGTAAATCTCTTTTGTGATGAGTGTTGGCTCTGAGACCACAACGGCTCTTTTTAGAGCCACCATCACTCCTCCCAAAAGAGATTTATATACATACTACGGTGTGCAGTCATCTCGACTCAAATCCATCTCGACTCAAAACCATCTCGACGCAAAACCGACTCGACTCAAGTCAATTCGACTCAAATCCATCTCGACTCAAAACCGACTCGACGCATAAGCAATACCAACTCGACGCAACACCAATACCAACGCACTTTATGATTGATGGCTCTGTTAATTTCAGTTCAAAATAATTTGTCGTCTATGAAAATGTTGTTACAAATTTCAGTATAAATTTAGTAATCGTTATTAACATTATTTCAAATGAACAAATCCGAAATGTCGAGGAAATTTTTGTGAAATATACCGGTTAAATTTACGCTGACCATGGCTGCCAAAAAAAAAAAATGATATTGAAAGAATTTTACTTTCACCTCGACGTAACTGACGATCGGCTTTCCTATAAACGTCCAATGTTGTACCTGCATTCTTTACCCCGAGGCCTTGAATTCGATAATGGAATGAATAAAGACAATTGCTCTACGCGACTTACCGACAAGGAGATTATACCCACAGGTAGAACGATTAACGATGCGGCACGTTTCTATGATTAGTCCATCACGCCCAGGTACCACGACAATGGGTTGGAAGAGTCACCCAATATCACTGTTTACAATGTAGACTACTTGAATGGGCTGAATTTCAAATTAAAACCTATACTAAAATAAGGTTAATAATTCTCAAGTAGGCATTGGCCTATAATGATGACAAAAAATACAAAAAATTTTAAACGAACTATTAAGCAATTTAATTTGACACTACATTAAACTTTATTTATTATGCTGCATATTTTCTCTTCAAATTTCTTTTGTAACTTATCAATCTAGTTTACTGGTCAAAAACAGAACATTTTACCACCTTCAAACCCACAAATCTGCGTTAAAAGTAGGCCTACAGTATATCGTTACTTGCATTTACAAAAATATATGCGTGGGCAGTTTCTTTCAAGTCCTGTTTTCCTATAAAAAATTGGGACATTGCACCGTTCCTTCAAGACTTGACTGTCATGGTATCCCAAGACAACACATCGTCCTTCAAAATCCAAAAAAAAAGAAGGAAAAAAAAACTACAATAAGTACCGAGCTGAAAATTATTTGGTCTATTCTCTTCGGACTTGTCTTCATCTTTATTTCTTTAATATGCGTCGAGATGGTTTTTGCGTCGAGATGGTTTTGAGTCGAGTTGGTGACGGTTGTGAGTCGAGATGGTTTTGAGTCGAGATGGTTTTGAGTCGAGATGGCGTGCGTCGAGTCGGTTTTGAGTCGAGATGGATCTACACCCATACTACCTACCCACAAGTTTACTCGTTATAGTTACTTCTATATCTAGGACGGTGGGTGTGGCCAAATAGGAGGAGAGGGAAGGATGGGGGGGGTAATTAATGCCCAACGGTCGTCTTTCACGCTCGAATGGAGACTAGCCAGACAAAGAGCTGGTCCGTAAAACGTTTAATAAAGCCTCATTACATAACTTTGGCCTCGATTTTGGAATCTGTGGTCAAATCTTTAGTCTCGTTTAATAATGACTAGGCTAATTATTCACGCCCTTATACACTTTTTACGACACTGGTGTGTAAACAATTCACGATCGGCGTTATCAATACCAACTGAACATTGAACGAACCACCTAAACACTAATAGTATGTTTTAAAGGGTCTGTATACGTTTGGTAAAGACTCTGAAAATTTATGGCAATAATAACTAACTAGGTAAGAAGTACAGCAGCTCTAGACAGTATAATGCATTTTGAGAAACATTTCATTTCAAAGAACTGCAGTTATGGAAAAATATATCATTTTTTTATCCCCTAAAATTTGAATTTGAGAAGTGTTATGGCCGTAACGCTTCTCAGAATGTGTATTCCAATGACGGATACTTCTGCGTGAACACAACCGCTCCAGACTTTTGGCGATATCTCAAAAACGCTACCACCTTTTGAAATGAAATTTACACAGGTTAGTTTTATGGTATATATCTACAAATTTATAGCATTAAGGCAAATGTACGGTTCCAAAAACCAAAGGTATACTTTGCCTTTAACTAAAAGAACATTAGTGTATGATTTCAATCACTGCAATCGTGACAGAGCAGGGTCCCCGGAATCGTATCGAGTCCATCAGCTAGTATAGGCCTACCCAAATTAGTCATACGCCCATGGTCATAAAGCATTATCTAAACAACCCTTAGCGTTCGTGTTGGAAAGTCATGTAGTTGATTTAAAGATCATAAACGAAAGAGGCTTGACATTATTTGCTTGTTTTGTTTCTTTTGGCCTATTCTAAGTGACTTTATATCTGCTTTACGACAAGTGCCCGAAAATTAAAAACAACAAAAAACAAGTCGGGCCTGGCGGGAAACACTGAGCATCATTTCGCCGTCTCGATTGACTTCCTTTTCTGTTGCGTGCGAAACAACCCACAGATCATCATGAAGAGCGGCTCGACTTCCAATTCAAAAAGGTATGTTGATAATTTTTGTTATTCTAAATTATTTTTGAGCAAATCAAATTTACCAACCACAAGGAGCTGTTGTATAAATGCAACAACATTTTGAATGGCCTCACGTTTCGACCCTAGCAGAGTCTTTTTCAATAGAGCAAGGAACCTTGCTCTATGCTTCCACGCATTAAAACCACTTTGTAAAAACCAACACTAGAGAACACGTCACCAACAAAGCAAACTTAATTGATGTATATGTACACATAAAGCTGTCAAATTGTAGCTGTTTTTTTTCCTTCTTCTTTCTTGTCAGATCGCCGCCAAGTACAAAATTGTCTACATTTCGGACACTGCGGACAGGTGTGATCTTTATCCTGCTACTCGCATGGCTCCTCCCCATTGCTTACTACATGAACTCCCCAACACCAGCTGGCATCATCAACCCCTGGCAATACAAATGTTTCAACGGTGCAAAACGTGTGGCAACCGACATGGTATGCTTTAGTTTAGACCGTACCTTGCGGGGGTCGAACAAAGGACCTGCGAGGCGTATGGTTAGATGGTCCTTCAGTAGTATCGGAACAAGTCCACTGTCTATAACATAAACCATTTTTTAACAAAACTGGTGAAAAGATTGGGTTTCTATCGTAGAGCTTAACAAATACATTCTACAGCCCGGGAAGGTTCAATTTTGGGAATTAAAAACACTAACGCAGCAACCCAGAAACTACTCAGTCGAGGCAGCCCCCCCCCCCCCGCCCCAACCGCTCGGTCAACATCAGCAACATTTTGTCATATTCCATATTGTAGAAATCGGTTCACATATAACAAAGGGACCATTCCCTACACCCCATCCCCACCCTTGCCGCGGTTGGGTTTTGTACTACTACTACTACTGCTGCTGTATTTGATATTGACCGACAAAGGGTCGTAGTGACCTACAACCTCCCCGATCAAGGGCAAGAGACCAGCATTCATTTGGTGCTTTAGCCTATAGTAAACCTAGTGTCCTCAAAAGTCTCCCATTGCATCTTATTATGTTTAAGATGCTCAATCGATCTGTATCTTTTCTCGAAGGCCTCCGTCTTCTCCTTCTTCACCTCCTCGCACTACATCATCGCATTCCGCTCACTACTCGAGAAGTCTATGCCGATCAGTCCGTCGGAAGTACCAGGTTCCAACATCCGGTCATCGGTCACGACCTTTGCTGGGGTCAAAGTTCGTCTCTACGAGCCAATAAAGAAGCAGCCTGGACTGGGACCGGCGCTGATATTCATACACGGCGGTGCATTCGTTTTGGGAAGTGCCGGTGAGAGGACAAATAAATTAGAAATTAGGGTAACATGTGAACATCAACTGTCCAGTTTTAAAACAAACAAAAAAACGAACTGGACTCGAAAAGAAACATGAAAGAGTTATAAAATATACAAAAGTAATGTCTATATTTTGATATGAACGATGGTTTCGCGATCATACCACAAAATCCACACCCGTTTCACGGTTGGCGATACCATTTTTGGCTTATCCCCTGTAAAAATTGTGCAACATAGCCCAACAAAAGAATAAATTCACAGACTGAATTCGAATCCAAACGAACATTATTTTTGATCTTTTTACAAATAGTAATCCGTCGCACGAATACTGCTAATTTTCAAGAAATGTAAACTTGCAATCTTGACGTTTTCGTTGTGCAGATATGTTTGACATTTTAACGAGGCGGTTTGCAGAAGAGCTGGACAGTGTAGTTGTATCTATAGAGTAAGTATAACCGGGGAAAAACGGCTTACAGAAGAATGAATTAATTTCAAATTAATAGTTAGCAATTAGGTTGGGGAAAGACTTGGGTTATATCAAGGTCAGTGTAAGTGTCACCTCGTTCCCAACATATAACACCCATCTTACATGATCTCCTCTAGCTCGCGATTAAAATGCGTACCACATATCTCCTCATTGTCAAAGCTCTCCATGGACTATCTCCTGACTATATAACTGAACTTCTGCATAACTATGCTCCTGTTCGTCCTCTTCATTCTGCTGGCCAATCCTTACTGACGCAAAATACTGTTTCTACTAAATTCTATGGTCAAAGAGCCTTCTTCTTCATAGCACCTTCATTGTGGAATGACTTACCTCTTCATATTCGTCAAGTTGACTCTGTTCTGATTTTCAAAGGACTTTTGAAAGTCACTTGAATCTATGTTTGTGTAACTTCACTGTTTGTATTTGTTTGTTTTGTTTTATGTTCTGTTTATTGCGCATAGAGGCGTGTCGTGGTCGAGTGGTTAGTGCGTAGGACTCAAGCTCTGGTGGCTGAGTCAACGGAGTGTGGGTTCGAGTCTCGGTCATGACACTTGTGTCCTGGAGCAAGGAACTTAACCATAATTGCTCCGTAAAAGTTGGGGAGGTAGAGCCTTCTGCTCTTCCAATCAGGCCTCTGATGGATGATACCCAAGCCTACATCCTTACGGACTGTAAAGGGGGTTACCCTGTTTAAGCCTCAGGAGTAGGTGGCAACGGCCCCTGGAAAGATAGTTGATTTGTAGCCCACACCTGGAGTGGCTTACTGGCCTTGTGTGTCTGGCGACTTCCATAAAATAAAAAAATTAAAAAAAATTAAAAAAGGCTCCAGCATTATGCTCTATATAAATGTTTCGTATTAGTATTATTATTAAGTGTTGGGGTTCCTTATTTTTTCTGCAATTATGTTTGGTTGTAGTTACAGGTTGGCCCCAGAGCATCCGTTTCCAGCTGCTTTCGAAGATTGCATCAGTGCCTCCAAATGGTTCATGGACCACGCCCAAGAATTTCACGTGGACCGTTCGCGAATCGGCATTGCGGGGGACAGTGCTGGTGGCACACTCGCAGCATCGGTGTCTCAAATCCTACACGACGACCGTGATTTTCCCGACTTCACCTTCCAGGCTATGATCTACCCTATAACTCAGTTCATAGATAACCATACGCCAGCTACGATGCTGTCTATCTCGTTGTTTGGGATGGATGGTTCTATATTGACCTGGCAGGAGGCAGGTGAGTTCACTTGCCTCTACCTCCTTGGAAGATTAGAACAACGGGTAGTGGATGCCCTTATAGACAACACACACACATCAGTCACTTTTAGGCGCGACTCTCCACTGGCACAGTACGTCAATCACACCGTACTCCCTCTGGAAATGCAAGACTACGGGCATTATGAACCGCCGAATCTTGACGAGCAGAGGGGTGATGATACAGTATGGGAGCAGCTCCAAGATATGATTCTGGACCAGCGGGCTAGCCCACTTCTGAGGCCAGACATGAAAGGGCTGCCGCCGACTTTCTTAGCAACCTGTGAGTTTGATCCACTTCGAGATCATGGTGTGTTCTACCTACAAAGGCTCCGGGGGGCACGGGTTCCCGTCAGATGGGAGCATTACACGGGAGGATTCCACGGCGTTCTAGGACCAACTTGGCCACTTGTGTTCGAGGTCGGGGAGAAAATGTTCCAAGATTTGATAGGCTTCTTTAAAGAGCACCTCAAGATCACGGAGAATTGATCAACTAACAAGACAAAATAAACCACTTTTTTTTATTAATCATACAAATTTTGATTTTATTTACACTGTTCATCTGTTATCAAAATGACATCAATTGTGACCGTAAATCTGATCGCCTTCAACAAAATTTGTTCTTTTACTTTTGTATTACTTTCATTAAGTTTGTGTGATCAAAATACTTTGCATCAATTTATGCAAAGTGACTGTATCGTCACTGAATGAATCTAACGGTAACACAACTGGATTTGATCGCCTGCTGGTTGCGAGAACTAAAAATACCTTAATAAGCATTGATTTTATAAAACAATTCTAGGTGTGTTTCCTTTCCCAAACCCATGTTCCCTCTCGCCTCCCCAATACTGAACCATCTTTTCTTAATGATGCCTCCCCAATCCCTAAAAACTCCTGGAATGTCTTAACCCCAGTCAACATTCACAAGAATGCTTGCTCCACCACCCAACCTAGTACCCCCATCCAAATCACATTGCAACCCCCCACTCCAGCTCCAAGAAACCTGACTATCCATCAATCATCCTCCATGTACAGCATCTGGGTGAGTGACTCCACACTGGAGTTGAACGTGTCCCTGCAGTACGGTGAGCACGTGGTGAAGATGAACGGTAACTTGCGCACACCGAACGCTTTGCTGCACGGACGGATTACTCGCAGACCTGGCCCGTATAAAGGCCCCTGGCAGCAATCGCAGATAGTGTAGCTGCAGGAAAAGAAACATACTTTTTAAAGAAGTTGAAGGGTTGAGATTATTGTTGAGTTACGTAATGACTTTGAGGAAGTATTGTTCTGACTTAAAAAATAAAGACGGATTGTGATAAATTTTCAAAGTTGGAATACAATACTTGAGGAAAGTATAGGCAAGTCCAATAACGCACAAAATTTAATACTATTGGACACTCAAAAAGTTAAACCCTCTGTTTAGACCGACCCATTAAGCCCCGCCCCCCTAAACATATTGACCAATCACAGCATTGGCTACATCATCACTGTACATATGGGCAGCACAATGTGCCTCTCTTCAATGCCACACTGCATGACATAAACGCGGGCTATAAGTACACGCACGCATGTTTACATTTTCCCATAGAATTTTATCGTGTCGGACTTTTGTCAGACTTTTGGTGGTGTAGCCAAGGCTGTGAATGGTCAACACGTAAGGGGGTGGGGCTTAGTGGATCGGTCTATTAAGGTAGTCATCGATTTCAGTGATTTTGATTCTAATGTTGCGCATCTGCAAGGAGGATACCCACAAGACGTATGTTATTAGTCCTTCAGATGATGATGTAGTTACAAAAAAACATGGTGCTTTACATATGGGACCATAAGGGGGAACTTTCCTTCGTCTTGCCGTCTAAATTAAAAACAAACGGAGGACTCAAACAAGTGTATAGAGGTCAAAAATCCACATACAATTTCACCAAAACAAAGATGGATTTTGTAGAGCCTTTGAGTTAAATACAAGTGAGTCTTACCTGTCAAGAACAGAGCACAGGAAATCCGGTAAAGCACTGGAGTTGCTGTCCAGGTGGCTTTGTTTCACAGTGAGTGCAGACAGATCCAAAAGCCTCTGTAAAATGAAACAAGCGAAACACAAATGATAATGAGAACTTTTATAGAAGGATAACAAATTAGTGTTTTCTAGAGAGTCTCTCAAGAAGCCAGCAGTTGTCCTCGTTTTTAAGAAAAATGCCAAACAAAACGGCCACTCAGTGCAAGGGCTACAAGGAAATAAAGACAATTTAAAGAGAGAGAAGATGTTTGTTAACATGTCTCTTGAACTGTTGAAAAATTTAATATCCGGATATTCTTCTTAGTGATAGCTACCT
Source organism: Marthasterias glacialis (assembly GCA_911728455.2). Lineage (NCBI taxonomy): Eukaryota > Metazoa > Echinodermata > Asteroidea > Forcipulatida > Asteriidae > Marthasterias > Marthasterias glacialis. The sequence continues at coordinate 2,018,008 of OU452233.1, read as the reverse complement.
TACCTGTGGCTCATTACGGCTGTTCTCTTTCCAGAAGAGTGGGTGCATGAAATTATTGGTTACCCTCAGGTATCGTAATTTCCTCAGCTTCAGGGCAGAGCATGGCATACCAGGAAGCTGGTTCCCTTCTAGATTCAACTCGCGAAGGGTTGACCTGCAAAATGGACATAAAATACTAAGACTTATTTACTCTTCCTTTTGATGCTATCAAGGTGGCAGCAGACATACCACACTATTTTCCACAAGTAGTTCTGAGCATGTGCACACTTCTGAGAACAGTGGATTCACTTGGCAAGTCTGCTGCCACCCAGTGTCCATGAAAGTCTTCCATTGGGATACTTTCAGCATAGCATTTCTGGCAGTCGAGTGTTGTCCTACAAACTTGCTCTCCGATTTCAGTTTAAAACGACATACTCACTTGAGATGACGTATCTCACTCGGCAAGAAGCTCAGTCTGTTGTAAGAGAGGTCCAGGAACTGCAGTGGAAGTGTGAACAGGCTGTAGAATAAAAAACAAGATCAATTGGTTTTATTAACCCTTTAAGAGACCATTGCAGCCACAAGTGACTTGTACCAAATACCCATAGTGGCCACAAGTGGCTAGTACCAAATGCCCATAGTTGCCACAAGTGGCTTTTACCAAATGCCCATAGTGGCCCATAGTGGCCGCAAACAGCGACAAGACCTGACTTGTGCTCAACAGGTCAAGTCCTGAATTGACACTTTTCTAATTTTTCCTAAGTTAACATTGTATCTATTTTTTCTAAATTCTGAATATGTGTCTGTTTTGTAAACATTTTTACTGAAGACCACTGTTCAGAAAGAATGCTGTGTGTGTGTGTCATTGACTGAAAAACCCTAGTCTACCTTACAAAGGTCTGCCAGGATCTTGACTGAAACAAGAAAGGGGGAGGATGGAGGGCACAAAACCATGTGGTCACTCGGGCAGGGGGGAGTAGGGGGAAGGGGGTGGTTGACCTCTTACCTTGGTGGTAAGGATGTTATGAGGTTGAAGGACACAACGAGGGTTCTTAGTTTTGTCAGACGATGTATCTCAAGAGGCAATTCCTTCAGAGGGTTGTTCCTTAGCTTCAAGACCTCTAAGCACCTCAGGGTCAGCAGCTCTTGGGGAAACACCTGTTCAGGACATGGATATCAGAGTATGGATATATATGCGATACTTGCAAAATGTTCACAACTAAATTATTGAAAAGTGAGGTGTCCGAATTCAAAGCAGGCATTAACCCTTGCCCTGGTAGGACGTCAGCTTCTGACAGTATAACAGAGACTGACATCCTACCTGGGCTAGCGTTAACCATAGAAGTGCCCTGTATTAAATACATGTCATGCCATACATTTTCTAAATTAATCACTAGTATATATTAAAAAAAGGAACCTTGAAAAGAACAGTGGAGCTCATGGGAGAGAAAACTATGTGACGTTATTGGCGGGGAAATCTTTTGATGGGAGCTTCTGATACTATCTTCTGACACTCTTTGTAGTAACAAAGACACAATAGCCCATATGCCATCTCAAAAAGAAATCACGTTGCCAAGATGGGCACCGTGCTGTAGTTTACAACTATGCAAGGTTTTACGTGTGGTGTACTGTATTGCTTCAAAATCAACATGCCATGATGGTTGTCTATGGTGTTTAGACTCGGATTTCACCCAGAATCCTTTGCGTGCTGATCGCTCTGATCATGTGCACTGGGACATACATATGGGCTTATTCTCCTTAGGAAGCTTGCAAAGAACAGAGGTGCTCATTGGAGAGAAGACTATGTGATGTAGTTGGAAAGGGAATCTTTTGATGGAAGCTCTGATACTCTCTGTAGTTACAAAGACGCAATTCTCTTGATAGACTTACCCTGAGATCGTTAAAGGACAGGTTCAGATACACTAGCGTCTTGGTTAAAGGTGAGATTTCAGGAAGAGACACGATGAAGTGAGCCTGTAAGATTCATGTAAAAAATAAATTACACAACTCAAGATTATGTTAACCAATGCTGCAAAAGGATTTCTTCCTGATGATTTTCTTTACTGTGTCATACTGAGATTCAAAAATGCTTTTTCTTTGGGAGAGTCTGTCATTGTCATCAGAATCTAAAGGGAATTGCCATATTGTCCAAGTGAGGTGGAAGGGCTTGCATGTTCAGCAAATCCAAAAAGCAATCATCGGAGTCATCGGAGTGTGGGTTCGAGTCCCAGTCATAACGCTTGTGTCGTTGAGCAAGACACTTAACCATAATTGCTCTGTAAAAGTTGGGGAGGTAGAGCCTTCCCCTCTACCAGCCAGGCTTCTGATAGATGATACCTAAGCCTACATCCTTACGGACTATATAGGGGGTTTCCCTGTTTCAGCCCCAGGAGTAGGTGGCAACGGCCCCTGGCTAAACAGTTGATTTGTAGCCCACACCTCGAGTGGCTTACTGGCCTTGTGTGTCTAGCGACTTCCATTAAAAAAAAAAAATGCTGGCCGGAATCTCAGGGGTCTTGGCAGGGTCAGCCTAGCTGGTAAGGGTCAAGGGGGAGGACAGGTTGGCTCGGTGGTGGTTTCTTTCACCTCAATGGACCCCAGTTCAAATCCCACCTCAGAATGGAGCTCGTATGTGGCTTGGGTTTTCAGTCCCTACCTGATTGCATGGGTTTTTCTCCATTTGGGGTTTTCCCTGCCACATCTAAAACTGAAGATGTCTTCATCATCTCCTATTCATCCTGTTATTGACGCTAATTGTGCTGATGGATGTGTAATGAAATAAACAGACCAATGGCAATCCAAACCAAAGTACCCCAATGATGGAGCAGGTGGACGGCATCACTCTGCGGTGTCAATGGCTGAGAAGGTCTGCCAAGGACAGTGTCTTTAACAGTATTCCCATGTCCCACACAAAGCATCTTGCACTTGTCATTGGCTACTTTAGACAGATGTCTCACCCTTAAGTTGATGGTCTCTCTTTTTGTGAACAATTTTAACTCCCATCTCTAATTTTGTAGTAGGCTGATAGGGGGGTCCAATTTTGTCCATCTATTTGTGCCCTCTGTTGTCATACAAATGTTTACTATACCCATCGATAAATGGTTTAGTCCACTACGCATAATCGAGCATCATGGCGGACAGCACTACTGCTTTGCGGAAAATCAGATTCCGTGATTGAAAATACTTATTTCTCTTATTTTAAAGAAGTAAAAATAAGACTTCTAGGATTCAAAGTAACATTATCTATCATTTAAAGCTTAAACCAGTGACTAAGAGTGCATTTGGAATGAGTTGTCCGTAGGAGGTTTTTTCGAGTTGTCGGTAGGGGTCGGCAGGGGTCGGCAATTAGTAGGACCGCCTAAACAACAATTTTAACTCCCGTCTCTATTTTTGTAGTAGGCTGATAGGGGGGTCCAATTTTGTCCATCTATTTGTTGTGTACATTTAGTGCCTTATATGTCTGCTTGTTAGTTGTATTTTATTCTTTAACCCTAACTCCCCTGACTGATTTACTAGGATCCTTCCCCACTCTAACAAATTCCAACACATATGGTAACTCAACACCCAAACTGTGGTACTCTGATTATGGTGGTATGCCTGAACCCATGCAAAGCATAATCAGTTTACTCATGCAGTCCCCAGTCCAACAAAATCCAACAAAACCTGCTGTTAGAGTTTGATGGAATAGGGACTGTAAGGGTTAATGTATTTTTATATAATATGAGGGCCCCGAAAGATCAGCTGTGCTGGATGGGTCACCCTTGTTAAATATGGTTTAAATTAAGATTGTGTTAACATAATGTGTTTTGGGAGACAAATGTACCTTTAGGCTGAGAGCGAGTCCCCCGTTGACGAGGCAGTCAAGTATTGCAAGCTCCGATGGGGTGATGGTGGAAGAATCTTGCTCATCTGCAAAAAAAAGAAAACAAGACGGATACATACGAAACTGTAAAAATGTTCACTTTCAAGCTTGCCTGTTTCAAATGTCACGCTCTTGCCTTGTTGAATTGAATGACTTGAGTTTGGCAATAGCGTGGCATTGGTGCGGCAGTGGTTTCAAATGTCGTGCTTCTGCCGAACTTTGCCAATAGCACAGCAGGGCCTGTCGAGCCATGGTCAAGCTAAGCCTCTGCCACACCGAATTCTAAAAGTGCTTTCGATCGCCCTACTCCTGCCGTGTCTAACCGAGAAAAAAAAACTGAATATTTTAATTTGACATGGCAAGAGTGTGACGTTTCAAACAGGCCATATTGCTAAAAGAAAAGAATGCACAATGATCATTGAGACAGTATCCTAAAAAAGTAATCGAGGGGAATCAATTTGTTGTTTTCTTTTCAATTATTTTACAAATAAAAATCTTCAGTCCTACCTAAGTCTGAATGCAAGCATGTCTTTAAATCCTTTGATTTGCAGATAAACTTTATTTTTCCCTTGTACAGAATATCTTTTTGTTGGTCGCAAGAGCGCCACAGGGTAAAACACATACTTGTTCCTGATAATTATTCTTTCCAAACTTACTGAAGGGAGAGTTGCTTCGTCTGGATCCCTGGAAGTATTTGGAGACCGGCACGCTGAACATGGCCTCCCTGCCTGTGCTGCCGTGTCTGTTGACAAAATTGAAACTGTTTACTTGCAGGCCTGATTGCTCCGTTCTTGATCGGGCCAGGGCATGGAGGAATTTTCTTCTTGATAAAGGGCACCTCTGTGAGGAAATTGTTTATTCGTACAGGAACACTTCAAGGGCACCAAGGCAATGACCGGGTGCAACGGAGGCAATTGCCTCCGTTGCACCCATGAAGTATCAGGACTGACCTGGATGAGTTGAACCCAAACATAAAACATTCCAGCGACTTGTGGGTGTAACTTGTCTCGACTCTGAATAAATGACAGACTTAGGCTATATGATGAGAACATTTTACTAGTTCAACAACACATTGTATTATTTCATAACAGATTTAACAGGGCTGTGTTGTCATGTATATGAGTAAATGGAATAACCCAGTTACTATGGCCGGCGGTCACATCACAGTTTGACAAAGATGGCACCCTTTGTGATTGACCGCAAGCGCGTGCAGTGTATCTGAATAAGAGTTCATCTTTCCATGCACAGCCACAGGCCTGCTATAATCATGACAACACAGCCTCTTTAACACATTAATTTGCAACAATCGGTAGACTAGCACTTTGGGCATGATGGAACTTCGTTTTCTTCCATTGATGGAGAGCTAATTTTTCAAGAAATATTAAAACCCAACAGGAGATTTTCGAAAAAAGTTCCTGAAACCAGGAGAAATCTAGGCAACTCAGAGGCCTGCGTCTCATTTCCCACCCAGACTCACTTTGACATTGTTGCCAGTGCACTTGACGCAGACTCCACCTGCTCATAAGTCAAGGCAGCCATTGCAGGAGTCAACGCCATCGACATCTCATTATCAAGGGTACCAGGCATGCTTCCGATCATCTCCTCGTTAATCATGTTCCTCATCTGCTGACGGATGATGCAAGCCATCTCAATAAGGAGTTGGTGTTGGGGAACTCTTGGTATCTGCTCTGGAATATCCTCACCTAAAATCAGTTTCAGGAGAAAATAATACAAAGTGAAACTCTTAAAAAGTCTCTACGCTTCTAAATATGGAACGCACACAAACAAAAACATAAACAAATAATTGTTTTTACAACCGACAACAATTTGCGGATGAAGTGCACCATCAATTTGATAACTTTATTCAGGCCTTGATCTTAACCGAGGCCACCATTGTCCTCATGCCCTGTCGAGTTGGCCAGCATGCCCTTCAGAAAAACTGCACTGTCACTACCAACTTGGCCAGCATGCCCTTGTGCAAATTCTGTGATCTGGCCAGCAAAGGTCTGCCCCCGTTTTTCTTAAGATCGAGGCCTGTTTATTACCTTTAAGTTCCGTAACATTGATCTTTTCCTGGAGGGGTACATCTACAAAAGAGGCAAATAGTGTTGTCATCTTCTTGAAGTTCTGTTTTGAAAGTACAGCCTTCTTCAGTTTGTCTCGTTGCAAGGGTCTCCCGTACGGTGCAAACTGAGCCTGGAAGTCCTCCAAGGTGAACTCCGGTGGAAGCTGATATCGAAGATGTTCATGATCAAGGTATAGAAATTCCTTTTTGACTTCGGGAAAGTGACGCGGAACACGCAGTGGAAAGCCGTCTCGACCGCGGGGCTTGTAGGGTTTGACCAACGATCCAGGTTTGAAAGTTTCTGCCGAGCCGCTTCGGTGTTTATATCTGGACTCCAAGACAAATTTCAAGTCACTCCTGCTGATGGGGAGTCGGGGTGAGTTTACTGGACCCGAGTGGGATCGGTGGGATCTTGAAGACAAAGGCTTCAACGGGATCTTCGGGGTGTTCTGAGGGGCCAACTGGGTCTCTTGAAAATCAGAGGCTAGAGAAGGTACAACACTTGGAACTGGGGTTAAGTCACGACCTCTGAACACCAACTCCTCTTCCTCAAGGTTATCGTCTTCATCCTGACTAAGACTTGCCAATGAGGGCAGGCTTTTGCTTTGAAGATATCCGTGACTGCTTTTCTTGTGAGAGGTGGGGGCTGAAGTCTTTGGGGCAGGTGGTGTCGGTGGGGACAGTGGTCTTCTCAATAATTTCCCACCTGAATTTTTGTGACTCTGGGGATAAAATTTGTTGAGGTTGATTAAGTTTGAGTCCAATAACATGCACACTTTCTAACAAACTTTGTGAATTACCGATGATCCAACCTGGCTGTGTGGGGCTGGTTTGTTAAGTTTTTGGCTGTATTAACCATTTGTATGTTTACAATCTGCCTGTTTGATCTCGCCAAGGTTTTTGGCACCATCTTTGACTTTATTTACAAGTTTTTGATTAATAACAAAGTACATTCTCATTATAAATTTCAATTTGCCTTTCACCGATGTGTGTAAGCACTGTATACTCAGTACTTTTGAGTCCTGTGGAAAAAAATCCACAGGCAACCCGGGTGGGATTCGAACCCACGACTCCCGCATGACTAGAGCAGATGTCTTAACCACTAGACCACCGAGCACGCCCGGTGATGAGGGGCCAGTTCGAATCCAGTATTATTGGTGGCAGGTACCGCAAACAATTAGATAGATGTCAATATTTGCATCGGGGGGAATGAATATAAATTTCAATTTGCCTTTCACCGATGTGTGTAAGCACTGTATACTCAGTGCTTTCGAGTCCTGTGGAAAGCACTGAGTATACAGTGCTTACACACATCGGTGAAAGGCAAATTGAAATTTATATTCATTCCCCCCCCCCCCCCCCCCCGATGCAAATATTGACATCTATCTACATTCTCATTGTAGACCCAGTAACTGGGGCGCTGTATTCCTGTTTTTTTTTCAATTTTTTTTGCCTAAGATGGTCATACTAGTGCCCCAGGGAAGCTTTTACTTCTACTTCTACTTTGTTACTCGGCAGGATCCTCAAGTTAAGACATAAACGCCAAGGAGCAATCATAGTTAAGTGTCTTGCTCAAGGACACAAGTGCCGGGACCGAGACTCGAACCCACATTGTGATGACTAAGCCACCAGAAATTGAATTCGGTGTTCTAGACCGCTCGGCCACAACACGCTTATAACTGATGATTAGTGATGAAGTATAAGTGATGAAGGCGATTTGCTATGTATGATTTGTGATATTTTACTGCTCCAAAAAAGTGCACAAATTTTGACAAAGACTCAACAAAATAGCATCTCCTGCTGGCTTCTCAAGGTATCAAAGATGAAATAACACTAACAGGCACTCATTTGTACTTAATGATCATTTTTATTTTCTCTGCACGCTAATACGACCGTCCAAGTCAAAATTAAAAAAAAAAAAAGGGAGTACAGCGCCCCAGTTACTACTGGCTCTGACCTGTCTAATTCTCATTGTTAACAAAATGGTACAATTGACGTAATAACATTTACTTTAGTTGAACCCTTCTGACTAAAAAGTATTCAACAATGGACAAATAATGCAAAACTCTCATTACTGACATTTAACTCTCGAAACAAAGCTCATGATTTTTATTGTATTTTTGTAATTACTCTCTAGTCTCGGTCTCTCCACCATGGTAAGCTGAAAATTGAAATATTTGAAGTGGACAAACGAAAGTTAAACTGCTAAAACTTTGTTTTTCGAGTTTTGTTTTACTACTTTCATTGATAACCTATCAATAATTTCCCGCAGTTTACTTCACGAATTGATTGTCCTAGCTTCTTGATTTGATAATCTAGTAAAATTTACAAAGAATACTTACGGGCATTGTGTCGTATTTGAGTGTTTTTACCACACTGATTTCGCGTCAAAGCTTATTTTCGCCCATCTCCATGTTTATTGTTGTCGTGATCACTAAAGACAGCGCCCTCAATAGTTAGTCTGTAACTAGCTTCAGGAAAAACACGGCGGCTGTTTACTGACGGAGGGCCGCGGCTTGTACGAGAGTGGTATGAACAAAAAAGTGACTTGGTTCCGATGAGTGTGATCGTGATTTTGTTGTTTAGGCCGTGACAGCAGCCAGTGAGAAGTTACAATGATCAAGTCTAGCATCAAGCAAGCAATAAACCTAATTTATTGGGTTTTTTTGGAGATAAGCTAGCTAGAAACTGTTGTGATGCAAATGTGATTTTGTATACATTACTTTGTTTTCATAGGTGCTCCGTACATAGTACGGATACTTGTACTTCATACACTTGTTGAGAACTTCTCAGCGTTTGATCATTATTTTCGTGAACATAATGCAGTCTCCCCACCCCCCATGATACACTCCTTCCTCCAAGATTATCGAAACGACTTTTGGAAGGACTTTCTTTTATCCCTTCCCTCGCCAACCCTCCCTCCTCCACGTAGCCAACAGTAAACAACAAAACAGTCATACTGATATAACACTTTGACATAATGTAATTTATTTTCGTTCAATCAGTCGCCACAAGACGTAGACAAAGGTGATGAAACGATTATATTTTGTTGTTGGGACAATGGAACTTACGCATCGAGGTCATCATGCCGCCATCTTACAGGTCTAATCAAAACACATACCATACGCGCGCCACAAAGGATGGGCCAATGAGCAACCTTCTTTTGACCTCCAGCCGAGGGTGCCTAACTCAAATGACGTCATGTGCATAATGTGGAGTCTCGCAAATCTGCCCTGGTGAATCTTGGTTGTTGTTCCCATTCGCGTCCTTTAAAGGAAGGGTATACCTTAGTATTTGGAACCGTATGTTTGTTTTAATCTCTAAATAATTTTAGATTTTGTTTCAAAAGATGTTAGCGTTCTTGAGAAATCGGCGAAAATCTGGAGTAGTTATTTCCACGCAGAAAGGATCCGAAAATGCTGAAACTGCATGTATGTCATTACGTGAAAAGGTCTTCATGCCTGAAGCCTCAGATTCAATCATTATTTCAGCGAGAAATTACCTCTTTCTCAAAAACTACGTTACTTCAAAGGGAGTCGTTTCTCACAATGTGTTATACTATCAACAGCTCTCTGTTGCTCCTTACCAAGTATGTTTTATGGTCATTTATTTTTGGAGTAATTACCAAAAGTATCCTCTGCCTTTAAGACAGTGTGTACCGGGAACTCAAAGTCCCCAAACATTTTCGAATATGCACAATGTCTATAGCTGTAAATTGTTCAACTCAATGGGATGACTTCTTTTTAATAAATACATTTCCAAAACAAACAAAATGGTACTCCTATTTACCAAAATATTAACTAATTCAATAAAATCTGGCTTCAGGTAGAATAAAGGATTGGTATTCACCGAAAAGTTGTTGTATTAGTATCAGTCTGAAAGCACAATAATTAACATGAAGTTCATACCAGTACCAATCGTCCATAGAAATAGTTCTGTATGAAATTCTGTCAAAGTCGAGATTATAGAGTTTGAAGACCACGATTTTAATTTCGATTGAAAATTCGAATTTAAGGACGATGTGTTCAAAATACCGTGCACGGGTTTTCACTATTTTCTCCTGTGACCAACGGATTGTGCCCAAATGTTCACTGTTTTTTTCCCTGTATATTGAATCACATAAAGTAAGAACACTGCACTATCTGCTTTTTACCAATCCTATATTTTACCCGTAACATCAAAACTAACAAATTAATTGTTTTTACAGGAGGCAGCGACTAAAATAAATGTAATGGCAGTCGAGGTGTAGTCCTACAGGGAAATATTAAACGACAAGCCACGTGGCTTTATTTCTTGAATTGAAAACAATAACAAAGGTGGATAATCTAAAACTGTTTTACTTCTACTCGTCAATTTGAGTGCGAATTAATAGATTTTCTCAACCCATGAATAAACTGTCGACATTGTTTTTAGTTGACTTCGAACATGACCCTGAAGCCTGCTTCTCGAACAGTTGCATCTGACTGGAATTTGATGTAGATGTCCCCGGTAGATGACGTCACTTCGTTCGGTGGAATTCTATTGCCGCAAAACCTGCAACGGGGAACAAACAAAAATGGCGGTTTTTGGATCATTAATTAAGGTTATTGATTAGGCATATGCCTCGTGGCAAAGTTTGGGCATTTGATCCCCGTGCTGGATGCCACAAAGCGTAAAATTAATCGTCAAACAGCCAATGAGTCTTTAGTCTTTATTGCTAAGCAAAGGTTGACGTCACAATACAAATAATCACTGTGATTATGAAAACCCAAACGAAGAGTAATCTTAGTGCGGCCTTTGGACGAAGAGGGTTAGAGGGGCTGTTTCGTCATGATTATAGCAGTGAACAGAACAACCCACTTACTGCGCGCGCGTATGCAACATTTGAGTGAGAGTTCATCTTTTCATGCACAGCCCACAGGCCTGCTATAATCATGACGACACAGTGCCCCTTCAAGTAAGTGAAGTAAATGTTTTGTTAAAAAAATCTAGTCCCCAGTGTCCATAAGTTTCAGTTGTCTTTTCTCTGCCGTTCACTTCCGTGGACCCGGTTCGAATCTTACTTCGAACCGAAGCCTTGCATACAATGTGGATCACGTGGGCTTTCCCCAGATTTCACCCCACATAAACTTTCTTCACCATCTTCTCCACACAGGTATTTTCAGACATGTATACGGGTTACACTGAAAGGCACTTTGGGGGAATATTTGGTTTGAGAATGACGGATGAGATGAACCAGTCGTGCTTTTGATTTTTTTGACAAGTTTTTACCTTCCTATATGCCTAGCTGCTGGCTCATTATCGTCGCCATCTTGAATATCCAGGTAGTCGAAAGAGCATCTGACCTCTTTCTCGAGTTCAAAGGACTCAAACTGCAACCGGATGTTCCGTCCAGTAATCTGCCACAAGCAGCGGACGTCATTCGGGTAGGCAAACGGATAACCGGGCGATTCTATTATACCACTTGAACCAGCTGTAGAAACACAGAAAATCGAATACTGGATTATAAGAATGCTCGTCTTGTACCATTTTAATAAGTAAAATACTTTTAATAAATTTATGTAGCTTTTAGTGGCAAAAAATGTGTTTAATTTTGTTTGTTTTAAACATGACATGCTGTAGTCGGGTCCCAGTGCGCGTCTGAGTCCGAGGGGGAGACTGGCCCCAGGTCCTCCCCCACTGGACAATTTTAAGACCCAAGTATTGTAAAATAAGCACAATGAGCATTTCAAGGGAGTCCAAACTGTTTTGGATCTTAGGCCTATCCCTTTTAAGAAGGAGAGGCGGCCTTTGCAGGTTTTGTTGTTCTGGAGACTGTAGTATTGAAGATGAGAGTACCCCAATTAACATAACTGCAATCACAGTATGGTATCTTAAAGGAAACATGAGAAGGGTGATGCTTGTTACCGTGAAGCACGCCACCACACTCCACGCTGTTATTTTCCCGCTCCCGCGTGAAATATTCCACTTGGAAGACGCCACCATGCGGCCAGACAGACCGATAGTGCATCCACACGATATGGGAGTTTGTGTGGTAGACGTGTGGCGCTTCGTCTTTGTTGCAGATCTGCACGTGGACTCCCATGGGTACCTGGCCCTCGTTGAAGTCAATGTAGTCCCGACAGGGTTCGTTGTTTGTCCACTGCAACAGTTTAATTCTGGAAAGGCGAAAAAATGGCGATCGGTAAACTTGCACATGGTATGCTTGCTTCACCCAAGAGTGCTTCAATGACAATCTAGGGCCCATTTTCATGAACTTCTAAGCATGAAATACTAATGCATCCGCTAAGCAAGGATTAACGGGGAACCAGTCACGACCAACGCACTTTACTTGGTACTACGTTGGTGACCTAAATCTACCGAGAATGACAGCTTATCTGTTCTTAGCAAATTGTTGTGCTCGGCAGCTTAAAATTGGTCCCTGCTTCGGGATCCAGCCTCTGGGGTACCAAATAGATTTTTAACAAGTTGAGGCAGAACCAGAAGAACCCTACACAAACGCAAAGTCGCTGGTAAACTATAAAATTACTTCTAAACGAATTCCTGAAAGATACTTTGCAATACACAGCAGACTACGGTACCTGAGAGAGACCGTGAACGCCCGGTCAACCTGAATCCGCCACACGCAGTCCAGAGTGCTATTGAAGTTAATCGGTGGGCCCTCGGGAGAAAGAAACGTCCCTTCGAAGCCTCCGTACTCCCCTCCACAATTCTTTATACCTGAAATCGAAAATGCTTATTCTCTTTACAGTCGTGATGTATAAAATGGTTTTAACTTCGTGAATGATTGGGAGGGCACATCTTTTTTTTGCTGTTAACAAATGAAATAGCAGTAGGCTAGTTACTTCACGGAGGCAACGGAGACAATTGCCTCCGTTGCCCCTGGTCATTGCCTTAGTGCCCTTGAAATGTTCCGCTAAAATTTACAACTTCCCCATAGAGGTGCCCTTTACCATGGAGAACTTGCCTTGGTGCCATTCCCCTTTCAAGAACGAAGCATACACGGGCCTGTAGTTAGCGTTACAGAAGGGTCGGAACCTGAATGTAATCGGCTTTGGAACAAACTTTCCATGGTTTGCAATTTCAACATGACAAATGAAACAAACAGTAAGAAGATATCAATCAGTTTATTAGTGACATTGATGATGTTTACGTACCTACGCAGTTCCGCCCATTCGGAGCCAGGATGAATCCTGGCTTGCACGCGCATGCGTACCCTCCGATCGTGTTGTAACAATGCTGTTCGCAATCGTTACGCTCCCAATCATCACACTCATTTCTATCTGAAAATAATCATATCATAAAAATAAACCATTATGTCTCGTTGGATAGTTTTAGCAGCGGGGTTGCAACCAGACTACACAAGTCCCATGCGTATTTGAAAGTTAGACCCGTGAAAGAGCGAGACTTTGTTTCCTTCACTAGTTCCCTCAATGTAAGTTGGAACTCAATATTCCCTAAATGACGTGTGAGGCTTGCAAATTAAGGTCAATTTAATGTCATCCGAAACTAATTTTAACCATGTAGGCAATTTGACCATTCAACCTAGCCCTATGTAGGACTCTTCCTCTGCGCTGTACTCTGTAGTGTTTACACAGTGGCGTGTCGTGGCCGAGTGGTTAGTGCGTGGGACTCAAGCTCTGGTGGCTGAGTCATCGGAGTGTGGGGTTCGAGTCCCAGTCATGACACTTGTGTCCTTGAACAAGGCACTTAACCATAATTGCTTTGTAAAAGTTGGGGAGGTAGAGCTTTCTGCTCTACCAGCCAGGCTTCTGATAGATGATACCCAAGCCTACATCCAGATGATTTGTAGCCCACACCTCGAGTGGCTTACAGGCCTTGTGTGTCTGGCGACTTCCATAAAAATAATTTTAAAAAATACCAAAGTGAAAGGCCTCCAGGGCTACATTCAACCAATGAGACGGAAGGAAGGTTTTTGACCCTTGAATGAGGCGCGCGTGCGCAGATTCACTGACATCACAATGCATGCCCTTGTAAACAATGAACTTAAATTCCATGCTCTGTTTACGTCACTTGATAACAATGCACTCAGAACTGATGCTTTGTTCATCTCATTCGATACAACAGCGGTCAACATCAAATGCAAACAATTGTAATAAAAAACCTATCTTTGAATTATAAAGTTGGTTTGTCTTGTAAACAAACATAGCAAGATTACAGAACTTGATCGAATCGAGCGACCAGATGATACAAGTAAAATTTACACTCAGTACAACAGTCTTACAACGTCTACAATGCTACGGCGTTCAAACACATTTAGCCAGCAAGTAAAAAAGTCACAACTAACTGACGGTGTGACAGCATTTTCTGTTATTTAAAGGGAAAATAGCACACACTTAATTGAGACACAGTTGGCAGTCGATAACGGTACATTTCATTTAAGGAGTAACGAGATCATTTGATATAGTGACATCACGATGACGCCAGTAGAAGAATAGAGTGACATAATTTTAAAGGTGAGCTAAACTTAACCGAAGCGATATATGACCTTTTAAAAAGAGAGGCTTATTTCAAATTCCAGTGCATTAGTGGCACCATATATCCCAGTTCAACAGACTACATTTACGTAGACTGTTAAATCGTCTTATCCCCATAGAAATGTATGTCTTCTTATTTTCTAGCAAGAAGACCCTTTGTGCACTTTAGTGATTCTTCAGTTTCAGTTTCAGTTTCAGTTTCAGTAACACTAATTTCCATACTTTCATAACGAATTGAAACAAAATATAAATGTACAACACGTACAACGTAATAATGAATAGAATAGACTAAGTTAGGCTTGAACAAATAAGGATGTGAACAGTATGCAGGCCGATTTAGATAAGCCGAGGCTTGTGGTAATCAGCCTGTGGACAGAGACAAAACAAACAGACAGAAATGAACAAAACAAACAACAAACAACAAACAACAACAACAACACTTCAATAGCTAGAATGAATGAGAAAAGATGTTTTTGAGAGCTAACAAATGATGATGTAACTCGGTTTATTCGTCTTCAGACGGATGTTTGCAATTTGTGAATCGGAATACCATGTAGGTCAATCAATGACCACACCACCATACCATCAACTCCTCGAAATAACTTAATTTCGATGTCAAATGGCCAAGTTCTAAATTTGCATGAAAATGGCATGTTTATATCCATTGTTTCGAAGTAAATTATAAAGAGTAACTTTGGTATTCTCGCAAAAGAGTGTCGTCATCATCATCATGTCCAAGTTTGAATGGGACACCACCGAGGCCCGCTTCAAAGCAGCAATGGAGAAGATGGAGTCGGTAATCGGGGAATACGCCTCCTTCCAAAAAGCTCTCGACGAGGAAGAGAACTTCTTGGCAAAGCGAAGGAAGAGACTCCAGCACGCAAGGGCCTTCTTCGCCACTATCTCCCAAGCGGTGTCTGAGACCAGACAAGATCTCGAAGCTCTCAGGTAATTGTCTGTGTCTTTCTTAGACGTTCTCGCTCGGTTCTGGCCCCAAGTCTTCACTTAAACTCAACATCCAAAATATGTTTGACCTACACTGGCTCAGAATCCCTCAAAAGGACACAGTTTAAAATCCTGACACTTGTTTTTAAGTCTCTTCGCAACTAGGCCCCGCAATACCTAACTAGTTTTACTCAATATCCACAGATCTGCCTACTATCTGCACTCATCCTGCTAGACTACCCTTGAGTTTCCTATAAAGACAAATAGGAAGACTGGAGACCGTTCATCTCATGTACTGCTCCCAAACTCTGGAACTCAATACCTCGTGCAATGGCCAATGTGACTTGTACTTACCAGTTCAAAAAACATCTTAAAACTCATTTTATTCGTTTACTTTGTTTTTTTATCGTTGTTTTCATTTGTTTTTTTTTGTAAAAAGCGCTTTGTAACCGCTGGAAAAGGCACTACACCATATGCTGATAATTGTTACTACTATTTATAACATCTGTATACCTGGTGGCGACATACTAAGAGTGGATGACTCTGATTGTCGTGCAGTCCAAACACAAGCAAATGCTGTACGAGATGGACCAATCTCACTCATTTCTCCTTTATGTACAATTTTTAGGAAGATGAACCAAGACGAAGAAGCTCATGCCGTTGTACTTGAGAAACGTCTGTCACAGCAGTTTGGCCCGTTGAGAGGGTCATGGTAGACTGTTGAACTCGGTTTGGATTTACCAAAGGAGCTTTCTCAAACCTCGGCTTCGAGAGGGCTACAACTTGGACCAGCAAGGTCCTCTGAAACATGTCTTTTTTATGACGGAGTTCCTGTAGTTTACAACAGATTCTTTAGCTAGTAACTTTAACAGCCCCGTCCTCGTCTTCGTTTACGGATTGCAAGGTTCTTCTTGTCTTTAGTTATTGATGAACTTTCCCAAAGAGTAATGGAATAAATGCTTTCTTGAACTTGAACATAGATACTCTTAATAACTATATTTAATTTCTATTGTTTATTTATTACCATTACTGTAATTGGCGGTTTTCCCGCTGTTGGTTTGTCGAAATAAGTACATAACTTGAAGTTTAAGGGAGGGGTTTCACTTATATTAAGATCTCCTTAGAAATAATTGTGGACCAATAGAACAAAATGGTTCTTCGGGAACATTTAAAGGCAGGGTATCCTTTGGTAATTAATTAATACATAAAAGCTTGCTTGGTAAGAAGCACTGGAGAGATGTTGATAGTTTAAAACATTGTGAGAAACGATTCTCTTTGAAGTAATGTGGATTTAGAGAAAGAAATTTTTTTCAGAGAAAAGAGATAATAGATCTTGCGGATCCTTAGGAATAACTGCTCCAGAATTTCGCCAATATCTCAAAAAATGCTACCATCGTTGGAAACAAAATTTTCACAGGTTAGTTTTATGGTATTATCTACAATTATACAGGATTAAATCAAACGGGCGCTTCCAAATTACACAGCTATCCCTTGTTACAATTAGTGTCATACACAATCAACATTTTCAAAAAGCTTTGGTCAACACCGAAGTAAAATTCTGAAATTTATGTATAGCAATGTGTTTCAAAGCTTTTGATTCTTGAACTGAATTGAAGTGTAATTACAAAAATCTGTCTACAGACCGATCCCCTCAGCAGACAAAAATTTATAATAAAAAAAATAATAATGTTTATGCATTGTGTGTATCATCATTTAAAAATTTACATCATGAATATCGAGCAGGTGTACCGTTGTTATACGAACAATGTCTCCCGGAAATGATGCGACTGGCTAGCGATTAAGACGCCTGGAATCTCACCGCCTTCCCCGGCGAGATGCCGGCGATGGTTCCGGTGTAGGCTGGCTGTGAGTTGCATTCATTGGTTTATTATGAGTGTCATTTATAATTCAGTACGTGCATGCAGTGGCGATATGCCATATTACGGAGATGTTTATGAACATTTCTCATGGAATATCTGCTAAAGTGACGATCCTTACAGCGAGTTTTGATTATTTTCTTGGTATTATACGGTATTCATCACAACCTTTCGTCGTCGTCTGTTGCGTACTCTTTCTACTAGTACTAGGTAAACATGGCCCGTCTGATCCGTTGTCTCAAGCCAGCTCTGTCGTTAATGGCCTCTTACTTTCAGTTCTAACGGCTTCAAGAAGACTGAGCTGACTGGTGACAAATTGATACAGACATTGACTATACTGTTAATTTTTTTTTACAACATTTACTGTTTTCAAACTGAGGAAACATAAGAGTGGATTTTTCACCGACTGGAGAATGTTTACTACTAGTGTGCGTGACGTCTGATCTTCGCACAGCGCAAACAGAACGCGCTCTTGGAACAATCGCATAACAGCAGACTGTCTTTATTTCACTGAATTGCAGCAGTAAGGTGATTTATTTTATGACCATTTTCCTGAAGTAGACTGCTGGAACGAGCCCCGAGCTGACGAGTGGATCTGTACGTAGCAATACTTCATCTCAGTTATGGGCCAAGACGTCATGCCGTCAGGCCTAGCCTCACCGTCTCTTCCTTCCCTGCCTCCCCGGGAGCGCGTCTTCCTCCCCGGTCTTTACTCGGACGTTGAGCTTCGTCTTGACCGCGTGGACTCCGGCATCGACACTCTCCGTCGCCGGGTCAGGGACTTCGACAACCTGCTGGACGGGCAGATACGCCGCTGTGAGTCTGCCGAGGATAGGGTGAGATCCCTCCGCGACGACTTCTCGCGGATAGACAGAGAAATTTCGGAGATGTCTGCCGAATTGAGCAGCACTTTTGATAATGGCGATACCAACAGAGATGAAGGCAATCTGAAATATGATTGCAACATCAACGTATCAACCACATCTAGGAATTCACTGCGGACAGATCCGGAACAAATGGTTAATGACTTAGTTCGAAATCAGGAGGACTTGACGTCACCCGTATCGAACGGAACAAGTACACACGGTGTAACAATTCAAATAAATGCAGATTCGCAGACAGGGGAGTCGACACCAACAAATACAAGTGGCTGTGATATCGGAAGTGTCAGACAATCGACTACATGTAATCGCGAACAGTCTGGAATCGAAAGTATCGATAACTCGGGTTATTTGATCCATCAGGAGAACAACCTCGTTTCGATTGGTGTGATTTGTAACGTGAACGAACCTACGGAGGTTCCAACGGGGTCGACCGAGTGCTCAAGGTGTGCGTCCGACGCAGAACAGCAGCTTCTTGACATGGCTCAAGATTTAACTGATTTCAGGAAAGCAGTCTCTTCAAGTACAAGGATGAACGACTCACCAGACGACTGTTTACTTGAAGCTCAGTTCTCACGTGACGAAGAAGAAGAAGTGGATCGAGAACAAGGAACAAACAAAAAAGTTGAAGAAGTTCAATCCACAAATGCAGCAATCGGAAACGAAAACGACAAGTATGCAGCCTTTGATAGTTACGTTCAGGAGATTATCAAACGTCATTCTGGTGACAAATGTAAGGATCTTGTAGAATCAGAGGATAACTTGAAATCATGGAATTGCAGCGAGCAAACTGATCAGCCTTTGTGTCATGAGGGAAGCCAATCACCAGCCGGGAAATATGCCGATAGCCAATCAGATCGTAGTCGGGATGACATCACTCGTTCTCAAAATGGAGCGCGTTCACAGATTACCATTGATTCACAGGTGTGTGAGGGTCAGGTACTAGACAGTCCGGATCTAACTTCTTCAACACTGACCGCGGATGAATACATCGCGGACGAATTAAGTGGCATTTCAGAACTGTGCAGACATGAAAGTAAATTTCGAAGCGGCGAATCAGCCAGTCAAAGTTCGCATGTTTGTCGAAGGCAAAAATCTGGATCGCGGAACAAGTGTGCAATGGCACAGTTAAAACGTAGAGGGCGCAGTGCGGGAGACTCACGCAAATCTCACTGTTGCCTTCGGAATGTGCTCGCCACCTACGTGCACCACTTTCTCGAACTCTTGCACTCTCGGGTGACCAAAGAGGTAAAGAAAAGGTCAAAGGGGAAGCATCACTCCGGATGTGAAAGGAGACACGTGAGCAATGACGACATCGTCCGTGCACGTGACGCAGTGTTCACTCGTCTTGGGCTTACAGTGTCCATGCTTGAAGTTCTTCTCGAGTTCGATCAGGATAATCAGAGGTGTTTAGATCACGCGCAGATCGATCCAGTCTACGTCACCGATGACGAAGTCCATAAGCTTTTGGTGCTGATGGGAATGAGCTGGCACACCATGAACGATCGTCTGCATGAGAATGACCGCGCATTCAGAGTTGCCATAGCAGCGGTACACGCTGATCTCCACCAGGCAGAGTAACTTCTCTCTTCTTTTTACAAAATTTAGTTTTGATGTAGTTATTGCATCGGGGATGAAAAAAATCGAAATGGTCTGGTTTTGCCCTTCACCAGTGTATGGTAAATACTGTATCAAAAAACGTATTTTATGAAGATTCGTTACCCTCACCCTTAAACAATGTAGAGATCTAAATTATTCATGAATAAAATTAATTACCTAGGCAATGAGTTGCGTTATCTGGCGCAAGCAGAAAGCCGTCAGAACACGTGCAGTAGTGAGCGCCCTCAGTGTTCACACAGATGTCAGAGCAGCCGCCGTTGTTGTCCAAACACTCGTCGATGTCTGCATTCAAGTCAAACCCAGATAGTTGTAAATAAAATAATGAAAGTCTGGGGAAATCAAGCTTGAAACCCACTTAGAGCAGGGCCCAGTTTCACAGAGCTGCTAAAGCACTGAATAATGCTTAAAAATTGGCTGCATAGCAAAAATGAGCAGGATACCAGTCACACATTGTACATGTGATATGGTATGGTATTTTGGCTGGTAACCTCAGTCTGGTAAGCATAATTGTGTTGTGCTTAGCTACTTTTTGTTCTTAAGCAGCTCTATGAAATTTGTCCCTTGGCTCGATTTCACAAAGACTTAAGATTGATCTTAACCGTGAATCGCTCTTAATTGCTAAGCAATGTGTGATGTCACAATGTAAACTACTATGAGTGCATTCGATTAGTTTACACGTGTATACCGGGGAGTTACACTCGTGGATGGAAGCCACGAGTTGGAGCTAATCGAACGCTGCCGTGTTTTCGCTTTGAAGTACGTCACTACACCCGGGCATCCACCAGAGACCCCGCTCGTGAGCTCGGGCTGTGGTGGCATACACTGGGGGCAGACACGAGTGTCATGTAATGGCTAATCGAACGCTCTCGTGTAAGTTTTACATACACGTGTAAGCTAATCGAACGCACTCTATAATACTGGCAACTCATCTTCAGATGAATCTGTGAGCTTTGTGAAATCGACCCCAGGACACTAAAAAAGGGTAGTATCTAAGAAAGGGTGAAGTTGATTTTCCATGATGCTAAAAGAGTATCATAATAATTTACAAGTCTTCTCTGGCAGAAAGTGACTTTTAACAACAACTTTTTCTTTTGGAAGTTTGAGTTTGCATCAATACATCTTAAATAAAACCCCAACCGCCCTTAAATCCTGTTCAGGCAGTTGTTTTGTGCTATGTAGGATGTACTGCGGGACCAAATATAAATGACTTATCGATGTGCTGATAATACCTACTCTCTTAATGTCAAAGAGTGATAAAACCACTCCTTTTGTCCGCCAAACCACTCTAGCAAGGGGAGCCATATGGTGGACAACTCTTTTGAGAGTGAAAAATATGTATTTTCACTAGATTCAGACTGAAATTCAGCCCACTTTCACTCAAAACAGAGTGGTGAAGATTAAGTTTCACTCTCAAAAGAGCCAAACTGACACCACTCTGGCAAGCGACTGAACTTTTCACTCTTTTACATTTAGAGAGTATCTTTTCAAAGTCCATACATTTGGCTGTTGAGGTACCACAGAGTGCAGTTTTTGTTGGAGGATACGGGGTCTCTAGCCAAAAACGCGAGGGGTTAGGTTTAATCTTTTACACTAAGCTTTGCACTAACAATTTTGAAACTATCGCATACACGAAAACCAAATGGTGTCCCATATTTGACAAGATGTATACCTTATGCGTACACTGTAAAGAAAAGTTAGTCAAAACAACGCTAATTCGTCATATCCGACATCATTTTGACTAACTTACATAAAAATGATGTCTCTTATGAATAATTAAGGCTTTTTTGACTAATTTATTTTTTACAGTGTATGACGTCACTACGAGCATTAGTACAGGAAAGGACCTCACGCTGAGGTCAAAACAGCTACAATGCACGTTCGATGCTGCGTCTGACATCAAAGATGGCGGCGAATGCATAAGGTCTATTGTCACGTGAAACTAACAAAATGTTTACTAAATACCTGTGCAGTTTCGGTAGTTATCTGCCAGCATGTATCCATATTGGCAGCCACATACGTAGGTACCGATCAAGTTAAGGCAAGCTTGCTCACACTTCCCGCTATTTCTGTGACACTCGTTGATATCTACGAGAAAAGAAACGGCTTGTATTTTAAGTATTATCCAACAAAAATTACACTGAGAAAAACACAATAAGGTATGGATAGCACAAAGTGGTTATTTTGTGGGTTTTGCCCCGTACAAGCTAAGAGTTGAAGTTTATTAACTGCAACGCAGACGGTACTTTTTTGAAAGGATCAGAAAAAAACACAAGTTGTTGTATATAGGCTGGAATTCTGTTTTGATTTAGTTAGATATTCCTTTGCTTATGAATTTGTTGTTTCAAATTAAGCGCCTCGGAAGCGCAGTTAACAGAGCCCAAAGTGCCGGCCAAAAAATCTGGCCAAAACACGGACATTTTGAAACATTTTAAGTCATAACTCCAGTGTACGGTTTGACGTTTCAAAAAGCTTTCTTCGGGTCAGTTAAATTAATTCTTCAACACTCTGTGTGCCGCGAAGCTTTGTGAAATATTATTGAGCACTTGTCTATAGCTTTCGTCGTCACAGACGCAGTTCTTTTTAAGCATTGCATGTTAATAAAACGTTCTTAATAGTATGAGGAATAAAAGTACATCTTTGCTCGCAAATGAATGCAACATACAAAATGGCGCCCGATGTTTGTACCGACGGCCATTTGCTGTCACTGCATCTGCCTTATCGAAGCATAAGACAGATGCAGTGATCTAGTTACCTCTTTGAGAGTAGTGAGCGTGGAATCTGGTCGGCTGATCCACGTCGCCCCGCCTCTCGGGGTTGCCCGAATGTAACTCAATACGCAAACTCTCACCGGTAGAGGCCACGCCCACATTGCTCTGTGAGTGACATATCTTGGTTATCAAAGGTGATTGGCTGGTATCGCCGTCGATGATGTTGAGGTAATCACCATAGCAACCAGTTTCTGAAGCAACTTCAATGAGAAGAATAGGGAAATTCGAAACTAACTAATTCAGGGGAATGAACAGTCCTACCGTTTATAGGAGAGAGCGGATCTACTAAGATGTAGTTGTTGTTGTTGTTGTTTACAATGTTCCTATAGATCAAGTAACCTGTGACATCATGGGATTGTTTACAAAAGAGCCACAGAGCCTGGGCTTTCTGCGTGCAAGAGCACAATGGAAGAAAACATAAAACCATTCATTTTATGAAGATTGCACTGTCTATTTTTTATCAACTTTTGAAGAAAGAAGGCACATCTCAAAACTTGATCAGCTGTTATTATTTTATAATTCTTGAAGATTTATGTGGAAGTTTTGACACAAATGCAAAGTTTACCATAATGACCAGTGTAGTATATTGCCTGTCAGAAAGACACTGGAATGTACAAAGTCACTCTTTTTGTAAACAATAAAAGGTTGGTCTATACAATTTAACCAAGAATCACTTATAGTCACTCATTTACTGTACTCTCTTCATATAAAGGAGTGAAAACATCACTCTCTTGCCTGAGTGATGGTGTAATTTTCACTCTTTTTAGTGTGCAATTTTTTCTAGTTTGCTCTTTTAGAGTGAAATTTGAGTGAAGTTCACTCTGAATCGAGTGAAAAAGAAAATATTTCCACTCTAAAAAGAGTTGTCCCCCATACCACTCTTAAAAGAGTTCTTAAAAGAGCCATATGGCGGACAAGGCTTTTTAGAGTGGAAACATTTTCTGTTTCACTCTATTCAGAGTGAACTTCACTCAAATTTCACTCTAAAAGAGCAAACTAGAGATAATTCACTTTAAAAAGAGTGAAAGTTACACCACCACTCGGGCAAGAGAGTGATGTTTTCACTCTTTTATATTAAGAGAGTTTATGTGCCGGAATACACTAACTACTAAAAGAAACCAATTGTCACTCAGCGAACTTGAGCACAGCTTTTAAAAAACGAACGCATTATGTTTTTGGTTTTTTTTTATGTTTACCTGGGATTCGCAACTCGATAATTCTCAAATTGATCATGTAGCCGACTTCGACTGTGATTTGCCAGACGCTGTCGGTATTCGGCGGGAAGCTAACGGGGTAGTTCTTGCTCTTCAGTACACCACTGCTCGCCGTCAGTCGCTCGTCGAAAGCTGTGGACAAAATACAGAGAATAAGATAAGGTCATCCAAGTTTTGGGATGTCCAAAAACTTTAAAACTTATGTTTAAATCCCTAAAGTAATTGTACGATGAATTGGGGTCAGTTTAGTTCATTTCCATCAATGAACACCTATAAAAAAATTTGATGAAATTTGGTAGAATTATTTGAAGTTTTTGTAAGTTGAACTGTTTTCAGGCTGAAATGACACTTCAAATCAGATTCAGAAAAAAATTTAACTCTTAGAAAGATTTGGTTTTAAAAACAAACTCTTGAAAGGCGATATAAACTATACATAGAACAAGAGTTACCAAGGCAACGGTCATAGCGCAATGTGAATTTTCTGCCAAACATTTCCTGAAATGCTAGTGAAAACTATATGACTTGGCTTTACATCAAAAAGACAACAAAATAATGCTTTGTAAAAAAAAATAAGTTAGTTTCCTATATGGCCCGTTATAGTCTCGAAAATTCTCGTCACCTGTCTTGTGCACTCTCGCATATTCTCATCATATCAACTTTATACCTACAGCACAGACGGCATAAAAACAGCCAATTACGGTCTCCCCAAAGTTACCCAAGACCTGCATGTGACCATTCACTTACCCTTCCAACAGGTGTTTCTGCAAGGTCTTTTCTATTAGTTGAAATAACATTAGTGAGCCAGGGAATTCCCATAGCTGTCAGTGTACACGATTCTCATTCGACTGCGTAAGTCTTATGACAACCTCCCAGAAAATGGGCAATAAAAAAAACCGCCCACTGGGAAAAGGTATAACCAGTGTATTGGATTGTATTTATAGCAAACAAACCAGATGTTAAAAACGGTCTTCTCGTAAAGTGCTCTTTTGCCAGTTTGTGTATAGTTTATAACTATGGTATCATTCTGAACGATAGATCCGATAAGTCAGTCACAGAAGAATTAGTTTGGAGTAATATTATTTTCTCTTGAGAAAAGTCAATTTCTACTCTAGAGATAAAAATAAAAAGGGTCTGCTGTGCCTTAAACAACTAAATACAACTTGTTATGGTTTTTTCATCTTTTGTTTTTACAATGTATTTTATAAATTTATTAATACCCTAATCGCTCTTTTGAAATACTACATTGCATTCTGATATTTTAAATAACGTTGTACAACAAGTTGCCAGACATTTCTCTAGAAAGGCCACCATAATAGCAATTAATTTCAAGATATACAATATAAAATTATTAAAAATCATATAGAATAAAACAAGGTAAGACACTACTGCACTTACACACCGATTGAAACTTGGCCGTAAAACCAGCTCTGGACTGGAACACGGGACTGGTGCGTGACCGGAAACGAATCCACACCCGGCCCGAGTCCACCGTGATCGGTGCCGGTAAGGTGCTACCGCAGTATCTGCCGAGCAGACGGCCGAGCACGCCCAGACCGTCTCGCACTTCGATGTAATCACCGGTACATTGTCCATCCTTGCTAGCTATTAATAATAACACACACATATTTAAGGATAACCTCAGTAGCAACAACAAATGCTAACTCTCACTATCCCAAAAGGGCAGACACTATCAGACATCACTCCGTGTATGGCGTATGACTCTTTCACGATGCCCATTTACGGATTCCTAATTGGTCAATGAAACTCACCATAACAACTTTATAAACACTGCTGGAGACGTGGTAGTTTTCAAATTGCAAATTCCAGCCCGCGTGTCCTGATTAAAACACAATGGGAGACTTGGGAACGCTAGGTGGCAGCAGACTTACCGGGTAAATTTCCATTGTTTCCTCAGTTCTGAGCATGCGCACATATCCGAGAACAATGGGTTTATGTAGCAAGTCTGCTGCCACCTAGTGATCTCAAAAATCTCCCATGCATTAGTTGTCCAATATTGTGCGCCTTTGAATTTACTCTCATCTGGGTGCCGTTTACTACAATGTGCAGCGTTGTGACGTCACGCTCACAACCACAGCCTTCCGAAAGGACATGACTTTACCGCCATTTGAATCCACCCTCGGTTTAGTTACATTGATTTGAATGTGAGGGGAAAGGAAGAAAGATAGCTGCTCCATAAAAAAATGTCTATTGCCTTGCATCGGATTCAAGGATGCTGTTCAGACAGAAATATCGTTGTTGACGAAAATGAATACCAGACTCACACACCAATATGCTTTATAACCATCAAAACTGTCTGCAGTAAAAATACATACCATACTAATCACATTTATACCACGATTGCTAATGCAGTTAAACCCCCTAATCTCGTTTGATTCTTCAACTTGGATTGGAAATTATTAATTCACACACCAATATTCTTCATAACCATCAAAACTGTCTGCAGTAAAAAAATACATACCATACTAATCACATTTATACCACGATTGCTAGCGCAGTTAAACCCCCTATTATCTCGTTTGGTTCTTCAGCTTGGATTGAAAATTATTAATTTTAAACATAAAACTAGTAACTATTTTCATCCAAAGGGGCCTACTCCGGTGAAGGCTACGGGGACAACCATGTTTGTAGTTTTGTCCCAGCAGTTTCCATCCGTTCGAGTGACTGCCGATCTTAAGGGGGGTACTTAGAATTCATTATTTATACATCAACAAGCGAAAGGTTGAAAAGTTATCTCCTTTCACATACCAAGTAAATTTCTCGTCTGTTGTAAAGTTGCCTCGATCGGTTTGTTTTATTTCTTGTCACGACCCGGGGCTGACGCTTTCAGCTGTGACTTGAAATAGTCTCTAACCCAGTCGTCTGACCCCGACTGTATTCGTTCTCCTCAGAGATCGGGGATAAAACTGTCAATCCCTTCTCAAATTTCTGCACGTGAACTTTAGTGGCGCTCGTGGGAAATATGATCCCGTAAAGTGAAGTCAATCCCTCGATACTTTGGGGTCGGTAATGACTCTGCATTTACAACAATTAAAACTCAAAGGGCTCGCTATGCAAGGGTCGATCAACTTCCACTCAAAATAACTTAATCGTGGGAACTTGTTGATGGAACTTTTCCAAACCAGAAAGATTTGCCGGCAATACTGTTACGAGTTTAGCCTAGTATGCAAAATATAATGAGAACCGCTGCAGACCATGTGTTTACACTATTTCGATGCACATTCTATTGCAACTCCGTTTTTGCGGTGAGACGGTTGTGTATTGGTATGCGAAGGGGGGGGGGGGGGTGGGGGACAACTAGTGTTTTTCCATCTGCGTCTTCAATAAATCATTGATAATGGATTTGAGATCTGATAACATATAATGTAACTGTAAACATCAAACAAATGCGTAAGGAAAACATATCAAAAACTCTAGTGCATGGATACCAGCTGTTGGTAACAGTGCAGCTTTTCCTTGGATGACGCTTTTTGTAGCAACATTATTTTCGGTACATTCCAAGGACTAATTTGTACTTGAAATTCCATCTTCCCATTTTAAAAACTTGACAGCAAGTCTATGCACGATAGATTTGCCCGTAAATTAACATATCTTTTTACATGTACATCCGCACATTTCCTGAATCCTCTTTTTCTTTTGTAACCCCCCCCCCAAAAAAAAAAAGGGGGGGATGGAAAAGAACAAAATCAAATAATAAACAAAGATAAAACTTACGTTCAAGATCGATATCCACGAAAATCAATCTCAGTGCGTAACCCTCACCGACAGAGATTGACCAATCACATGTCGTGTTCGGCACAAAGGGTTCTGGGTAATGAGGTGACGTAAGTTGCCCGAACGATTTGAAGATGGTTCCACCACATGCTGGTAAAAACAAAACAAAAATAGTTCTAAGCCAGTAAGATAGAATGATATCTATGTGGTTGATGTGGTAAACACAGATAAGCATTTCCCAGAGGATTTGTAACTGGCACGTTATCTTCAACTTTACGAAAATGTTTGCAGAAATTGAAGGCCATGTCCGAATTAACGGCTTCGGTTAGGCCGGCCTAGTGGCTATGACTGAGTGCCGAAAAGTCCTATTCTTCAACGGTGTCGCTGGACCCAAACGCTATTGCGTCATTACTGAGGATTGCACAGTGCGGCGAATAGTATAAGTTCGCTCACTAGCTTTAGATGTGTGGGGGCGCGTGAAAACTTTGACATTATTGTATAGTGTTGTATTGACGAGATAGCTGGCCGGTTCATTTGGTGTTTTCACTCTTCGTTTAAATAAATGAGCTTACCACAACACGGAATGATTGGGACTGTTCGATAGGTCGTTCGTTCCGCCATTGCTGAGGTCAAATAATGGCAATGCAGACCTTTGTACTCGCCATCACGCTGAACTCTCAGCCTTTGATACAATCTCGTTCCCAGGGGTATTAATCTCGCCGTGCCATTCATTTGGTACTGAGGTTGTCTGGAGGTATCGATACGGCGCGCTGCCCACGGCGGCCAGGTTGCCATTGATAGGTCTTCCTTTGACCTCCGTGAGGGCGCTGTTTGAGCTTGTGACGTCATATGCAAGGAGTCTAGTATCTGTACTTACTCCCTACGCTGGTGCACCTGTAGAGTAGATTAGCCTGTAGGATGTCTCCTACACTCAGACCTCTCTGCTGACCAATTGCCCACTCCGTCTTTGGGATGATCGTCTTTCTGAAGTTTCGGCTGAAGGAATGTTGCCCGTAGTGCATCACGGAGTCATAGTCATACGGCTGATCAAGTGAGTTGATCTGAAATTTGACAAGGAGTTTTACTTCATTGGTTACATAGTGACGTTTTATTGATCGAAACACACAATGGTTTATAATAGACCTTAGGCGTCTAACGTCATGAGTCCCCTAGAGGTATGTACAACAGCGCCCTCAATGAGGTCAAAACGGCCGTAAGTTCACTGTTGGAAAACGGCTGTGCATACCCTCTATTGCTTTTATCTTAATAATATTTCATTGGTGGAGAAGATAGCTTCCTTGAAAAAAACATTTAGGAGTCATGCTCAGTTTTTTTTTTTTTTTTGATTGAAATGTGAATATCCATGGGTTGAAGGTAGGGTCTGAATTTACTTGTGTATGCGGTAATCTGGCACAAAGCAAGATTCCAACCGGGGCAACAAATTTCATTTAGGAAAACATGCTAAAAAGGTCAACCGTTCCTAAAAAGATGTAGTTTTAAAGGAAACATTTTAAAGAGGAGTTTTTATGGCTGTAGCAACATCACCTTGGTAGTGTCGTACCGGAGGAAGTTTGAGAGTTCTCCCGGGGCGACATTTCCCTCGTATACGGTGACGAATTCGTCCCGGTCCGGCCGGCTCTGCTCGTGCCAGAAGCCAACCACGTGCCCAATCTCGTGGATGATGGTACGGAATTTGTTACAACCCGGCCCGAGTAAGATCTCCTGTTTGGAGCCCAGTCGGCCAACATGAGAGCAGCATCTTCAAATTACAAACCAAGATTTAAAAAGATGGTTTGAATCTCTGTCATTTCTTGTTCATCTTCACACACAAAAATAATTTCTAATAGGCCTACGGCAATATTGTAGCCTATATGGGTCTGACTATTTTCCCTCCCGCCTATCCCGTCTGTCTACGTTTGCGTGAGAAGCAAGAGGGTGGCATGCGAAACAGTACAAGTTTGGTACGGCATCCATTGTCTGGTTTCCTGACTGTCTGATTATGTATTAAAGGAATGCCATACTAAGACAATGCTTCATGTTATATTTGACCAATGCAGCTTTTCTGTGCACGACCTTATGAATTAAGCATTCTTGTTGGGTTACGGCTTTGGCTTCAACGGTAATGTCACGAGTTATCATAGCTGTCGCCAAAGCCGTATGGCTGGATCAGGTCAAAGGTTAATATATCACGTGGTACGCACCCTCCACTAAAGTAGAAGTACACGTAGGCAGTTTGGTTGGCTCTAGGAATAAACCGAAGACACGTGTGCTCCTCCCAATGGCGCATGCTCCGTATGACGAGGTTCTTAGTATCTTCTAAGACAGTTAATTTAAATGAGTTTCAATTAGACTTATCACCACAATACACATAACAAAATGCATATGATTAAACATTATTTAAAAAATAAGGCATAGCAATCCGGTGTTCAAAATAAATTTAGGCTTGAAAGCTTGCTTCGAAAACATGTTTGGCCTAGAAAACAACAGAACTGAAAATGCAATTGCTAATCTTTGCTGACCCATTCCTTGACACACTCTATGGTCTTACCGTCACATTTAGCGTCGATCTCATACGGTATAATTGCACCGGGCCACAGGTTCGATTCCTCGGCTGTGGCCGCGCGGCGTACCCGCGACCTTTCCTCGGTGTCGTGGTGGGCGCGGCGAGACATCTCGACCCTTGACGCTTTCTTGCTTCGGTAGTGCCTACGCGTGTCACCGTGTTTAGCACGGTGTTTTTTGCGGGTTGTTTCGCGGCTCTGTGGCGGGGCTCTCTTGGCGCTGTAGACACCACCGGTTTCCGAGTATGGGATGCGGTCGTCTGGCGTCCATCTGTCCATCACTATATCTCTTTGATAGACGTCTATGGAAACAAAGTAAACAAAATAGAGGACACAACTTCTTACAAGCAGTATAAAGTTGCACTGCTTAAATTAACCGTAGCACGGCTGGGATTTAAGGAAAGATAAATCTGTCATTGAAATCGATCTAGAAGTCTCATTTACTTCCAGTATGCTTCAGACCTATATTTTTAAGGAGAACGGCAGACTTTTCAAAGCTGTTTTAGTCGGTTTAAGTCACATTATTATTAGCTTAATAACATTTTTATTTGACTTCAGGATTTTTGTCTTACTTAATAAACGCATGCATCAATCCACGCTGCATCAACTTTAAAGACACTGAGCTCAGGATTGAGGACAAAATAGATTTGTTTAGTTTTTTTTATTTTTTTAAACTGATCAAATATTCGCAAATGTTACCCGGTGATTGTATTGTTTAAATTCTGATAGCGTTCTAGTAAATCGAAACCATTAGGAATTGACCTCTGACACTGAAGTGTGACGTGCAGAAGATATCCCCGTCGCGTGTGAAGGCAAATCCAGGAACCACAAAAACAAACGTGTTTTCGATGTACACCCAATGTTTTTATGTGTGGTTTTGTTTTTGGTTTTTTGTTTCAAGCGTCCAGACAATTTCGTCAATCCATTTAGCAGAGACGCTTCTCAGTAAAATAAATGTATCTTTTGTTGTACAAAAAGTATAGGGAACCAGATACACGTAATGTAAAGTCCATAAACTTGGCTGGTAACCAGATTCTGCTAAGCAGGGATTTTTCGTACTTAAAAAGTTCGAGGTTTTTCGCAGCTTAACTCTCAAATATTTACAGGTGGTCAGATATGTTATTGTTGATATTGTTTTTTCCCCTTATACCGTTATTTTATAATTTGAGGTAAAGTTAATTATTAACCAAAAATAATACTAATTCATGGAATTTCAAAACATGTATTGGTATAAACTCTTGGAAAGGGTCATTTCCCAGCTGGACATTGGTGTTTAGGCAGCATCTTTTTGAAGAGGGGGGGGGGCACAGATATTTTTAGAGGGGCCAATTTCAGTTCAGATTGCCTGGTTGTAGTAAATTTCACCGTGTCCAGAGGCTAACAGAGGGACAAGCACGGGGCAAGATGTTCCACAGGGGGTAAAGGCCCCCTTTGCCCCCACCCCCCACCCACGCCACTGCAGCTAGATGGAATGTCCACCAAGCTGTTAAAAAGTTTCGAGGTTTATTTTTAAGTATTCCCCGCTGTAAACTTTGGCAAAGATCTCTAGCTTGTAACCGACTCTACAACCGAGACCCTCAGTGGGTTAAAACTCTAGACCTGACGGGACAGTTCGGGACAGGTTCGGGATATAAACCACGGTGAGCCACACCACAGCGTCCATCATTACACAGCATACGTAGATAGATCAGTATTGGCTTTAGACAAATTGAATTAAATACTAATTTTGTTTACCTCAAAATGGGAGGAAACTTGATATAAAGACATGCAAACTATTCTGGTTTCAACAAAAATATGACCTTGATCATTGACGACAGACATCGATCAAGTAACAAAAACACTGGTTCGAGACTATCTTGTTGTGATACGAGCCCAAATCTATTTCGGTTTTAAATGAACTTTCACAATCACAAAAACAAATGCAACTACGTTTCGCTGTTTCCTAAAAGAGTGCAGATCTTTTTGGGTGACCTTCGTCCCTCCCTAGGCGATTTCTCTGCTCAAGTAAAGTATTCAAGTTGGCTCAGTGGTTTTCTTTCCCTGCCTTTCACCTCTGTGGACCCCGGTTCGAATCCTGGACTGGCGCCTTGCATGTGGATTGGGTTTTCAGTCCCTACCTGATTGCGTGGGTTTTTCTTATTTTGGGGTTTTCCTCCCACATCTAAAACTGACATTTCGTCAACATCTTCTCTACACAGGTATCGTCAGGCCTACGGGTCACAGTGCTAGTCACTTTTGAGGGTCCCTTGGTTTCATAACCAGAAAGATATAAATAATAGATAATACTAAATAAATAGTAAATAATTGCCTCCTGAGAATTAATCAACTTTAAGTATAAGAAGTGATCATGGAACGTCAATTTAAAACAAAAAAGACTTGAAGACGGGAAAAGTGAATTTTCATCCATGTTAGCTTTAACATATTGATAATACTCTCTAAAACCTGAACCGGGCCGGAAATATGTGTGCGTGGGGAGGGGGGGGGGGCAAAGGAGGTTAAGAAGATAGGCTAATCTGTTCCCTGATAGTTTTTTTAGTAGAAATGTACACTAGCTGTTTTCATAAAAAAAGTGAGAAATTAACTTCCGACAGGTGTCATTACTCATGGGGATTTATACATAACAATCTTGTTGGATAAACAGCGGCTCCAAGGTCGAATTCAGTTTTTGTGATGAACTCATTTTCTCTACAGATAGAGTTCTTCATGAACGTGGGAAACTATAACAAGTCTCACGTTAAAACGGTATAAAATGTCATTGCCTGAATCTGATATCCTTCTAGTGCGAATTTCGCCAAAATTAAAAAAAAACATTTAATGACGTCACATTTTAAATATATGGGTCTGAGGATGTACATTTTTGTAATGGAAATTTGTAAGCTCATTTCTGAATTTTGAAGTATTTTTTTTTAACTGAAGCAAAAATTCCTCTTTGGAATGTAAAGACACATTTGTTGTTGATATCCAATGACGTCATGTTTCAAATTTCGCTCTGAAAGAGTATCCAATAAAAAGACATTTTACATTTTCAACGTGAGGTATAGAGACTTAATTTTTGTTTTTCAACTTTCATAAGGATTATTGACATAAATGAGTGCATCACAAAACTGTATTTGACCTCGGAGCCTCTTTGAAAAAACGGTGTTTTTTCTTGTAATTATTTGAGAGGAAATTTGTAAAAAATATGTTTAAATTTTCAATCTCCGATGAACTTAATGACTTCATATTAAAATGCTACTGATGATGTCATTCCTTATTCGGGAAATTGTTATGTCTTAATGGATGCTGTCATCTTCGAAAAACTTCAAACATAACTTTAAATCTTAGTGAAAGGTCTGAGAAATATAGGCGTGCGATATGATTGCAACGAAGCGGCGAATGTGTCCAACATGTTATTATGGACCAATGCATTTTTTTAGCGAAAGCATATGAAAAATGAACGCATGTGCACGATGTACCATATGGAATACCCATCAGTAGGCCGATGGCGGCACATAATGTATGATTTGTGCTTGGATTCGTCGGCTGTTTCTAAGAAACAGTGGCGTAACCAGACTTTTTTGAGGCGGTGTTCTATTTAATGTTTCGAACCATTCATTGAGCGTTTTTTTTTTCGATCTCTTTTTGGAGGAGCAAGATGGTGTGGTGGGGGTGGGGGCATCTTCCCCTCCCCCTCCCCCACCCTTCTGGTAACGCCACTACCACGAAACAGTCAAGGTTTCCTTTATAAAATGCTTCTCTTCAGAACTTCTTTAGTGGACCTACTTTTCTACGTAGCAATGTTATGACATTTAAAATCGCAGTTTGCATAATTGAAATTAATTGACTTCCTGCCTTAATAAAGATGGCCGCTGGGCGTTTGCCAAATGTTTCAAAACAGGTTGCCATGCAGAGCATGAGCTGAAAAAATAGGGTGAACGTCCACAGTTCAAACTAGCTCAGTTTATACAACACTTTTACATTTAAATGAAAACGTGGCGGGTGTCCAAGTTCAAATAATGATGTTCAAAACACACCCCTGTGCATGCACTAATGCAAACCACTCGGTGTACGATGTGGCTCCTTTAAAATGGGAAATTACTACTTTATGTGTTCCATATCATGTTCAAAAAGTAACCTCGAAATATACTTTGATTTGATCCAGATGTAAAGATTTTAATTGCAGCCTTGGTTACCCTACGGGAGCCGGGGGCCAGACGCTTTATAGTTGACACGGGTGTGTGGAGAATTGAGACTGGCATACAAAGTATATGGCATTTAATAATCAACTTTGTCTTGGTCGTGGCATGTTCTTAATAATAATTATGGTAAATCTGACATCGGCTTTCTTGTTAAAATTATAAAATAATGCACATATGGCTCATAGGTCAAAGCTGTGCTTCTCTCCAGGCACTGATTTTCCTTTCGAGTAAAACACAACAAAATAAATCAACAATATCTTGACGACGACTTAGGAATGGGTTAAAAAAAAATTGAAGTTTTCGCAATAAGACGTTATAAGGTTCCCTGTTGCTGTGTATTCTCTTCAATAAATAAAAATGGATAATGACCTCTCGTTTCGACCCTAGCAGTCTTTCTCAAAGGTTAAAATAAAGGCTACAATTAATTTAATTTTTTTTCCTTTATTTTATTTATTTATTTTATCTGTATTTTATTTTATTTATTTATTTATTCTTTTTTACCCTTCAGTTGGAAATATTTTTCTCCCTCCTCACGAGTACATCTAGGTTTTTCCAGCTGAGTTTCTAGCCTTCATTTTTTTCTCTCAGGTTTTCCCCAGATATATTTTATATCTTTTTTTTAGAGTGCTTTTGTAAAACAAATTTGTGTTCTTGTGACATGCTTGCCAACGTCTGTAATGGTTCTATAAAAAAAAGTTTCCCTAATGCTTGTTTTTATGTTTTATTTTTTTTCTATTTTAAGGGATTGCTCTTTTGGATAGTGATTTGGTTCGCTTTTGGGCAATCCCTAGGCTCCTGTTCTTTGTATTTTAATGTCCTATCGGTTTTCGTAATTTTATACCCGTTTTTTTTTTGTTTTTTGATACTTTGTTTGTTAATGTTTTTAAAGCCTAATGAATAAATAAATAAATAAGTAAAATAAAAGAGGTAACTTTTTTGAGCGACTTCTGGAAATTACATGCGAACGCCTGCTGGGTAATGGCATAGATCTAGTGGCCTTTAATTTTATAAGTGCAATATCGCTTCACTTTTTTTTTTTAGAGAAAGTTAAAGGTACACGCTGATGAGCCCAAAGTTAACAAGTGTCTTTGGGTGAACCATTGTTGAATATGGAGGAAGGAAACAGACCTACTTACAGAAACAAATTGGTTATCATAATGGAAATTTCCTTCCTAAAGAAATAAAACAACAAAGGAAACGAGAAAGCAAGGACTTCTTTATGTATTTTCCTAGCCAACTTTCGGAATCTCTTTTGGTCCTTGCTCTATGCATTTAGACATACTCTATGGTCCTTGTTCTATAGACCTTTATCCTGCTGCCACCATCTTGGTCATGTTCCCTGTATCCAATAAAAGTAATAGATGCTAATATTCATTGCACAAAAAGGAACCAGACTATTTGCCCTTCCAGCCTCGGTTTGGTCACATTGGTTTGAATGGTAAAAAATCAAGATGTCCGCACCATGATAAACTAAAGGTCAATAAAATATCACACATTCACCCTCTAGACCTACATGGTATCCGTCTACATAAGATGTTACTTGTACTTTTATGAAAAAAACCCAACAGCTGGCCAGTCGAACCACCTGTTACCTACCGTCCCCATTACAAGTCAAACCAGACAGCAACCACCCGTCGTCACCCTCCTCGTTCTCGTCCAGCAGCCGCCGTCCATATCGCCAACTCTCCCCATCGCCAAATTCACTTGCTCCCGGTAAATCCTCCACGGCCTGGGGAAACCTCGCGACACCTGTGGAACAGCAAGCCCACGGTATCAGGGCGAACGCTGCTAACCCAAATACGACAGCTGCCGCACGTGGAGTAACTTTGGAGGCAAGTCGTGATGGCATTTCTTTTCAGGTCTATCCCCCTTTCCGTGATTTGAAATTGTGCCAAAAAAAAAAATCCCCAGCGATGAAGATCGTTGTAGGCTGGCAAGAGATCCAGCAGTAACAAGTCAGGGATGTGGGGTCACAGGTGTGGTCGAGACGGCGTTGGATATGCTGACTGTTGACAGCTCAGTACTGCCCGAGGAAATCTGAACCATGGCCGTAAAAAAGTCCAAAGTTGTATACAAAATTGAAACTTTACAAGTTATCTCGAGTGGCTCAGTCCATCAGCTCAGCAGTGACATGGGACTTAAGGGCCGAGCTTGATTTGGTAATCCTGGTGTCGTGTTAGTTCCCGCCCATTTCAGTGACTGTTTTGTTGTGATTCGTGTTCGTACACAGGCCCTTCCTCGACTCGGGAATTTCCGATGCTGCACCGAGTGCCCACGCCAACCAAGTACAATGTATAGGGGACCGTCCAAATTTTACCATCAATCAACTACCCGTGCATCAGAACTAAAAGTGGAAAAACGTGACTTATAGCTGTGCCTGGTTGTGGTTTTGTTCAGTTGGATTAACAATTAGGACCCTCTGTTGTGAATTATAATGAAATCTGCCCTCGCTTGATCCGGTCGGGGATTATTGTTTTCACATGGATCTTGTATACACACAGCTTCCGTTTTGACGGTCGAGCAAGGAAATTAACCTAACTGAGCGAGGTCTTTTGCGCGTTTTTGTCCCGTGTGTTGAAAGAATTGAAGTCGGTGTTCATAGCTCAAAATGAAATCAATTTTATTTTGACTGGGCCTATGGAGGATATTAAGTTACTTTTTACTTTGGATTGCAATAGCGATCATCCGCAAGTTTCAAGTTATCTTCCCTTAACCTTTTTTGTCGACTTGTCGACGTGTCTGACCTGTTGATACTTGTCTCCGACTGGTTATTGTCAGCATAATTACTTGACAAGTTCATAAGTACTTTTCTTACTTTTAGAATAATGGCGTAACACACAAACAGCTTCCAGTCTTGAATTAAGACTAAGCTGTGTCAAGCAATACTTTCACAAGAGGGCGGTATTTATAAATGCTCACATCAAGTTTTTTTTATTGGCAAAGAAAGACAGCATGGCGATTGGCCAATAATAGTGTAGTAATTTAAAATTATCAAAGAGGCATCTATACTATTGTTGTTATGGTTGTTGTTGTTGTTTTTACGGGGGGATCAGGAGAAGCTTAGGAAGGGTAGAGAGGGGCTGAAAAGGGTGTGGTAGGTGGTTTAGAATGGGGCATCATAATCAGAGATATAATAATTACTAAGTACATGTATCTTTATTTACTGAGAGCGTGTAGAAAGTTTGGTTTGTATACAATCAAGAAGCTTTTTCAACTGAGGTTCTAGATGAGCGTCATCACCGTCATTGTTGATAGTAAAATCCCATGTAACTCCTTCATCAAGGCCACATTCTGACTCTGCATTATCAATACCTGTAGATAGTCAATAATCAATCAAAAGTTATCGATAACCAATCAAGCAAAGTATAATCAATATCAAAATGTCTAATTGAAGATAAAAACTTAAGATGTGAACAACAATTTCAAACGGACCTTTGGTGAAGACAAATCCCCTTCCTGCCCGCACTCTCTCCTCAGCGAAGACACGGACTGTTAGAGTTTGTCTCGGAAATGTTTCCCTGAAAAACTCAACGTCAGTCTGTCTCCTTGCATCACTTATAAGCCACACACCGTGGTTTGGAGATGCGGATTCTATAGCGAGACGACAGAAGTATGAAGGATCTCTCCTTCGCTGCTCCTCACCCCAGGCAATCATCTTAGCTCTGTGCTCTTCCTTATAGTCGGTGGCATCAAGAAGCCTGCCGTAGTCCAAGTTGTTCTCCTTTATCATGGAGTGAAGTAAAAAATGGAGAAAAGATAGACAACAAATCAGAATTTTGACAGAAAAATTCTCAGCCAATCCTGCAATCAACAACACCACAGCTACTTCATTCTACTTCTACTTCTAAGTTGTACTCAATGTCTGTAAGTTAGAATAACGCCAAGGGGCAGTAATATGTCAAGTGTCTTGCTCAAGGACACAAACTTTTGTGTCATGACCGGGATTCCAACCAACACTCTGATGACTCAGCCACCAGAGCTTGAATGTGATGAGCTGGATCACTCAGCCAGGACACACTATTAAAAACATTTAAGATCTCATCATAAGGAATGAGTTATCTTACCTTGGCATACTGGAGTTTAAGTGGTCCGGACAGCCTCAAAATTACACACAAATCTGACCCCAACCTGATGAAAAACACAAAACTTTTGCCATAAAGTAAACAATATGAGTGAAATTGTTAAATTCATCCGGCACTTCACTAGACTTCATTTGTACTAAAAGGTAAAACATTACATCTCCCGAGTCCTAAAGTACTGCTTGTTACTTTTTCTTTGAATATCAAATTTGACCTTCAAATAATTTCTGTACTGCTGCATGCTGTAGGAAAATATATTTATTGAATTTCACAATCTGACCGCTTAATTAAGCTCATATATTGAGAAAAATGACCGTCAGTTCGTTTACGTTAATTTTAATTAAACCATAATAATATCGCTTTGGTTGGATCGGACTTGGTTGGTTTTCGTACGAAATCAGACAAAATACAATTCATGAATTTAACCCTTTTTTCAGTTGCTTACCTTTCTTGCAAAATGTCGGTAACAAAATCTTTCCCGGATTTTCTCTTCCCACTAAAAACGAGTAAGACGTCCGGTTTATTCATTTCTTTTTTACTAAAATATAAAATATGAACCGCATGATTAGTGTTATGTCATGTTTACAAATTGTGCTGGTATGCATGTGTGGGGCGCTTGTTTCGTGACTGTCACATGACTGTCACATGACTCACATTTTCATGGCACTCGGAGACCAACCCCGTTATTTTTTTTATTGTATTAAATCATTTAAGCTTAGTAAATGTTTCCATTGCAACTGGTCGATGCTTTGTCTAATGAATTATTTATTTGTTTGTTAAAAACTAGCGTTTGAGGTACAACTTTTTTAAATATTATTTTCTTTCATTACTCCCCATCGAACCGACCCCTTCACTCCGCCCACTAATCACCGAACAGAATAGCGCCACCTAGTGTTGAATAAATTATAAACAGTGAAGATGGCTGCCTGTTTTTGCTGTTTTAGGTGCTGGCCAGGCGGTGGATTTCGAAGCGGTCATGTTCCACTGAAAGAAATTCCCACCGTTACCTTGGACATGTCACATATGGGTGAGGAAACTCTTTCTATCAGATGTAATTTATTACAATATTGGTGTCATTTGCGTCTTCAGAGAGAGGTTTTATTAGTTTGCTAGTCAAGTAGAATTTTAGTCATTTGAATCATTGCATCTATTTCGTGATAAACGTGCATGACCAGAGAGATGGGTCTGGCCTACTCCTAGAACTATGAGGTTCGTTCCGCTATCGTCTCCACGAGCCTCATAGAGTGACATGTACAAAATCCTATTCGAAACTTTCTGCCCTTCACATTTACATGGCTACAGTTCTTTTTTGTAATCAGATCTCGCCAAAACTAGGCTCTATGTGTTCTTTCAACTCTCATCGAGCGTTGCACGGGTCCAGAAAATCCACTCCGCAAACTAAACGTTGTCAAAAAGGGATAAATTCTCACCGTAACTCAGATCCCATTCAATTTTGCAACCGGCAAAATTAACTGGTATGCTGCTATGCGGTGCGCTGGTCCTATGGGCTGGTTCCGCGTACCAGTTAATTTTGCAGCTCTGGCCGCCATATTTGTTGCAGTACTGTTTGAATGGGATCTGAGTTACGGTGAGAATTTATCCCTTTTTGACAACGTTTAGTTTGCGGAGTGGATTTTCTGGACCCGTGCAACGCTCGATGAGAGTTGAAAGAACACATAGAGCCTAGTTTTGGCGAGATCTGATTACAAAAAAGAACTGTAGCCATGTAAATGTGAAGGGCAGAAAGTTTCGAATAGGATTTTGTACATGTCACTCTATGAGGCTCGTGGAGAGGATAGCGGAACAAACCTCATAGTTCTAGGAGTAGGTCTGGCCCAGATGGGTCTCTCTTACTTAGCATGAATGGCTTTGATAATTCTTTCTTTAAGGTATAAATATAGAATGCAGGGCTACTTTTAAAGCCGTATTTAAGAGGAATAGTGATGTAGAGGATTCAATTTCTTTATTTAATAATATAATTAAATAATAGCATTATTAATGTTATTGTTATCATTTACAATTATATTAAGAATTTAAAGTATCCTAATTCCTCTCCACAATTTTCCCTGTCAATATTCTTACCTTATTTGTTCGTTAGAAAGGTTAATAAGTAGCATAATATTACTATACAAGTTGCTCTTAAAAAAAAATTTAAAAAGGGAAAATAAATTCCAACATTCATTCAAAGAGGTGAATCATAAAATTAGTAAGAAGTAAGAGCGACCATAAAAAGTGGAGGTCGGAAATGGCAACTTTTCTGGCAGCATTTAATGAACTTCTTTTGATTCTTTCATTTGATTTGTCTCTATTGTACTCAGGGAGTGATGTCGTCATCGTGAAATCAGGAAGAAGAATCTGCGGCACTGGAGGAGCTCTGGGGAATGCTCCTCTGGTCCAAGACAAAGCTTACTTTGAAATGAAGCTACAATCTACAGGTAAGTTGGGGGTCATTCAGAGAATCTCACACTGACTGCCGTAGCTTGATAGTATTATTAATGAATTATTTATTTCATACAGCAAATTAAAAAGACACGAGCAGTAAAAACTGAATTGCTGTCCTTTAGACTAGTGGAAAAAAGATAAAATACAAAAACACAAAAAAGACACAAGAAATTAAAAAAAAAAAAGACCAAAAAATATGCACGAAATTAAAAATTAAAAAAGGAAGAAAAGTCTGGACAGGGAATATTTAAACAAGAACAACGACAATCAATTTGACATGTGGTAAACAAAACAAACACACACACACACTATGTTTAAAAAGACCAACAATAGGCTAAAAAGGGCAATAAGCAAACCGTTGCCCGAGGGCCACATTTACTGTTTATTTAAGACCGCTATCAGGGAGGGGATAGTGCTTGTTTTATAGCGACTGGTGAGACACCTTATAGTAAACAACTGGTCAGAGTTTCTTAGATTATTATTCCTGGTAGGAGGGAGCCAGTTTCTATGAGTGTTGGATTTCAACAAAGAGGACCCAAAATTAAAGCAGAGCATTTCAAGTCTCTCTAACAGGATTGGGATCCCAAGAGTCCGGCAGTTTTCACTGTAGGGCTTAGAATTGCAAATGTCAATGGGAAGTATGATACGAAAAACCTTTCTCTGTAGCTTTTCTAAGCATTCTCGTTGGGATTTTGTCAATCCATAAAAACCAAACAGGCGAGGCATATCAAGAGTGGGTCTGATATATTGTAAATACACAGTAATGAGATCAGCTTGTGGAAGATTACAGCGTTTTTTTTTTTTTTATTCCTGTCCTTTTTGTCTCAGAAAATTATATTTTTTTATTAACATTTTATCTGACAGGAATCTGGGGCTTTGGAGTTGCTACCCGCAAGTGTAATCTAAACGCCCTGCCTCTTGGTAGCAAAACAGAGAGTTGGGTGCTTAGGTCGGACGGTACCATTTGTCATAATGGGGCGGTAGCACACAAAATAGAAGGAGAGATTGCAGAGGGTGATATTATCGTAAGTTGATTTACTTTGAATTGAAGAACGTACCGTTACAGAGATGCCTGGAAGATTTTGATCAAAGCCCACTTTATGGCGAGATTTGTTTAAAGCCCCAGCTCAACAAGAAGAAAAACATAACTGTTCACAGATTTACACATGTACCTTACATGGTATAAAGATAATGATGGTAGAAAACTTTCCGTGAAATATTTCTGCCTGAAGTGTTTAAATAATAAATGAAATAAGATCCAAAATTAGTTTTCGTCTCAGTCAGACGAAAACTCTGCCTATAGGAATGCATACCAAAATGCCGAATGCATATTCCCTTTTTTTTCTCGCAAATGAAAGAACGAAATGAGTTGACATTTTCACAGGTTGGTTTTATTACAAATATCTTGATTTGTGCAAAGAATGAAAGCATTTACAGTCAGTTTACCAATGTTGAGCTGAAGCTTTAAGCTCCTGTATTATCACCGTTTTTTTCATGAAACTGTATGTTTTTTTTAAAAAATATTTCTAGGGTATCACATATGACCACATTGAGATGAATTTCTACAAGAATGGTGCACCGCTCAATTTTCCTGTGACAGGAATTCGTGGCACAGTTTACCCGGTGACATATGGTAAGCATCAACAGTTACAAGGTCACATCTTAAAAAATGTACCTCCACAAAGGAAGGACAGGGCTCCAATTTGGGGTAAAATTTCACAAGGCCGCAGGGCTTGTAGCTAAAAAAATTTTACTGGTCCAGACTTTATTTTACAAGACCAGAATCTTAATGAGAAAGAACTTTCTACAAAGTTAAAATGGAAACTGTTTTTATTTGAACAAGTACTCAGAGGATATTTTGATACAGAATTGAAAGATATTGATCAGATTCAAAGTCAACATTTTGAACATCATTTCTGGTGTTTCTTTTTGTTAAAGATATTACACAGTGAGGTATTATTATTCAATTGAAAAACACAAGACTGCCAGACTTGTCCAGTGGTGAGTTTACTGGCCTGATGCTAAAAACACTGTCCTCGGGCCTGTGGTCCAGTGTAAAATTCGAGCCCTGAAGGAGTATCACCACCCCCCAACCTCCATCTTTTCCCCAGTTCCCAAACTTGTTAACATTTCGATGGATATGGACGGTTTATACAAGGATTAGAACTGTGTCCTCTGCCAATTTTTGTTCTAAAAGCTGGAGATTTGAATAAGAAGATAGCATCAAAAATCAATTTAATTTTAACACTTTTCTCTCAATCTTTAAGCTGGGGGAAATGCTGGGTTGTACGTTTTCAGTAACCACTTTAACCAGTTGCCGCCGGGATTCTTTTTTCTTTTCCTGTTCACCTGGTGGGATTCTTTTGGCAGAATTGCCGGAATCTTTTTTCTTTGAGGGTACCGCTGGCACAAAGAAACCCTGACTTGACAATGCCAAGAGAACAAAGATTCTCTTTATTTGATCGCTCGTTTTGTTTCTCGACCGAGAAAAATGTCAAATTCACGCACCGAGAATTGCAAAAAATCTACAGTTACCCACGGCATAGGAGTGGAACTAAACATGGAACCATGGCTCGATTGACGGCTCACTCTGACTTCCCTCCATTGAGCAAAAAACCAATGAGTGAACAGTAGTGGAAGCCTCTCGATGCCTCTTAATCCCCTTCTTGGAACAAAAGGTCTATAAAAATGTGGATTACACAGAAACCGCCTCTTAACAGCCACAAAATGCCAACATATTCAAGACCTTTTTTATCCTTATGTGGGTGAAAGAAAGTGTTAGACAGCATGTGTGTGGTCTGTGCACGTTCCACAGTTAAATGACCGTGCGACCTTTGCTCCGGTGGTCAGAAATTACATAATGCCATCTTTACACGGCTTCCATTTCCAGGCGGGGGAAACATTTGTATGTATTCACGGCATCCGGCGCCAACTGGTTAAAAATGTTCACTATGAAAATGCTTCGCTTTGTAAGCCCAAGGCGAAATCACTTCATGTTTTGATCATTTGTGTTTCAACAGTTGATGAGGGAGCAATCCTTGATGTGCAATTCAGCGAGTTCTACCACACGCCGCCCGCAGGATTCGACAAAATCATGTTTGAGCAGTCGTTATTATGACAGAGTCCACTTGAAACTCGACAGGGCTGTCGACAAAATTGACATCCCCAGGGACACTCTCTTACTGCTAACCCTGAGCTTGGGTCTTTTTTGGTCATGCCATATACTTCCAGCAACTTGTGGACATGTTTGAGCAGAGGGACCGGGGGTGTTCGTCCTATTGCCGCTTGGGTGACTTGATGTTTAACTTCCCATGTATGATGTTCAGCCATTGCCTGGAGCTTAGCTTAATATTCAAACAAGTACAACACAGAGAGCTACCTGGAGAAATGGAAAAAGAGGTACCATCCACAGAAGTGGGATTCAGGTGTGAGGAATGCCTAAAAAAAGATAGATAGATGTATGAGTGGAATGTGGAGCTTCCATTAGTTTATGCGGAATGTGTTCTTGCTGTGGAAAAGAAGCACCTCAAAGGAGTTCTAGAGTCATTTAGGTTGAACTAAACAGTAGCATCAACAAGGACTCTCTGCTTGGAGAAAAGGCTGCACAATCTGTCCAGGTGGTTTTCAGGCCTGATACTTCACAGAGGCAACGGAGGCAATTGCCTCCATACCCCTGGCCTGGAAGCCCCAGTGAAATGTTCCCACAGGAATTTACAACTTCCTCATAGAGGTGCCCTTTAACAAGTAGAAAACGCCTTGGTGCCTTTGCCCTTCCAAGAACGAAGCAATCAGGCCCACCATGCCGATATGTGGCAGAGCGAGTTCCCCCAAATATTGACATACTCGAACACGCTCTTCCCTTCTGTACAGAAGTACCACCACCCTCCGAAAATCCTCTAAGCAAATCCTGAGATCCCAGAACACAATGAAGACACAATAGGGGTGGTTACACCATGCCACATATCAAGCACAAAATGAAAAGTATAAATTTCAAGTGGAACTTGACATTTTTCCTGAAAATTTCTGTGACGAGGTGAAACTTGTAGGAAAATAGGAACTTCTGAGAAAAAGTAGAACTTGTAGTTTAAGCGTTCCCTACATCTGGAAGCAGACATACACAGACAGGCATGATTCAGGGCTCGATCTTTAAAGAAAAACGGGGGCAGGCCTTTGCTGGCCAAATCAGAGAATTTG
This sequence comes from Marthasterias glacialis, assembly GCA_911728455.2. Lineage (NCBI taxonomy): Eukaryota > Metazoa > Echinodermata > Asteroidea > Forcipulatida > Asteriidae > Marthasterias > Marthasterias glacialis. The sequence continues at coordinate 1,973,134 of OU452233.1, read as the reverse complement.
TACAAGGGCATGCCGGCCAAGTTGGTAGTGACTGTGCAATTTTTCTGAAAGGGCCTGCTGGCCAACTCGACAGGGCATGAGGCCAATGGCCTCGGTGGCCTCGGTTAAGATCGAGGCCTGCTGATACATTTACAGTACTTTGTGCTTGTGAAGGGCAAAGCATTTTTTACACAGTTAAGGGCACCTCCATGAGGGAAAATTTGATTTTTCTCCTGGAACATTTCAAGGGGCACCAAGGCAGTGGCCAGGGGGCACCAAGGCAATGTGACGTATCTGGCCCGGGGTGGATTTCACAACACTATTCCTAACTTAGGACTAGTCCTAACTTAGGACTAGTCCTATAAGTTAGGACTAGTTACTCCTCCTAACTTGAGATAAGACTAGTCCTAGTGCTTTGTGAAATCCACACCGGGATACATAAGGTTGCCTTTTGTTTTCATTTGTCGCAGTGTGGAAATATCAAACGAATCGAAAAAAAACCACCAAAATATCGAAATTTTTGTGATAACTTGCTTTGCAAAACAAGAGCAACCAATACACAGATGTGTGTTTAATAGTAGTAAAGAAAACTATCCGTTAAGAAACAGTGTGTAACTTAAATTCATTAAACTGCACGTAAGAAGCAACGAATGCGTTCACATTTAAACAGCCACATGAATTGTACGCAAGTAAACAAGTTAAATACAAAATGCAAAATAGCTCAGGATGAAAGTTCAGCGTTTAAATAATGGGAGAATTTTGGGATGTTAGCAAACGCCCCAGTAAGTGGTCCTTTTTAATTATTGGTCTCATCATAGCAAAGGCCCGCTTACTGGGGCGCCCTCTAGTGTCTCAACAGTCTCCCATTGTAATGATAAAGAAGATAAAGAACAGCTGTTCTGCAAAGATTACAAATGCTGCACATTAACTAAATCAGTAAAATGAAAGCATATTAAATATTACATGTGTCGTACTTGTAGTAATCGTTAGGGTAGACTTGATCAAGTCCTTCATGCAGTAACTCCCCATCGTAGTTGTCATAGCAAACAAGCTCTCATGCATGGTGGCTGTAGACTACAAGTCTCGCATGTTTTCAGTTTCAGGAACCTTGGAGGGTTCTGCCTTCAGAGTGGTCTGCTGGCAAAGTGCTAGTTAAGAACACCCAAGGGCCAGTCAAAATTCTCTCCAAGTGTTCCATCATGTCCAATAGACCGATCCATTGAGCCCCGCCCCCTAAACATATTGACCAATCACAGCATTGGCTACATCACCACTGTACACGTGGGCAGCACAACGCGCGTCTCTTCAATGCCACACTGCACGACATGACCGCGCACTCTATAAGTACACACACGCATGTTTACATTTTCCAAAAGGATTTTATTGTGTCAGACTTTCGTCAGACTTTCGGTGGCGTAGCCAAGGCTGTGATTGGTCGACACGTAAAGGGCGGGGATTAATGGATCGGTCTATTGGCTAGTTCAGTGTTGAAAAGCATCCCAATTTAATATGAAATATGGACTGATGAAAAGCTGACGAATTAGTGAAATAACATGCTAACTGGCCCTATTGGGTGGTCACTGCACAAGCTAGGGACAAGCCCTGCATGTTCCAATGCATACATTGCCTTATCAGCTTATCGTGTTATTGAAAAAACAAAACTTTAATGGCGCCCAGCGTTTAAATTCGCACGATACACTTGCTTGGTCTACATGTATACAAGAGTCTGTATGCTATAATAACCACTAGAGGGTGCCTTGGTCCACTGGCAGGCATGGTTGCTTCGTTCTTGAAAGGGCAAGGGCACTAAGGCATTTTCTCCTCGATAAAAGGGCACTTCTATGAGGAAATTGTAAATTACTATTGGAACATTTCAAGGGCACCAAGGCAATGGGCCCAATTTCATATAGCTGCTTAAGCAGATAATTTTGCTTCACACTTTTCTGCTAAGCAAAAATGAGCAGGATACCAGTCACAAATGGTACATGTGACGTGGTATTTTGGCTGGTAACCTTATTCCGGTAAGCATAATTGTTTTGTGCTTAGATACTTGTTGGGCTTAAGCAGCTCTATGAAATTGGGCCCAGGGCAATGGAGTCAACTGGCTCCGCTGCCTCCGTAAAGTTTCAGGCCAGCATTAGTCTTGCCCGCAGGAGCCACTTTTGGGAGTACAATGCGAAAAAAAACAACAAAAAAACGGCTTGATTGTAAGTCTATCATAAGAGTGAAGCAGTGATGTGTAGTTGTTGTGTGATGTATCAGCAGGAAATTTATTTAAGTAACTTCAGTCGTTGTCCACGCAAATTAGTATTGTGGCTATTTTGAAGTACATGTACATGTAGTGAAGTCACGAATTTTGTATCGTCTCAGAATCATTTGGTTTTAACAAATCTCAAAAATCCTGATTACGTATCCTACGATTACTGTCACACTTGAAGAAAACACTTCAGTTCATGATACTTATAATTTATTACCACAAATGTATTTAAAATTGGTGCAAAGCACTTCCCTGGATTTATTAATATATATAAATATAACTAATAAATGTCAGACGGTAGTTTTTATGAGTGTTAAAGAGAATCTTGAAAACTAAGCACCAACCAAATTTTAACGAATTAATTCCCCACAAAAAAATCAAGTACTTATTCATTTTTGGTAAATGCGATTTATAACCTTATAGGTTTTGATGTATATTTGGTTTGCGGTAACACCATGTGACTATATCTACTTTGCTAAAGTAGATTGTTCTTGTCACATGGTGTTACCGGTAACACCATGTGACTATATCTACATGTACTTTGCTAAAGTAGATTGTTCTTGTCACATGGTGTTACTGCAAACCAAATATACATGTGATTATCTTGTTTTCAAGTTAAAGCCCCAGCTCAACATTGGTTAACTGGCTGTAAATGCTTCCATTCTTTGCACAAATCAAGATACTTGTAATTAAAACTAACCTGTGAAAATGTCAGCTCATTTCGTTGTTTCATTTGCGAGAAAACGGTAAACATACATTCAGCATTTTTGTACACATTCCTATAGGCAGAGTTTTCATCTCACTGAGACAAAAACTAATTCTGGATCTTATTTCATTTATTATTTAAAAACGATAACGCTTCAGGCAGAAATATTTCAAGGAAAGTTTTCTACCATCATTATCTTTATACCATGTAAGGTAAATGTAAATCTGTGAACATTTATGTTTTTCTTCTTACCAATGTTGAGCTGGGTCTTGAAGCAAGAAAGCATTTTTTTGTGAATTTCTTTGTAACATTTATTTACTAACAAAAGAGTACAACGTTTTTGTTTTGTCTTGATTCATATTTTTCTTTTTGAATTGTACATTATTTTATTTGCAGACTTCCTTAGTTTGTTCTTGTGTTGTGGTTTGTTTTCTTCAGTGGGGGGGTGGTGGTTTTATTGGGCTACTTGAAGACACAGTTCAAGTACATGCCAAACTGGTTAAAAACCTTCATCTTATTTGTCTGACTTTTGTAAACAATTATGCAACATAATTTCATTTTCGTTCGTCAGCACCCTTTTAAAAAAAAATACATGATGTATTTTGTGAGCCAAGTTATTATTTTTTTTGTAAAAGAATGTGTTTGTATTTTGGCACGTCATTAAATGTTATGCACATTAGTTCTATAAAGCAAACAGTACATGACGCTATTTTCTTGTTAGTTGTTTTACTTGAGCGATCAGGTTGGCTGAGTAGTTTCATCCCTGGCCTTTCATCTCGGTGGACCCCGGTTCCATTCCTGCCAAAGGGAAAGCTTAATACAGCTATTCGCTGTGGCAGCATGCATGAATAGACTAATCTGAACAGCTCGGTCATGGGCGGTTGCACCACCGCACTCGCGCGTGTCGGTGCGCACGCACTGTGAATCCTCCATGCTGATTGGTACGCTTTATCGTGTCGCGTGCTAGTACGGCGGCCATAGCTGCGGTGGCGTAAAACACCATGAACTAGCTGCTTAGACTAGTGTAAAACACCATAAACGAGCTGCTTGGATTAGTGTATAAGCCACCCGCAAGTTTACAGTGTAGATTTTAATAATATCCGATACAATGACTTACATGCTCACAAGTGACTTGCCTACATTTGAATTCCTCAGACTACAGACCGTTGCATCGTGTATGTCGCACGGTTCGGGGGAAATTTTTTTGCGTAGTTTTGTATCGGACGGCCAACACCCATACACAACCCAGACTGAATGTGTATGGCACAATGGGACCAGGCTTTGCCCATCTGGAGGTTGCTGTACAAAAGCTTGCCCCCAACCATGTGACACAGCAACACTGTGTTGGGGAGTCCAATTTGAGTATTCACTTGTGACCAGTCAAGTCATTGTACCAGACAATATTCAAAATCTAACTCGTGACTTATTAACTGACAGCACTGTCCAAGTTCTATTTCTGTGCATCAGACCGATAACATCTTGTAATTGTAGCTCCTCTGTCAGAAAGGACTCTTAAAAAAACCAAGCACAACAACACTCAAATCTCATACAAAATGGACAACTTTTATTAAAAGTTAACCTTCACTACACTTTACATAAATAAAAAGTTTTCAGAACAGACAAAATTAGAAATCTTCTTCAATGTTCGTGGAAAGGTTTGTAGAGTGTAAACTTTGGTGAATGACAAATCAGTTCATTGGGCAACTATTTGCGAGTACTTTTGAAGTAGTCGTGGCGGCGCGACTACTCAAGTAATTGCAATGCGGAAGTCATGACGAGTCGATGCAATTAACAGTCCCGATTACTCAACGAGTCACACTAGTCACCCTGGCTTACTTTAAACAAAGTCAATATTTACAACATTTAGAAAAGTTAACCGTTTTGAGAACAGGAATTGACACCCTCTTTTTCACATTTATATTGGAAACTAATTTTTCTGCAGTTTCAAAAAGATTTGTAAAAATGGATCTGTAACAAAACTTTTTGATAATGTAATTTCTCATGATATATTTTTATTTAACAAGGCCGCAAGAACAAAACGACCTTAAATAGCTGTAGAGTCTCTCCCAAAACAACCTCAACTCGGCTCTGCAATTATCCTTGAAAGTATTTGATATATTTTGTTGTTTTTTGGAGGGCCATAAAACCCAAAGAATTATAAAACATTTTGGCCACAACTTCACAGCATGAGTGTAATTGTACAACAACGAAAAACTCCCGGACATCAAGCAGCGTTGTTCTCCTGGACTGGAGATGAAGCACCCTGATTATGCGGGAAGTTACATTTTAGAGGTTTACTGACTCTCTCCACATCGCCACAAAATCAAATCTCGAGGTTTGCTCAAGGGCTGTGACTTTTCTTGCCCGTACTGCACCTTCACATCTTTCAAGTAATTCTGACAATGAAGGGAGATCAATGGAAAACGACAATGAAGGGAGATCAACGAAAAATCCTGAAGTCGGGAGAAGTTTTTACAACCAACAGACCTGTTTCAGGTAACTTCTTGTCATCCAGTTCCTCTACATCAATACGTCTTGGCAGTGTGTTCAGGAGAAACTGTCCTCTGCCGTCTCGCCCTCATACCTTTCAGTTCTCTATGGAAAACTGTCTTGCAGTAAAAAAATCCTCCATGGAGATTGATGTTTGAAAAGTTGGCTACTGCAATAGATGTGGCTAAGGTTATACCAGTGAAGCCAATCTCTGCCTTCAACCAATAGAGAGACGGCCTTAAGACTGTCTGTTTGTCTCCATGGTGGGACTGGAGTCCCGACTTCTTAGCAGAGGAATGAAGCCAGAGGAGGGAAGGGGTTCTGTTTACTGATGACTAACTTCTGATGTTGATGGGAGATGTACCCCTTGATATAACCCTGTAAAGTAGACAAAGTCAATGGATTAGAAATTTAACCCTCCTACTATCTGACTATTCAATACCATCTACTGTGGATTTGAACAATAGATGAACTATTCAAGCCTGCCATGAGATGTCATGTGGTGAAAGCATCTACAGTACACAATTAACCCTCCTACTGTCTGACCAACTGCCAATTTGGGAAAACTTTGCAACTCTACATGAAACAGAAAAAGCTTTAACTTGACTTTTAGTACATTAAAAAAAAATTGATTGTGCCTGTCACATGGAAAAGTACTTGAGCCCGGTCATAGTGTATAGTTCAAGTCATAAAATAATTCAATATGAAGCAAGCAAGAACTGCAAAACATTTTTTTCCCCCGAAACCTACCTGATGAATAAGATTGGCAAGGATGCATTCCACCTCGGCGGAATCAACATCTTCAATATCAAGGAATGTAAGTACTGCTACAAACTTATCGATGCTAAGCTGGAAGGAATTTGTGATCATGTACCTGATGAGAGAACGAAATGCAAAATGTGAGGGAGTAGTGTTCCAACGAGGGGTATGTGGAGTGTCGTGGCCGAGCGGTTAAGATCACCGGACTCAAGTTCTGGTGTTGTCGGCAGCAGAGTGTTGTTCAAGTCCTGGTCGTGGCACTTGTGTCTTTGAGCAAGATACTTTACCATAATTGCTTTGTCCTTCGGATGGGACATTAAGCCGTAGGTCCCGTGTACTAGCATAGGTAGTGCACGTAAAAGAACCCAGAACACTTATCGATGAAGAGTAGGGGTTTACCTCGGTGTTTCTGGTTCACATGGCAAGCACCCTTGTCTACAGGTTTCCTCAGGATTGAGAGCTACAGTAATTAAGTTCACTTATGAGGCATCCTTGGTTTCATTACCAGAAATATATAATAATAGAATAATAATAATATCTTCCTCTGAAAACGGACATTTACAATATCTGAAGATAAACTCACACTCTCTTGAAGAGGTTGCGATATGTGATGATCTTCAGCTTGTCCACAATGAGGTAGACACCACATTTTGCGAAGAAGACCTCGTGGGCTTCAATGGCGCTGTTAAGGAGCTTCAAGTTGCCCTCGATGACTGCCTGTGACACGTCAGCAAACTGCATCAGGTCGTACTTCTTGAGGAGGGAGATCTTTGGCATTTGACCCTAGGGAGTAGAATACAAGATGGAGTAACCAATCAATCAAATAATCAATCAAGTAAGTTGTATTCAATCAAATAAATTCTACAATGTATATCGACGGAGCCAGGATTTGCCCTTAACTTTTTGGGTTCATGAATATCCGGACCAGATCGGCTGCCATTTAGCAATAGTAAAAATAATATTAAAAAAAAAAAAAAAAAAACAGTTTGTGTGCAGCATGACAATGTTAGGAGCTCTTAACTAGCCAGCTGGACAGTTTTGCCTCTGGTCCACACGTGTTTTACCTAAAAAAAATTCCTTGTGGAGCACTGTTACAAGAGAACACTGAAATGAAGTATTCTCCCTGAGGACTAATTCTTACCAGAAGCATCTTGACTGGGAGGAGGTAGATGAGAATAAGCCGTTTGTTCTGTCTGCTCGCTCGGTGACAACGTTGGAAGGCGAAGGTCAGAAACTCTTCAGCTGTCAGGAAAGGTTAACAACAATTTAAACTGCAGTCTTAACAAGCGGGGCATCTTTGTGGACAAAAACTCTTGTTTTAAAATGTTCAGCCAACATAGACGATCTATTTCCAAATCCTAGCCAATACCTTGACAGGAGACTGGAATTCTATTTATGGAAGAGAGGGCCAAACAGTTGAACTATGGTCAGATTTATAATGCTCCTTTTTTTCAGTGTAACTTGCGGACTAACCAGGGAGAAGGTAATAAATTGACCACCACTACGTACCACTTTTGAAGTCGCTGTCAAACATGGCTTTCCTCCCGACATAGTATCTGTAAGTTACCCGTTGTGAGATGCTGAACTGATCTTTGAAGCTGGAGCTATCGATGGCCCTGATTAGAGGTTTACACAGCTGCAGGTTGTTTGTCTGAGGGTCAAACAATCATAAAATAATAACCATGATCAGAGAACTTCAGATGCAGGCTGATCCCACTGACCTTGCATTATCCTATGGAGAGGCTATTTTTTACTCGCACATTCTTCACTTGTGTAAACAAGTTTTCAAGTTGATACCGTGCCACTTTTTGTACCTCACATTGTATGACAATCCTCTCATTTGAGAGGCCTGTACAATACTGGAAGAAGAAGTTACGAGAACAGAAGGGGTGGCATGGGTGGCTAGTGTGTAAAGCGCTTGCATCTCACCACTGTGCCCCTGGTTCGATTACCGGCTAAGGCATTATGTGATTATAGTTATTTTTTTATTTATTTATTTTTTTATGGAAGTCGCCAGACACACAAGGCCAGTGGGCTACAAATCAACTGTCTTTCCAGGGGCTGTTGCCACCTACTCCTGGGGTTGAAACAGGGTAACCCCCTTTACAGTCCATAAGGATGTAGGCTTGGGTATCATCCATCAGAAGCCTGGCTGGTAAAGCAGAAGGCTCTACCTCCTCAACTTTTACGAAGCAATCATGGTTAAGTGCCTTGCTCAAGGACACAAGTGTCATGACCGGGACTCGAACCCACACTCCGATGACTCAGCCACTTAAGTCCGACGCACTAACCACTCAACCACGACACGCCGGTTTACATCGGTTCTCTTCTATGCCACAAGGATTTTTCTCCGGGCCCTCCGGTTTTCCTCCCTCTAGAAAAATCAAACACTTTCAATCTCAGGCTGTGCTCTGTGGTCATATATGGGGTGATGTGACTGGCTGCCAAAGGCACCCTTGCATGACTGTGGCTCGAACACATTGTAGCCGCGTCCTTCGCAACTCAGCTTCTCAGCTGCCAGTAAGGATGATTAGCCTCCCAGATTATTATTATTATTATTTGAAGACACAAGGGGTAAAGCTTTCCGGTGTCTTGGGTTGAAAAAAAAACAGCTTTGATACCTTGAAGTAGATCTTGAAGAGTTGATTGACCAAGTACAGCATCCCCCACTTCTTGGAGTCGTCCAGAGATGCTCGGCTTGGGGGTCAAAATAAGCACATTATTGTCACAATTTATAAAATAATTATCATCTGCCATTAAAAAAAACCCACAAAAAATACATGTTTGAGTGGATAATATTTACTTTATAAAAAGAATAATTTAATCGAAAAAAAAAAAAAACACAAACTTGAATTTCATGATAATCATTCTTCATAGTTAAAACAATTTAAAGTGATCTTTAAACATGATGCTTCCATTACTTTGCATTTTCTTCTCAGGTTGATAAAATACAATTTGAATCCGTTTTGGTCTCATTCTCAAGCTGAACATTGATATTCACCACAAAAGAATCAAACTTCACACGTCACCGGTCTATATGGACACAAGCCTCAGATAGATAGATAGATAAAACTTTATTAAAATCCAAAACTGGAAATTACAAACTGTCTCAAAAAAATACGCAATATAAAAACACACAGTAGTACACTGAAAAATTGCAGCCATATTACAAACAATAAAAATTCAGTAGAAACATTGACAACAAAAAACGTAGAACATCGAAAAATACCACATTGAAAACCAATCCCCCCCACCTAAAGACAAAAAGTTTGTGGCTCAGTTTGAGCCACATAGCACCAGTCTATATTGACACAAGCCTCAGTTTGAACCCAATAGACTTGTGTATAGAAATAAAAAGATGGCAGCACATTGACACTGGTTCCCTTACCTGTCTGCAGCACAGATTCTAAAGCATCCCATCAGGGTATCAGCGGCTTTCTCCAGCTTCTCTCCCGGTTTACCTTTACCTTTTTTAGACAGTTGAGCATCCGCCTGCCATCGGAAAGATGACAGAAAAAAAAAACTTGATCATCCCAGAAAAAATTGCCTCAACATTTCATCAAAATTTAACGGAAAAATCTACCTGCGTTTTCCATCCATTTTTTGAATAAAATTTGCAAGTAATTAACAAATTATTAATCCAATTCAACTCAACATGTTGAAACATTTTTGGGGAGTTTCAGGAACTTTAAAAAAAAAGTTACAACGATTGGAAAAAATGCTGACATGACGATAGATAAGTGGCCCTAATTTACTGTGTTTCCTGTTTTACAGGGTTCTACAGGCATGTACAGTCAATAGCTTATTGGGCTACTGAGCATGCCATCTTATCAGAGTCCAAACATCCGAGTGTTGAGTAACCAGAGAGTGGAGTAATTTGGGTGATTCAAGAACCAGGAGGGTCTCTAGCCAAAGACGGTCAGGAGTTTTAGGGTTAAAGGTGTGTGTGTGTGTGTGTGTGTGTGGGGGGGGGGTATTCTCCATTGGGCAAATTGTTTTCTTTAAGAAAATTTTAATCAAGTGCTGAATACTCACATTATTAGCAAACAGCCTCAGATCTAGGGTCACTGCATACATAATTGGTAGAGCCCTAGAAAATATGAATATTCAGAGAATTTACATACACTTGATAAATATTCATGATAAACTCCAAGCATGGCGACGGCACTGTAAACAATTACTCTTTTGTATTGACCCCCCCCCCCCCCCGCGCCCCCCGTAAAAAAAAATGCAAAATCTGAAACAACTATTCTTATCTCATGCAATTATTTTGACCTGATAAAGTTTAAAACTTACCAATTCTCATCTTTATGGCTCTGGAATATTTTGTTAAACGATCTGATATTTGAGGTTAAGGACAAGTTGATGGTATCAAGACATCTTGGGCATTTAGGTTGGTGTTTCTTCCCAGCCTGTCACCTCCGTGGACCCCGGTTCGAATCCCGTTTTGGACCGGAGCCTTGCATGTGGTTTGGGTTTTCAGTCCCTACCTGATTGCATGGGTTCCTCCCCCCCCCCCACCTTGGGGTTTTCCTCCCATATCTTAAACTGAAATGTCTTCGACATCTTCTCTACACAGGTATCTTCAGGCCTACCATGCCTACAGGTTACAGTGCAAGGCACTTTTGAGGGTTCATTGGTTTCATTACCAGAAAGACATCATAATAATAATAATATTGAAATAAACATGAACCTTGTGTACTTTTCTTATGGAGAGGTGATCACCAAAATGACAATGTTGAAAGCAAGTGTGTGATCTGTGACGAAGTTGCACAAGGTCTATAGTGAGTGTTTGGACCATTGCATTATTGGTTGGCATTCTTGTCAAAGGATACTGCACAACGACTGACTGGTAGGCATAGGCTTCTACAAAATCATGGTTAGCCACACACTGGATACATCTGTAAAAAAAAAAAAATACAAATATTATAAGTTTCTCTAAAAAGGATTATTTAAAAGGAATGTGCCTAAATACAAAACTGTGAGCCCCCACAGTGTTTCACAGGTACCCTGCTGGATGTAAACGTAGGGAAATGCACACCTTGCTCAAATACAAACTTGGGGCACCAGCTAGAATAAAGTTTTTGGGGTTAAACGGCGGAGAGCGACAACATTTAAGCCTGACTTCGTCGGCTTAGAAAAACAGGGAGGAGCCAGTTACGGACATTGCACATAAAAAGGTGGGAAAAGATGCCGCATCTGATTGCCATTTTTAAATTAATCATGACTATTTAATATGACGATGTTTTGGTCATATGAGTGAAAAAGTGGCTGCCAGATTCAACATCTGAAATTTAGCTAATAACCTGTTTATGCTCAGCAACAATCTTATCTACTTAAAAAATGTGTGTTTACTGCTTAGCTGATTTATGAAAATGGACCCTGTTTTGACATGGTTAGGATGGTTTCATTTCATTTCATTTAATTTCATTTAATAATTCTGGTTGTGAAGCCAAGGATTCTTAGAAAAGCGAACTAAATCACTATCCTAGCCAAGAACCCCATGGAGAGAAGACAAGGAAGGAAGTTTCAGTTTTAGATGTGGGAGGGAAACCAAAGAAAAATATTCCAGGGAAAACCCACGCTATCAGGTAGGGACTGAAAAACCCAATCCATATAGTGCCTACAGCGGGATTCGAAACCGGGGTCCTAGAGGTGGAAGGCGAAGAAAGATACCACTCCGCCAACCTGACCACCGTTTAGGAATAATACTTACTTCAAATGGGCTGCGATCATCTCATCATACGGCTGTTCAAACCATTGCTCACACTGATCCTCGGGATTCTCAAACCGATGAAGTTTTGGATTAGCGATGTGTGGGTGTCTGAAGGATAACAACTCCTAAATAATGCAAGAGCAATAATTCATTTTTGATTTATTCTTGCAACTTCTAGGTCCAGCGAAGAGAAGGACCACGCCAGCACCCTCAATCCCTTGGGTGATTTTCTAGAATCCTTCCTCACTCTAACAAAATCTAACACCATGTTCACACCTGGTACTGTACGGAGGCAACAGAGGCAACTGCCTCCATTGCCCCTGATCATTGCCGTGGTGCCCTTGAAATGTTCCAGTAAAAATTTTACAATTTCCTCATAGAGGTGCTCTTTATCAAGAAGAAAATGCCTTGGTGCCCTTGCCCTTTTAAGAACGAAGCAATCAAGCCTGCACGTTAACTCAACACCCAAACTGATGTTAGACTCTGATTTTTATGGTGGTATGCCTGATCCCGTATCAAGCATAATCAGTTTACTAGTACACTGCACAGTCTAGAGTAGAAGAATCATACGAAAACATGCAGGCATTTTGAAAGGTTTGGGATGATAAAATAAACATTTTCAATAACACTTGTTGTTGTATTTGTCAGGTTCAATTATAACATTCTGTAAACACATTTTCTCTTCATAAAAACCCAAACACACAGTCAAAAGCAGGTTTGAGGACTGGAGAGGGGCTAAAAATTCTCCGTTTTGTCTCCTCACACATCTTAAATTAAACCATTCATACGAATGCAAAGGTACATACCGCTGATGTTGTTCCATCTCTTCTGTTGATAGCATTTTCAAGCTGAAAACAAAATATTAGAAAATAAACACACTAATTACATACATGTATGTCTACATCTTCATTTATACTTTTTGTGTCACTCTCCCATGCCTCTCTATAAAAAGTTATTGTTCCATCCCAACTTGACAATCGCCCCAACTATATTTGGGACTGGTCCAAAATTGAGTGTTACAGTTGGGGCGCCCCAACTATAGTTGGGATCGCCCATGCAGCTCTGCACACGAAAGCGGAGCCGGAGCCAAAGACGAGGTTTGGAAAATGCCCTTTGGTTGATAGTAGTATCGGTCTTCTGGGCCACTAAATCATCATAATTAATAATGTACAGAACATATGGGTTATAAGTGTCTTTTTTTGGAGGGTTCTGATGGCGGACACATTATGACAGGTGACGTTTTCAGTCTTCAAAGTACAGATTTAATTTCCCTTCTCTCGGAAACCAAAATTCTAATTCGTCTTAAATGTTATCTTAAGTACTCTGCATTTACTGCAATCCAAACTATAGTTGGGGCGCCCCAACTGTAACACTAAAGTTGGGAACAGTCCCAACTATAGCTGGGGCAATTGTCAAGTTGGGATGGAACATTATCGTTTTGGCCCATTTTGTGTGGAATTGCCTATATCCCAACTGTTGGATTTTTTTAAATCTTGTTGAAACTTTCTTCCGGAAAAAAGGCAGACGTGTTCATAGACTTTAGGCCTATGCGTTCGCAACCATCTTTGAGGTCAAATGCAGCATCGAACATGCATTATAGCTGTTTTAACCTGAGCACGAGGGTGTTATTACCTGTACTAAATGCTCATGAGTCATAGTGACATTATACGCATTAAGGTCTATTATTATACTGATTTCAGATGTCACTTCATTTCATTTATTTTTAAGGAAAAAATAAAATTAGCTGTTGCAAACAGCTTATTATTAAAGAAAATAGAATGACTGATAGAGAGAATATTAATCCCCATCTGCAAATCACTTACCAATACAAGCATAGAGCAAGCAAGGATATGCCAATTATCCTGTTGGTAAGTGATGACGTTTTGAAGTGTATATGTAAACGATTGGCAATGGCATACATACATACATGTCCATGTAGATGTACATGAACATTTGTTACAACTTACACTGCACTTTCACTTCCAGCCCCAAAATGTCACCAATTGCCAACACCAGTTTAGTTACTTAGGCCTAGACCCAGTAACTGGGGCGTTGTACTCTTTTTTTTATAGATTTTGACATTATCGGTCGTACGCTTTAAACTCCTTTTTTTGAGATTTTGACATTATCGGTCGTACATAATCTGATAATGTCAACATCGCACGAGTACGACCAATAATGTCAAAATCTCAAAAAGGGAGTTCAGTGCCCCAGTTACTGAATACTGGGTCAGTAGTAATCCTACTGTACTAGTCATTGAGCCTATTCATGATTAATATTATTATTAATTAATTAAAACATAAAAACTTTGTTATTTAACCCCTAAATTTTAGCCTAAAGCAACAGGCCTTTTTATACGGACAGTGACAATTCCTCCAATATCCTATCCTCCAATGTCACACCACACCAAATTGTTTAACTGATATTTTAACTAAGCACTTGCAGTTTGGGCCTACCCGGTGGGACGGCCGGCCATGGCGGCGGCCAGTCCAACGGGCAACGTTAACATAAAAAAATAGCGACATTCTCATTTGAATTGTGACCCACTGGAAGCTAGATATTTGCAATCTTTTTTTTCCTTTAGCAAGTAAATACAAAGCTTAACACTCGATGTTAAAAATAAATACCATAAGATCAAACAAAAGTAAAGAAAAATTAAAAATAAATGACGAACCTGCTGCAAATATTGGTTCGGACTGGAGTGCGCCATTTTAGTTCAAAGGTCAATTTGTTTTTGTCCTCCTTCTCAGAAGCACAACTCGATTTATTTACTTCACCTATCGAGATGATGAGCCAACACTATGTACACAAGGTTGGAAAACAAAATCACAGCAGTCATGCAGTTGTTTGGAATGCATGATGATGAGTCGAGTGCTGTGTGGCCATAAACTATGGTGTTCTGGCACTCACCCTGGCAGACTGAGGAGACTAGTGAGAGTGAGAGAGGCGCTGACGTGGTCGTGGTGAATTGTTCGACTGTGCTCTAATGCCTCTATGCTCTGGTGATTTCTTGCTCCGATTGGTTACTTTTGGAAGGTTGAATCATAATAATGTGGGCTCTCAGACTGGCAAGCTAGTTTGTGGCATTTTGTAATGTAAGTTTTGAACATGTCATACATGTTTAATGGTTGTGTTGTGTTGCTCATCAAACACCGCAACTCAACAGTCTGACACTAACTGTAACACTACAGTTACTCACAAGTCATGCAAGTGACAGTTAATAAACAATAATAAATTTTCAATCAATCTATTTTCTTGTAAGTGATAGGGATGATAGGCAAAATATTTTCAAATATATTTGTTACATCACGTTTTGATGGTATTTTGAAGAACGGCTTGCAGGCTACATTTTAAGCTATATAATTAGGTCTGTCGATTCTGCAGTGCAGATCTAGAAGCAAGTTATTTTGTGACGGTAAAAAGAAAAAAATTCAAGAGACTCTTTACACATGTGTTGTCATTAGACCAAATTGTGATCGCCATACATGTGTCATAATGCACTATATATAATTTGTTGTGTGGATTTTGACTAAAAATGCTTAAAAGTCAAGATTTTTTAAAGTTTTGGTCTTTATTCTCATGTTATGCATCAAGGGAAAGTACTGATTATTAACATATTATGAAAATAAATGTATTTTTTAATCATTCTGGTTGCGGAAAGCGTTCGTCATAGGCCACATTTTTGTTCCGTTAACAAAATGTGACTTCTTATTATCGCAATTTTTTTAGTTGTACTTTATAACTGTTAGACTAAACTTCTATATTCTAATATTATAAAAAGACATCGCCAGCGCAGCAGGCCCAGCAACCATGCCAGCATGCCAACATAGAGCATGCAGGCTAGCGGCAAGTGGCATCAGACAGAGTGGTTGGCTGGTGAGTGAATGTGTTTACAGGAATCATGTTGTGTACCCTTTTTCAATACATTGATTATGAATTGTTTTCATTGTTACAGGAAATCAGCACATTGTTTATGACACTGACGACATCACAACCGAATGCCATCTTAACATCAATCAACTTCAAGACTTAGAAAAATAAAAAAATTGTAGTTTTACAATGTCGATATGACAAACATGGCCACATCATCATCTAAGACATTCATGTTCATCACAGTGACAGTGCTAGTGGTGAGCACAGCTTTACCTGTGCATTCCGACAAAGCCGACGACCCCAAAAAGCAAGTTGCTCATCACGCCATCAAGCTGCACCGCGGAAAAGAGTCTGGAGTGATGGGCAACAACCAGTCCTCCTCCAGAGAAAGAAAGTTAGACATCTGGCTGACCAACAACTGCCAAGGTCTGGTGGCGCTCAAGAAGACCAAGAAGATGGTTTTGGAGAAGCTGGACAGAGCCATAGGGGATGTTCACAAAGACAAAAGCATCAAGAGGTCGGAGAAGAAGTTCCGGATTCACATGTTTGAGATCTTCAAGAGAGAACTGAATGAGAGCGAAGATGCGATACAAATGTCTATCAATGGTTTAAAGAGAGCGTTACAGGTAAGTGATGACACAAGTGAAACTTGACACCGGTCTCAAAAATAATGTCCAAGCAGGCCTCGATCTTAAGAAATCTTAGCCAAATCAGAGAAATTGTTCAAGGGCACGTGCTGGCTAACGTGGTAGTGAGAGTGCAATTTTTCTGAAGGACATGCTGGCCAACTCGACAGGGCATGAGGCCAATGGTCTCAGTGGCCTCGGTTAAGATCAAGGCCTGGGTGAAGTATTTTTGCCATCACGGAGGACAGTAATGATCACTGCAGCCACACTCTGCAGTCCATAACAGAGACTCCTGCCCCCCATCCCAGCAACATAGCCAAAGTGGGGTAGCACGCATCCCCCCTCTCCACTATTACCCCCCTCCCATGAAAAAAATCCAGATGCTGTATATGTAAAAAAAAAAAAAAAACAAGGCCCCTGGCCTCCCCTCCCACATGGTCCCCCAGTGAAAAAAATCCTGGCTACACCGCTGCCCCAACCCCACGAGAAGACGAGATGAATGTGTAAGTCTTTGCTGAATAAGACAGATCCAAGCTACAGAACAATTCAATTACAAAAAAAGCTGTGAAAAGTATTTTTTAAATCATAGATCATTTTACAGAGACCCAGTCCCCCTCTTCCAAAAAATTGTCGGTTAAGCCTTTTAAAGCCCCAGCTCAACATTGGTAAGAAAGAAAAACATAAATATTCACAGACTTACATATACCTTACATGGTATAAAGATAAAGATGGTAGAAAACTTTCCTTCAGATTCTGCTTGAAGCGTTTTCTCGCAAATGAAACAAAGAAATGAGCTGAAATTTCCACAGGTTAATCGTTTTATTACATGATTTGTGCAAATAAATGGAAGCATTTACAGACACTGTACCAATGTTGAGCAGGGGCTTTAAAAAATGTAGAACTAGGGCGGTACTTTTTCAAAGAAGTAATACTAACGTGTACTTTTGGTTGAAGGGTAATTACAAAGACATACTAAACATGAAGGAAAGCAGTCATCAGCGTCTTGAGGCACTCCGTGAAGCAACAATCAGAGAGGAGCTGGAGTACAACGATATCCTGGCTGCAGAGAGGCATCAGATTGCTTACCAGGAGCATAGTAATGCCTCCGTTGCACACCGCAGCAAGGTGATCCAGATTCCTCCCCCAAAGATACTCAAGCAGGATGTTAGATTTTAACAGGATCTTCAAGGCTTGAAATTTACTCTGGACCGCAGGTCCGAGGCCAGTGATTTTTACCGTCGGGCCAGTAAACTCATGACCGGAAATGTCCGGCGGTTTATAAACTGAATAATAATGCCTCACTGTGTAATAACTTGAACATAAAAACAAAATATGTTCAAATGTTGACTTTGAAGTCTGATAAATATCTTTTAATAGGACGAACGAGATAAAACTTCTGTAGCTTGTTCAAATAAAAACAGTTTATATGTTAAACTGTGCAGAAAGTTTGTTGTCATCTTGATTCTGGTCTTGTAAAAGAAATTCTGGTTTATTGCTAGCTACAAGCCCTAGCTACAAGCACTGTGGTCTGGTGAATTCCCCCCCCCCCACCTATTCGATCCATGGTCTTCAAATTTTCAAAAGAGGACAAACGCTTTAGCCCAAATTGCTAATTAATAATACTTTTACAAAAATAAAGATGAAGCAGGGCGTCTAAAGTCAAACGGTGATCAAAAGACACACGGACGCCCTTCTGTCTAACACCACAAATTCCATCCAGGACCTATGTTTGGTGACACGTTTGTTTAAAAAGTTAACTTTTGTTGCTCAGAACTGTCTTGTAGCTCAAACCTGCTTTTTTAGCTCTGTTCTTAGACCTACAGTTTTGTTATATTTATTGTTAGGTCGATGTGAACCTTTCACCTTGCTACTCTCCATAGTCAAAATCCTGATACTTTACGGAGGCAATAGACTGATCCATTAAGCCTTGCCCCGTTATGTGTTGACCGATCAGCCATGGCCATGCTACCGAAAGTCCGACAATAGTCTGATAAAATCCTATTGGAAAATGTGGACATGCCTGCATTTACTTATTGCGCGCACATTTACGTCATGCAGTGTGGCATTGAAGAGACGCACATTGGTGATGTAGCCAATGCTGTGATTGGTCAATACGTTTAGAGGGTGGGGCTTAATGGTTCGGTATATTGCCTCCATGCCCCTGGTTGTTGTCCTTGTGCCCATTGAAAAAAATCTCAGTAGAAATTAAAATTTCACCCGCAGAGGTGTCCTATGTTAAGAGAAATGCTTTGCCCTTAGCAAGACTGATCCTAAGCCTGCACACAAACTATTTTATACACATAGATAATTTATTTGATATTGTTAAACTATTTCTCATTTTCATATCATCTTTTGCTATGTCTTGCTTGTCAGTGAAGTATGAAATAAAATATCTTGTTGTGTTGATTTTTTGAAAGGTGGAGGCAATGCTGGATGAGATCTTGTTGGACGTGGCGCAGGCAGCTGACTTACTGGAGACCAAGATCATTGAGGACGTGTTTGACCAGTCCAAGCAGGTGAAGTTTGTTATCATGGGTCATTCCAACTCTGGCCAAAACTCAGAGAAGTAAAAGGGAGGAAAATAAACGTTTGATGTCACAAGTTCACCTGACCGATGTGGACGGGCAGGGACACGGGCTTTGAGACACTAAATGAAATAGCTACATGCATGAAGGACAGGGAAGTCTGGGGACACATCTCTCGTGACGTCATTGGCCGAGGACACCACTCGATATAATTAAATTATGTCTAGGTCACAACAAATTTTAACATTATTATTATTATATTTTTTTTTTAATTCTGCGGCAGGCAAAGGGATCACAGATTGAAGCCGTGGTCCGCCTCAACGAAGACGCCGTCAAGCTGCGCCGAGCAAGCGACGTGAATTCCGACAATCGTTATCAAGGAATGAGCCATCTGATTGATGCCAGCAACAACCAATATGTCTTATCCAAACCCAAGGACACTACGGTGCCTCTGGAAGATCACCACTTACTAAAGGTACCATAAGACGGCAAATCAATATCAGTTCAATCCTCGTATTTATTTCAAATTTCAAAATGCATAGTCATAAAAGCGGAAAAGTTTTGTACAATGAAATCTCAAGAAAGAAAATGATATACTTGTAGAGCAATTTAATGGAGTCAAACTTGTTAAGATTTGTATATGTGGTTAGCGGTAACACCATGTGATTATATCGACTTTGCTATTTATACAGTTCTTGTGAGAACTTGTCTTGTTATTATTCTACTGCCGTGGAGTAGATTTAAGAATTTTGGGGGACAACTGGGTTCTGAAAAGAACTGTCCTGCTTATTAAGTACTACCTGCTTATTGAGATTGTTTTTTTTTTAGTTTGGACAATGAGATATTGACAAAAGAGATAATCTGTGACTGGCCACACCCATTTTCTTATCAGGATTAGTGATCAGAAAATGTCAACAACGTTGGTAAAGAAAGTTAATAAATACAAGTACACTGGTAGTCATGTCAGATGTGACTTCACCCACAGGAGAGACAAGCATTTTACTTTGTGTGTTTATTCCCCTTTTGAAGAGCTTTTTTAAAATGAATTTGAACTGCTTTATAAATGGTGTAGCAACTTGAGAATTGACATTTGGATCGACTTCAGGAGAAAACTCACAAGCCTGACTAGTTTGTCTACCATGCTAAGTTTCAAATCCTGCTCATGTACATGGTGTTACAGCAAACCTTACTAGATTGTATCTCCATCATGCAAAGTTTCAAATCCTACTCATGTACATGGTGTGACTGCAAACCATTGTACATTATCTCCACCATACAAAGTTTCAAATCCTACTCATGTACATGGTGTTACTGCAAACCTTACTAGATTGTATCTCCACCATACAACATGTACAAAGTTTCAAATTCCACTAATGTACATGGTGTAACTGCAAACCTTACTAGATTGCAAAGTTTCAAATCCTACTTTGAGATTGTATTGAATAAAGTCTCCAGTTGACAAGATAAATCTGCATTTCTACTTGAAAAATTGCATATTAACAAAAATCAATATTTCTCAGGCCTACCCATCTGGTTCAATCTCCCAAAACAGCTGTTGATGTGAATTTCATTTACTTTCTTTTAAAAAAACAAATATTCTTAAATACGGTTATGACAATGCATATATGGTAAATGTCTGGTTCCCATACACTAGACATTTCTGCAACATATCATAGTACATAGGGCACCAGTCTGTTTCGGACACGTGCCTCATTTTGATCTTCATAGATTATTACAATAAAATAAAAAAATGGCCAATGAGATATTGACAAAAGAGATAATCCATGACTGGCCACACCCATTTTCTTATCAGGATTGGTGATCAGAAAATGTCAACAACGTTAGTAAACACCATGCAAAGTTTCAAATCCTACTCATGTACATGTACATGGTGTTACCACAAACCTTACTAGATTGTATCTCCACCATGCAAAGTTTCAAATCCTACTCATGTACATGGTGTTACCACAAACCTTACTAGATTGTATCTCCACCATGCAAAGTTTCAAATCCTACTCATGTACATGGTGTTACAGCAAACCTTACTAGATTGTATCTCCACCATGCAAAGTTTCAAATCCTACTCATGTACATGGTGTTACAGCAAACCTTACTAGATTGTATCTCCACCATGCAAAGTTTCAAAATCCTACTTTGAGATTGTATTGAATAAAGTCTCCAGTTGACAAGATAAATCTGCATTTCTACTGGAAAAATTGCATATATAAACAAAAATCAATATTTCTCAGGCCTACCCATCTGGCTCGGTAAATTACTTCACGAGCCGGAAAGCCTCTCGAAATAAACAAAGTATTAAGCAATTCCGTCACAGCTGTACATTAAATTCCGTAGTGAAAGAGTTTAAAATTTGTTAATATGAAGAATATGTATTTTTGTTTTGGGTCACAAAATTGATTTATCAGTGATGTATGGGTAATTTGCTAGCAATACAGTAGTGACTGATAGATTGTATTTTTTACATTGAAGGCTGCCCAATGTTGACAACATTTGCAGATGTCGCCGCAAAAAGAAAGGTCTGTACTGTATTTGAACATTTTTAATAGACCTTATGCATTGACGTCATCACGCCGCCATCTTAGAGGTAAATCGATGACGTAACAATGGAAACGCAGAGATTTGTACGCGCGGCGCACAGGATTGGCCAATGAACAACCTCATTTTGACCTCTAGACGAGGGCGCCCTACTCAAATGACGTCATGTGCATAAGGTCTATACGCAGAACTTGAATTCACAAATTTGGCTTTTTTTTCTCGCAATGTAGGATATTTTACTGATGTCTATTCTAGCCTTCATCTGTGGTTGGTTGTGTTCTTCTATGGGCCTACCCACAATGTTTGGTTACACCATAGCTGGCGTCATACTAGGCTCGTCTGGCTTCAACTTAATCAAAGTAAGTCAGTGAAGTTTTTATGTATCTATATTTATTTCAGTTCTTGAGAAAGTAAAAAGTACAAGCACATTGACGAAAGGAAAGAGTAGAACCAGCTAGAGCCTGACGGATTTTCTGAAAGAAACAAAGTTTCTGTCGAGGCTACTCTCCTGTTGAGGCTACTCTCCTCTCTAGATGGTACACACACGGCTGTGGCTACGGCTCTGACTGTTGCTAAGGGTGGTTGCTAAGGACGTCCTATACTTCATCACATGATGATGCAGCCATCCAGCCGTAGCCGTAGCTGCCGATTTGACAGCAAGAGGGCGCAATACTAATTCCATTTTGAAAGTACACAAACATTTCAAAACATTAAAAATACAATGATTACATTTTAAAACTGTAAATAAAAAAACCCCTCAAAATTGTACATTAACTGCTTTATTAGAAATCTAAATGCATCTGGTTTACCACACTATTTCTTTGGTTTAAGCCCCAATCTACCCCCAAAGGGCGCCCTCTTGCAGTCAAAAATGAGGCCCGTTGTTGGTATCTTGGAGGCAACCAACTCCACTGCAGCCAAAATGAACATTTTAGTTGCACAAGAGTTATTTTCCTAAAAGTGTCTTCCTGTACCGTTGGAAATTAAAATGTGTATGTTCTTGCTTTTTGGTAGTCGACCGATCCATTGAGCCTCACCTACCTTTGCAACTGCACATGGTGTGACCTTCTTGCCATGATGATCGCAGCGGTGGTTAAGTTAGGCTAGTTAAGATGTTCTTCTAAAGTTAGCTTGAATTTTGATGTTGAAGGTTGGTTCACTATAATGTCTGGGTGAAGGCTTCCGATGCACACGTGTGCTAGTGTCAAACAACAACATGCACACGTCACGAGCCAACGTCATCTCTAAAACTAGAAAATTATTACTGCGCCTGCGCAATTGAGGGCCTATCAAAAGCGCCATATCGGTAGTAGCTACCGGTCTCTATATACAGACAGAAGAGAACGATGTAGGGACCGGGAACCAGTCTATTGAGTCCAAAGAACAATGCAGACAGGAACACTGTTAAACCACGTTTACACGACTGTACGGGGACCACTGCTGTGGGAGTTGCACCTCCAGAAATACGAACAAATTAAAACAAAACACAAGTTGGTACAGGTGTGTGTGCCGTTGTGTGTCAGAACAATGGTGGCGATTTGTTTACTTTTCTATAGGGATTATAACGTGTCGGACTGTTGTCGAACTTTCAGTGGCGTTGTCAAGGCTGAGATTGGTCAATACATTAGTAGGCGGTACTTAGTGGATCGGTCTATTGCCTGGAACTGGTTGCCTGGAAGTTGCCTTGTGTGGCTTTCTGTCGACTTTGACCCCATTTACATTTCTTAAATTGATTTCTTTCTTCTCAGGCCCTGGTCCAGTTTGAAACAATAGGTGAATTTGGTGCCTTCTTTATTCTATTCACCGTTGGCTTGGAATTCTCACCCGAGAAGATCAAAAAGGTAGGCTAGAGTCAATATGACATTGATGGGATTCTTCGGGCTTCATTTACGCAACTCTCCATCATTCAATCATTTCAGATCCCACCTTTCGATCTCTTCCCTAGGTATGGCGCGTTGCCGTGTTCGGCAGTATCACCATGACCGTTGTCATGGTTGCATTCGGCGTCTTCTTTGGGTTCGTCTTGGACATTATCCCCAGCGAGAGTGCTTTTATCGCTGCCTGTCTCTCCCTGTCAAGCACACCTCTGGTCGTGAAGTTCCTCAGTGTTGGTCATCTAAAAGCTGACAAAGAAAACGGTAAGGACGTTGTGAATGTAAGATTTGAAGTTGTGAACTTAAAGCTCCTCTCTTCTTTCTATAATTTTTTTTCTCTTCTATTTTTTTTTTTTGTTATTATTTTTTTATTTATTTTTTTTATTTGTTCTTTGACTCCAGTACCCATTCCTCTTTTACCATCCTGTCCCCTCACCAACCCTAACCTTTACCAATACCCCTCCTGTGTATCACATCCCCTTCTCACCCCCCACCCGCCATTTTGCCTTTTTAAGTTTTTTTTCTGCAATGATTGGTTTTTCTCATTTTAAGTTTTTTTTTCTGTTTTGGTTTGTTTCTTTTTAGTGTTTTCCATTTTACCATGGTTTGTTCTTTTATATTGTATATTGACCTTAATTTGTCTTATATTTTCAGAACAATTTTTTGTTAATGTTTTTTATGTTAAATGTACTCTTTTTAATTGTAAAATTGTTGCAATTCGGCCCTGTGGCTGCCCAAGGTAATATTTTTTAAATAAACCATTAAAAAAAAAGTTCTTTGTGCATGTCGGAGCTGAGCGTCTTGCATATCAGACTCAAGTTGGTGGTTGAGTCAAGTGAGTGTGGGTTCGAGTCCCAGTTGTGACACTTGTGTCCATGATCGAGATGCTTCTCATTACCCAGGAGTATTTAAATGGGTAACCTGTGAGTGTAGAGATGTGATTGATCAGGAACCTGTGCACCCATTTGGCTGCCGGTGCTGCATACTCCTAAGGAGTTGAGGGGGTTTGAGGAATGCTTAGGGTTCAGTGAACATGGGTATTGATAATGTAAAGCGCTTTGAAAGGCCTACCAGGCATGAAAAAGAGCATAATAAATACATATTATTCATACTCTTTGGTTATAATAATAATAATAACAATAATACACAGTTCTTGTATAGCGCTTTGTCACATCCGATGGGCATCTCAAAGCGCTCAGTGTTTTTTCCTGCAAGGTATGCAGAATTAGGTTTTTAAGTATGAGACTTGTTCCTTTACATAGCACCATGTAATGGTTTACAAGGTGCTGTGGCGCAATCTGTAGCCGATCAAACCAGGAACACCGGGGCGAACCCCTTCTCTTTTTGATAAGTGTACTGGGTTCTTTTACGTACATTACACAACACACGGGACCTACGGCTTTACGTTCCATCCGAAGGATGCAGCAATAATGGTTGAGTGCCTTGCTTAAGGACACAAGTGTCATGACCGGGACTCAAACCCGCACTCTGCTGATCAGAAACACCAGAGCTTGAGTCCGGTGTTCTTATCCGTTTGGCCACAACAAGCCGTTTCTTTTTGAAACCACACCAACCAACCAACCAACCCCACCCCCTCCCTAGCACCTAAACCCCACCTACTCCGCCAAGGGACTCTGTCTAAGTTATATTCTCTTTATCTTGTTGATTGCAGCTGTAGATTTGCCCGAGTTTGAGTATAGCTCTACTCTACTTGGCATCCTAGTGATGCAAGACGTCCAACTAGGTCTCCTCGTAGCGATGCTGCCTGCACTTGCTGGTGTCGACACGGCTGCGATCGTGTCAAAGGTCGGAGAGAAGAATGCTGTCGGTGCAATCACTGATCTTTTAAGCACAGTGGTCATGTTGACTAAAGTGCTAATTGGTAAATGATTAGGATGTTTATGTTTTCCCAATTCTCATTTTAAAATTAAACCGTGTAAAGGGTTTGGATGAATGTACGATAAACATCAAGAGAAAAACGAGAAGCGACATTGTTGTTGATATATTTTTTTGTAATATCTGAAAAACAAATTAGGCAGTATCAAAAGAATGTCAAACAATCAATTAAACAAATGTTGAGTTGTTCGACTCATACAGGGATGGTTACGTGGTGTTACCGCAAACCTTTTTCTCTAGGTTTTTTTTTCTACCATGCTGAATTCGAACCCTACTTGAATCAAGAAATCAAAATCAAATTACCAAGACTGAAAATATTTGTATATAAATCATTATTCTCATCTTCTTTCCTTAAGCTGTTGGTTTTGTGGTGTTGCTGAGTGTAGGCATGTCACGCTACCTCATGCCTCGTGTCGTACAACGACTACGTGCTGAGGGGAACAAAGAGACGCTGATCATGGGCAGTGTGGCCCTGGCCTTTATCATGCTCATGGTAAGGTTTAAAGTTCAAGCCGTAACTCTGGATTTCTCAAATCTTCAAGTGGCATGCATTTTTCTGCCAGGCAATAGTTAGCAGGGAACCGGTCAAAAACAATATACATTACATGGTATTTTGGCTGGTAACCTGTTTCTGCTAATCATGAATTTCTTTTGTTCTGTCGTAAGAACAGCTTAAAGAAACTGATTGCAGAACTTTACGCCTAAGCCACTTGGACTTGATCCCGGTGAGGGATGAAGACCAAAGTCCACCATGAAAAGGTTTCTATTGTTTATCTTGTGTTGCCGTGGTTACAGATTACTGACATGCTCGGCGTTTCCATGGAGTTGGGTTGCTTCTTAGCTGGTGTCATCTTGAGCTCCATGGGTAACTCCTTGGCAGATGAGATCAGAGGTCTGATTGAACCAATCAGGGATTTCTTCGCTGCTCTCTTCTTTGGTGCAATTGGTAATTTATAAAGTTCCGATTCATAATATAGTAAAACTCTTTGTAATTTTTTGTTTAACATGTCACCCTCTGAAACTTAAATACACTTAATTACTCTTGATTAAGGAGACGAGGGAGGGGCAGTTGTTGAGGTAGACTTGAAATCAAGTCGGTAATTGAGTGTTTTTATTCGCGACCGCCATGCCTTCCTTCGACGCTCTGTGCTGGGGTACGATGTGGACGTACCACATGCTATCCTAATTGCGGGGATGGTATGAACATGATTGATCCCAACATACGTGCACTACGTACGACTGTTGCATGAACGGATGTTGCACTATCTATACGAACGTTGCATGAACAGTGGCATGCAGATTTGGCGCCACTGGCGGACATAAACCAGTCTATCGTTGAGGTTACTCTTTAACTTTGATGATTGATTTTGCCTTGTCTCCTTGTTCATGTCGTTTCTAGTGACTCTAGTTAAAGCACTGTCCTTGGTTAATTTTCATATTTATACATTTTTAATAGACCGATCCGTTAAGCCCCGCCCACTGTGCACACACCTCATATTATGCACTAACGTGTTTGTCGGACGTTTGTCAAACTTTCGGTTGCACAATCACGCCTGTGGTTGGTCAATACAGCAAAGTCTGGGCTTATGGATCAGTCTATTCTGTTTCCTAGATTGCATATATTTGTATATTTTCTTTATTTCGTATATTTATATTCTATATTATATATTAATATCTTAAGTCTCTTTTGTGAGTGGATCGACAGGCTTTTGGGCTACAGTGTTTGATTATACTTGTGTTAATCCTGGCCATCACAATTAGGGTTGCTCTTGTATTTTACTTGTTCATGTTTTAGTTTTCGTATCCTACTGTGAACTGTAATTTTGCTGTTTTGTTAGCCATTAGTGTCTTTAACTTTTTTTACTGCATATGTTTGCTGTGTGAATCTGTCTGCATAAATAATAATAATAATAACAAGTTTTAAAATTTTATTACAGGTCTTCATGTGTTCCCATCATTTGTCTTTTATGAGTTGACGTTTTTAACAACGCTCACGCTTATAGTGGTCGTGATGAAGGTAAATGAGATTTTAGCAGTGGAAAATTGCAAAGTAAAAAATGGAAGAAGAAAAAAATAATAGCTGTTGCAAACTGCTTACCAACCACAAGGACCTGTTGTACAAATGCAAGAAATTGTTGATGGCCTCGCATTTCGACCCTAGCAGAGTCTTTCTCAAGGGCTAAAATGAGAAAGACTCTACTAGGGTTGAAGCGTGAGGCCATTAAAAAATTTTTGCACAAATAAAAAATTCACAGACAACTAATATTTCTTTAATTATAGGGGAACCCTAACTCTGAAAGATTTAAAGTAACATTTTGTGTGAAAGTTTTTTCTTGAAATACCAACGCCTTACTTAAACCCTTATTCCCCAGGCCCACTTGCCTACAGGTTACCCCAATCCTCCAATCTCCTCCGCTCCTATGTCACTCCACACCAGATTGTTTGGACTTGGATAAGATTGGGATGCCTGACCCAGGGATAAGCAATTGTTACTTGGGCCTACTGGCCCCAAGTCCTTCTGACTGCTTCATTTCGGCAGAGAGGATATAGATGGATTTGGCAGACAAAGGGTTAAATATTATGACATTTTTATGCAACAACAACCATTGAGGGAATAAAAAAAGTGGCGACGACATCTTAATTGGCTGTTTAAAACCGTGTGTGTCGCGGCCCGTGTAATATCGCACGGCCGCGTCACTATAAGGTTTTAAACGGCAGATTAAGACCAAGTCACCACTCTTTTATTCCCATTCATAAATGCCCCTTTATTGTTAGGAAATGAAATGTCCCAAAAAATTAGAGAACAGCACAACAAACCTTGCTAGCTTTGCAATTATTGTTGTACGTGACGTTAACGATGGGTCCGTTTCGAGACTCTTCATATACGTTTTCTAGGGTGTTAGAGTATCAAAGCAGGAAACCAGACTAAAATAACCGGTCTTAAACAGCTCAAGCCGTGTCTTTATCAGCCGTTTAATACCTGGGCCCAATTTCATAGAGCTGCTTAAGCACAAAAAGTAGCTTAGCACAAACAAAAAGATGTTTACCAGAATAAGGTTACCAGCCAAAATAGCATGTCACATGTACAATCTGCCACTGGTATCCTGCTTATTCTTGCTTAGCAGAAAGTTTTTAAGCACTATTTTCTGCTTAAGCAGCTCTATGAAATTGGGCCCAGGTAAACACGGTCAGGTGACCACCTTTCAACCAATGGGAATGCCTAAACTGTCTTTGGTATTTATGATTTTTTTTTTCCAATTTGACTACCAAGGGACAGTCCCAAAGATTTGTTGCTCTTAAGTCCGGGTTTGAATGACAAATTGAATCAATCAACTTTTATTCTTTCTAGTTTTCCACAGCAGTTTTTGTGCTGGGTATATTCCTCCCGTTGAGCAACCGTCACATTAAATGGATCGTGGCATCAGGACTGGCCCAGGTCAGCGAGTTCTCTTTTGTGCTCGGTAGCAGGGCTAGGCGACTTGGTCTTCTGTCCAGAGAGGTGAGCTATAGAACTTATGCACATGACGTCATTTGAGTAGGGCGCCCTCGCCTAGAGTTCAAAAGGAGGTTGTTCATTGGCCAATCCTGTGCACTGCGCGTACAATTCTGTGCGTTTCCGTTGTTTCATTATCGGTTTACCTCTAAGATGGCGGCGTGGTGACGTCAATGCATAAGGTCTATTGTCAGTTTTAAGAAGTAACTTAACTATAATGTAGCAAGCAAGTGATATGAAGCTCTTTTCAGAACCATTATTTTTCTTCAAATATTTTTTTTTTCCCACATGGTTTTCACCTGCAGGCTCGTTGACGTATTACTTCCTGAACCATTCATAGCTTACTTTTTTATTTCTTTTAGCTCCAATTTTACTGTTATTAATTTTTTTTTTAAAGTTTACATCACAGCTCAAGTATTGATCGTTCCGTTTCACTTGGCTACACCTGTTGAAATGTAACAGTTCATTTTCAATTTTTGAGACAAATCCTATTTTGAGGTGAACAAAGGAAAAATTTGCTAGAACAGGATTTGAACCTGCAACCTCCAGATTAACATGCCGGGGCTCTACCAACTGAGCTATCTAGCCCTAATGTCAGCGGTTTCTCTATTTGTCAATATCTTTGTTTGAGGGTGCCAATCAGAAGCCATTTTAATCTTAAACTGCTGTGTAGCCAGGGATCACACCCAAGTATACAATACAACCTGGGAAGCGGCAGTAGAGGGATCACCTAAAGCAATGCATTTCGTAGGAGCCAGATTGTGCGAAGTGATCATGGCTTTTGCAAAATTATGTGGGACTTACAAACAGGATATATTTAAACTGTCATCTCCATTTAGGTGTACCTGCTAATACTAAGTGTAACAACGATGAGTCTGCTCCTTGCACCTGTGTTGTGGAGGATCTCGTTATGGAGATGCAAACGAATCCAACATCGGCCCACAATCATCAGGTGACGTCAGAGGTTTGTTTCTCATTCAATACTCAGTACTCAGTATTTAGTAGTCAGTACTCAGTACTCAGTACTCAGTATTTAGTAGTCAGTATTCAGTACTCAGTACTCAATACTCAGAACTCAATACTCAATACTCATTACTCAGTACTCAGTACTCAGCATGCAATACCCAATAGTCAACACTCCAATACTCAGCACTCGGTACTTAGTAGTCAGTATTCAGTACAGTACTCAGTAGTCAATACTCAAAACTCAGTAATCAGTACTCAATACTCAGTACTCAATACTCATTACTCAGTACTCAGCATGCAATACCCAATATTCAACGCTCAATGCTCAGTACTCAGCACTCAATACCCAATACTAAATTCTCAATACTCAGTGTTCAGTACTCAACATGCAATACCCAATACTCAACACTCCATACTCAATACTTGATAGGTAATACTCAGTACTCAGCACTCAAGACCAATCTCCAATACTCAATACTCAATATTCAATACCCAGCACCCAGTCGTCGGTACCCCGTTCTCGGCACTCCATACCCAATATTCAATGCCAAATACCAATACCCAAAACCAATACTCAATACTCAACACTCAATGCTCAATAATCAATACTGGCTTCATTTGCCAAATAAAATAGCAATCATAACATCTTTAGGTGATAAAAAGCAAATACTTGTAGTTGAGTTTCTTATTCAATAAAATACCTCACTAAAACACTTAAAGCCCCAGCTCAACATTGGTAAACTGACTGTAAATACTTCCATTCTTCGCACAAATCAAGATATTTGTAATAAAACCAACCTGTGAAAACGTCAGCTCATTTGGTTGTTTCTTTGTGAGAAAATGGTAAAAATGCATTCAGCATTTTTTGTAAGCATTCCTATAGGCAGAGTTTTCATCTCATTGAGACGAAAACTAAATTTGGATCTTACTTCATTCATTATTTAAAAACGATAACACTTCAGTCAGAAATATTTCAAGGAAAGAATAACCATCGTTATCTTTATACCACGTAAGGTATATGTAAATCTGTGAACATTTGTTTTTCCTTCTTACCAATGTTGAGCTGGGGCTTTAAATGGTTATATCAGCACGTGAGGCCAAAATATGAATCTGTTAATTCAAAATATCTAAATAAAACAATCAAGCGATTGTAAAAAATACTATCATCAGATGATGCCATGCTTGGCCCACAGCTTAGCATTTCCCTCATCATAACCTTTAAAGGGGCTGTGTCGTCAAGATTGAAGCAGGCCTTTGGCTGTGCATGGAAAGATGAACTCTCACCCAGATACTGCACACGCACGCGCTTGTGGTCAAATCACAAAGAGTGTTGTCTTTGTCAAACTGTGATGTGACCGCCGGTGCCGCTCGCGCGTAGTAAACTGGATTGTTCCATTTACCGCTATAATCATGATGACACAGCCCATTTAACAACAGTATGTCTTGTAAGAGATTTTGTGTGCATTTTTACCCCGCCCATTTTGATTGCGACAGTCAAAATAAGACCTTCAAAATAACCTACTCAAGATAACCTATGGTGATTTTAGTGGACTACATGTACAAGGGCTTAATTCCTGACTTTACGGTATTTTTCAGACTTACGAAGTTGTTTTTTTCCTTCTTTACAGATCAGGAAATGCGACAACTGGACAATCTGATGTTCTTAAAGAGTTGTGATTTTTTCATTTTGCTTTGAATCACTTGCAGTGGTTGTACCAAATGAAGTTTTTTTTTCTTTTGACCTTTTTGTTTGTCAAAGTGTAGCAATTTTGATATCCTAACAGAAATCTGTAATAACCAAGCCAAAGCGATTGACGTATCGATTGAGGATGCGGAAGAACCAAGGTTGTTGTACGACTAACGCCGTCTGATATCTGGTCATATTGGATGGGTTAAGGCCTATGTACGTATGTATTATATAACACCCAAGTAGATCTTTATCACTTTATTTTATTTTATTTTATCATTTATTATTCACACCATTTCATTAAGCATGCATTTTGGTACTATTTAGTGTGTATTTTCGTTCCAATGATCCTTTTTGCATTATTGCACTCTAGATCACACCATGTGTGTGCACGTGTTACAGGTATTTTGTCAGTGGCTATACACAACAGTATAAAACGCCCTCTTTTTTAAGAGTGGATGCCAGAGTACAATCTTGTTTTGTTGATTTTGTTATTACAATACAATACAATACAATAAAGACATTTATAAAGTGCCCTTCAGGGATCACAGCGCTGTACAGATCAATAATATAAGTAACAGATTACAATTATGTACAATGACACTCAAAATCAAACATTATTACGACGTCAAATACAAAGCAATAGTAGAATTAGTCAAACAGGTGTGTTTTGAGAAGGCACTTGAAACTGTCCAAGGTTTTAGCCTCCCTGATGTTGATGGGCAGACAGTTCCAAAGGCGTGGTCCAGCAGCTTGAAACGCCTTGTCACCAGTACGGGTTTTGGTTCTGGGTATAATAAGCAGAGTTGAGTCTCGAGAAGAGCGAGTGGCATATTTGGGTTTGTGAAATAAAATCAGGTTTTGAAGATACTCAAAGACGATGACAAGGATCTTAAATTCAATACGCTTACGGATCGGTAGCCAATGAAGACGACGTAACAGGGAGGCACTAGATGTATCACGCCCCACCAAAAATATCAGTCTTGCAGCTCTGTTTTGAAGACGTTGAAGACGAGTTAGATCGTATTCAGTGGCTCCAAACAGTAAGGCATTGCCATAATCAATCCGGGAAAACACAAGAGCTTGAACAGCAAGCTTACAAGTATCCTGATCTAAAAAACAGCGAATTCTAGAAAGATTGCGTAAATGGAAACTGACACATTTAACGACAGATGAAATTTGACATGACATGTTCAAACCGGAATCAAAAATGACTCCAAGATTCTTCAGTGTCATCGTCGGAGCAATGGTGACATTATCGATAGTTAGCTTGACATCCAAAAGACCACTGATAGTTCTTGAAGAAGCTGCAACAAAAAACTCTGTTTTTGCCTGATTTAGCTGCAGCTTGTTTTGCGACATCCATGATTTTATTTCATGTACACATGTCTTGAGTTTGTTAAGTGCCAATTCGCAATCACCATGAATTCTCGGATTAAAAACGACATAAATCTGGATATCATCCGCATAAATGACATTTTGTTGATTTTTTCCCCCTCTAAATGATGTAGATCTACTTGGATGTTTTATAAAACAAATAATGAATGTTTTGCATTCGTGCAATGGAGAGAATATTTTAATGAGTTGAAAGATGGAATGCTCCATTTTCACCTTGTTGAATGGACCATTCCATCTTTCAACTTGTGAAAATATTCTCACCATTGCACTCATAAACATGAATTATTTGTATAATAGCCAATCAAAATATGATTTGATTTCCAGTAGCTGCTGATTTATTGTATCCTGCTACAAACAATCAGATTTTCAAGTGATAAACACAAACAATTTAGAATAAAATCAAGATATATTCTTATGCATGAGAAGTCCGAAAAACACATTTTTGTTTTACACGTTGTATTTTTTTGCATGTGTACTTAATCCGTTACGCAAAATGAAACCAACGTCATTCTTAAGTTAATAAATTCATCAAAATTAAATTTAGTTTTATAGAAGAGCATTATCCCTTTTGTAAGCTATATCTTTTTACAAACTTTTTATTAGTTTACATGGTTTAGAGAAAGTGTGTGTTTATGTTATTCATTTTATAGATAAGTATTCAGTGTTTATCTGAACTAAAAGTCTTTCAATTATAAAGTCAAAAGTCGAAGCGACGACTAGTTCCTAACCTAAAACATTTAAGTTTTTGTTATGATGTAGAAAATAATTTCTACTAATATTTATTCTTCATACAGGGTCAACTTGTTTTTCTAGACTTTCCAAGTTCTTTCACAAATGCAACGTTATCTTAATTGCAGCCTCCCACTTCAGTATGAGTCACAGTCACACTTGGGACATCTTCATAATTTGCTTGTTTTCCTTGACGTTTAAACTACAACTATCACTTGTGGTTCGAGCCATGACTGGCAAATAATTTTTTGATTTATAAGACCCGAGTAGATACTTTGTATTTGGTTCCAAGGTTATAAATTACTCAGCATTCTATAATCAAACCATACATTTCCGCCCCATCCTTTTTGACTATTGCACGTTAGACTAAACCTTGCGTTGTTCGAGGTATACATGTGGATTGTACTTTGCAGGATTCTGGAAAGAACTGAGATTAACGCCCCAGCTCATAATTGGTAAGAGGAATAAAAAAGTATTCACAGATTTACATATACCTTACATGGTATAAAGATAACGATGGTAGAAAACTTTCCTTGAAATATTTCTGCCTGAAGTGGTATCGTTTTTAAATATTAAATGGAATAAGATCCAAAATTAGTTTTCGTCTCAGTGAGACGGAAACTCTGACTATAGGAATGCACACAAAAATGCTGAATGCATTTTTACCGTTTTCTTGCAAATGAAACAGTTTCATACACTGTTAAAAAAAACAGAAGATTTTACAGAAAAAAAATTACAGAATCATTCTGTAATTTGTTTTAACTGGAAATTTTCGACAATCTAACAGAACAAATTCATAAAATAAGAAAAAAATATTTTTTTTTACAGAAAATTGTATGCTTTCAGACCCCAAATATAAATTTTCTGTAATTTAACAGAGTGCTTCGTATTATTTAAAGTAATCTTCATTTTTAATGAAAGATCTGTTTTTTAGAAGATTGATTTGTGAAGCAATTTAGCCGAAGACCATCAGTAATTTTACAGCGAAATTCCTGAAAGCAACGAAATGACTGGTTTTCAACAGAATTTTTCATTCATTTCACTTGAAATGCCGTATTTCCTGTTATTTAACAGGAAATTTTGTTAATTTCAGACAGTTCTTTCTTTGTAATGAACGTTCTTTACACAGGCGGTAATTTTTCTTTTGCAATTTAACAGAATAGTTTTCTGAAAAAGAACGAAAAATTGTTTGTTTACAGAATATTTTTATCTTGTCATACCACAAATATCGGTTTTCTGTAATTTAACAGAGTGCTTTGTAGATTAAAGAAATCTCCATCATTTTTAGTGAAAGATCTGTTTTTTAGAAGAATGATTTGTGAAACAATTCAGCCGAAGACCATCAGTAATTTTACAGCAAAATTCCTGAATACAATGAAATACCTGGTTTTTCAACAGATTTTTTCATTCATTTCACTTGAAATGCCGTATTTCCTGTTATTTAACAGGAAATTTTGTTAATTTCAGACAGTTCTTTCTTTGTAATGAACGTTCTTTACACAGGTGGTAATTTTTCTTTTGCAATTTAACAGAATAGATTTCTGAAAAAGAACGAAAAATTGTTTGTTTACAGAATATTTTTATCTTGTCATACCACAAATATTGGTTTTCTGTAATTTAACAGAGTGCTTTGTAGATTAAAGAAATCTCCATCATTTTTAGTGAAAGATCTGTTTTTTAGAAGATTGATTTGTGAAACAATTCAGCCGAAGACCATCAGTAATTTTACAGCAAAATTCCTGAAAGCAACGAAATAACTGGTTGTTAACAGAATTTTTTATTCATTTCACTTGAAATGCCGTATTTCCTGTTATTTTAACGGGAAATTTTGTTAATTTCAGATAGTACTTTCTTGTTAATAAACGTTCTTTACACAGGTGGTAATTTTTGTTTTGCAATTTAACAGAACTGATTTCTAAAAAGAAGGGGAAAATGTTTTTTACATAATAATTGTTTCCTGTCATACCCCAATATTGATTTTCTGTAATTAAACAGAGTGCTTCGTAGATTAAAGGAATCTTCATTTTTAATGAAAGATCTGTTTTTGTTTGTCCAGCTAAAAAAAGTGCAAGTGCTGGCATAACTTTATAATTAGGACAGTTTTCTGAAATAAAAAGCTCTGTGATTTGAACCAAATGTCACACTAGGCCAGTAAAACTAAAAGGAATATTATTTGGCACATTATCCTTTTTCTGCATGCCACCGCAGAACATCCTCAGCTTTTCGATTCCACGACCCCTGCCACGAACAGTATCAGGTCTAACGTTGGGCCAATTATTATTTTGCTGATCTGCATCATCACTCACCTCATCAGAACTAACTACGCTAACCATCCAAGTCCTCGCTGTTCACTATTATTTTCAAAATCTGAATCCAAAAGTGACTTCTACTTTCCTTTGAACTCGATGAATCGGCGTTTGACGACCCCGGACGATACATATAATCCAAGAATTTCAGTATGTTTCCATTGTCGATCAACAAACAGTGCTGGCTGGCAAGAGCGGCCGAAATTAACAAAAAAGTTTTAATTTTTTGAAACTAACAATTTTAGACATTTTCAAAAACAACTTATGCAACATGTTGTTGGTTTGTTCGTTTTCATTTATGAGCACTGTTTTAAATCGGTTTCAAACATTTTCATAACGTTTGATATTTTGCTTTTGTTCTGCCCTGATGGTTGTCCATAGTTTTCTACACTAGTTTGCCAACCAGTGACGTTGCAAAAGAAAGGTTTATTGTACACACGCGTTTTCTCATGGAAGCCGTCATCTTGATTTTGTCGACATGTCATCTCCGGGTGCACACCAGCAAATAGATATCAAATCAATGCGCGAGCCTCATTAATAATTTGTAGGCCCTCAAATTTTCCTGTAAATGACCGATTTGAGGGTCGAAAATTTCAGGGATTGTTGAAATATGGCCCACTATTTGTATCGTGGGGTTACCGACTCTCAATTTGGGGGTTTGGGTGGGCCAGGCCCTGAAAAAGTTGCCCTATTTTGCTCCCAAGATGGATGCTTCCGGGTTAACGTCTGTCGCCTTTCTGGCGGGCTTAGCTCGGGACCCTGGGAACCACCCCCATAAAAATAAAATAGAAAAGAAAACTAAATTTAAGATGTCACTGCACATATTTTGTTTTTTTGTTTCGAAAGACTGAGAGACTTCTAAGTATTTTTCGTATATTTTTGAATATTTATCATTTAGCGTTGGTTGAATAGGAGTTTTATTTACAGGGGTGCACCCCTGAATCGTTGTGTTATCGGCTGGCTTTCTGTGTGTCATGTCCACAAAAGTTCAAAAAATTCAATAGCGCCACCAGTCGCTCGTAAATAGAGATAGCCTGGTACCCCGCAATGCAACTACGATTGAATCCCATACAAAACGCACGCTGGTAACGGCACAAGTTGGTGAGATAACTTGTCATTCGCGCCGAACTGGTTGCGACGTGACGTCATTACCAAGTTTCGGTGGTTTGCAAGCTCCGGCCAACTGGTGAACATTCCCGCCTCGTCCACGGACACGCGTGTTGACGGTGGGAACCAGCAGCATGCTCTTTAGCTGTCATGACGGTTTGACGCTGTTTTTCAGGTGGGTGAAAATCTCTCTCAATCGGGTCGTAGAAACAAAATTGTGATCAATCATAATTTATGTGGTATTCAGAAAAAGAGGGTTTCGGTTATCACCATGGTAAAATATTTATGTTAGATTGAACTTGAGCATGGATATTTTTATGGTCAAATGAATCCGATGCCAAATCATGAAGGCGCCGTATTTATAAGGCCTAGTAGTAGTACTGTAGTAGTACATGCAACCTAATATTACTACTTTTAAGTTTCATTCACATTCTTTGAGATTTTCAAAGTATTTTTTGGTGGTTTGTTTTCATTCATTTTGTCATTTTGCCTGGGGGGAGGGTGGAGAACTAGTGGGTTTTTGTAATCTGGGGAATCCTTTTAAATTTTTTTCATGCACCGCTCTATTTTGCAAGTTTTTATATCTGTGTTTATGGGTTGTATTTTATTTTATTAGGCCTATCTTTAAGTGCAATTTTGTACATCTTATCTTTTTTGTATTTGTACTTTGTTTGGAGCTCTTAATCACTTTTAGACATGTAAATTTTCCAGTTTGATTTTTAAAGTGGACAATAAAGTAAATTGAATTATAATTGAATTACTAACTAGTGTCATGAGTGTTAGGGATGGGGGTGGCCTTCTGCAAATTTTTGACATTTGTTCTTTTTCTTTCACTTTCAGGTTACTGTGTGCTTCCTTGGGTCCCTGCATGCGTCATAAAATTTCAATCAGTGGCTTTTTCTTGACTTTGTAAGTATGTACAAGTGTCATCACTGCCATTACAGATCAAACTCACCCAAAAATTATTCTCACCATTATGCTATTCATAGGTACATTAATAACTCCAGTTTTCCCTGTGGTGTGCCTGGCTGTACCAGGGCATTTAGGGTTTATGAAAGCTTCACTTCCCATCTCTCACGAGATCACTCTAACTATAGGGTTTCGCACAGTATCACTGAGAAAACATCAGAGGCCTGCAGTTCTATTTCTACTAGCATGACTAGTACTACCACTACCAGTAGTCAATGTCCCCATGATGGTCAACTTGGGCAGTTGGGCTCGGAGGATGAATTGGTGAATTTAACATGCACTCACTGTAAGATGTCTTGTGGCCAATACAGTGTGTTGCTGGCTCACATAAAGCAGCACATCCAGAAGGGAGCTGTAGTTACCTGCCCTTACAAAGGTTGCACTTCAGAGTATAGGGTCATATCTTCCTTGACTTCACATTTGTCTCGTATTCATCCCACTTTGCCATGCAAACCAGTGATGTCAAATTTGGCCACAGAAAGTGGTTCTTCCGTCATGTCTCCCTCTGTGGAGTGCACAGCTAATGATTGCAACATAGACACTGAAGGCAACAACTTGGAAGTACAGCAGCAACTTCCTGCAGTTGAGGATGATGAAACTTCTGATGAAAGTTTGTCTGATGATGTGTTTCTTGAAAGTGTAGCTTTGTTTTATTTGGGGCTTGAATCCAAGCAGCATATACCCCAGTCCACTTTACAGAAAATTGTTACAGGTGTTTGCAATTTCCATGATATTAGCCAAGAGCAGTTGCAGTTGCAATTGAAAAAAAATCTTGAAGAAGAGGGCATAGCTCTTGACCGAATCCCCCTTATAGTCAACGAAGTTTTCAGCAGTGATCTCTTTCACTTAGTGCACAACAGCCATGATGGTACTTTGAGGTCAAATTACTGCAGAAAGAAATTCTACAAAAAAAATCTGAATTTTATTGCCCCAGTATCAGTACGTTTAGGTAGAGATGGGAAGAATTTAGAAAGGCATTATCAGTATGTCCCCATAAGAGAGACAGTTGAGTCCTTCTTTCAAGATTCATCAGTGCAGAAGCAACACCAAATGAAAAGAAATTTTGCTAGTGACATTTATGAAGATTTTCATTGTGGAGAGGTTTTCCAAAAACATGAACTGTTTGGAAAACATGCTGATGCTGTGCCTATTCTTCTTTACCAGGACGCGTTTGAGATTGTCAATCCTCTCGGATCAGCCAAAAATAAGCACAAAATTCTGGCAGTCTATGCAACTTTTGGGAATTTACTCCCTCAGAATCGGTCTAAAATTGAGCCAATGCAGTTGGTGCTTCTCTGCAGAGAGAAGGACTTCAAATACTTTGGCATGGACATGGTTTTTCAGAGGCTGGTGTCTGACTTGCAGGATATAGAAGAAAATGGATTGAAAATTGGAGGCAAGCAAAATGTACCCAGTTCTGTTCTTTTTATTCTTGGTGATAATTTGGGTAGCCATTGTATTGGGGGGTTTTGTGAGAACTTCTCTTCACATCCTTACATGTGCCGATTTTGCCTGATCACGCAAGCTGAGTTCCAAGAAAACCCTCTCAATAATGCAGAACTTAGAACAGTTGACAATTATGAGGCAGCCATCACCAACCTCGAAAACCACGAAGGGCGATTCAAGGGAATTAAGAAGGCTTCTGTCTTCAATAGCCTCAGGTATTTTCATGTATGTAATCCGGGCTTGCCTCCTTGTTTAGGCCATGACCTCTTTGAAGGCATTATTAGATATGATTTGGCACTATTCATTAAGGACCTAGTGAAGAAAAAATGGTTCTCATATGAATATCTGAATAGAACCATGAAAAGGACTCAGTTTCAGGTTTTTTGGCTTGAGATTTCAGCTTCCTCAACCAGGATGTCTTGGGTGAGCCTTTACCAGCAGCATTGCATCCGATGTCATATGTCTGGCCCTCATCACTAGTCGCTTCATGTACATGTACCACTTTTTTTCCCTCTTATTTTAGGATCAAGGGAAGACATCTTTCAGGCCCGGAACCTGTTCTACCTCGTAATAGAGGGGTCCGTTGTCAATGATCGAATCGCCACCTTCTGTGAAGCTGTCATAAGCCTCTTCTCATGCTTTTACACGCTTTCTTTGGAGTACCCACCAGAGGCGGCTGTCACAATGGAGTTTATCCAAAGGTGAGTTTGTTTACTAACTTTTCATAGGTTTCACTGTTATTGCTACAAAGTTTGTTCGCACTTGAAAGAGCGTGATGACTGATGCACAACATGACCAGTGGTGACCTCGATGATGCCATGGCATCGTGCTACACATTCCCCAAGTACCCAGTGACGTCACAGTGTCATTACCCTGGTGACATCGTGACGTGACGCAATAAGCGTGGCCACTGGCAGACGATGAGACGTGACGTCATATTTTATGATGGCACGTCGGTCTCTGTCCAGGCGATGACGTAGTGATGTGACATTGTGTCGCGAGGACGTGATGAATTCATTAGGCCTGTCGGGGTCACACACGGACATAATGAAATTATGTTCTATATCGCAGTACCCCTTGTTGTTAATTTTATTAGTAGACGATCACCTCTGGTGACCATATTGATTTGTTAAAATTCCTCTTGCCAAGGTAATTAATCCTAGGACAGTATCTGACAAAAATGACGAGTTCCTAAATGCTGACCAGGGCATAGTGTAGGGGGATACTGGAAAGCATCTCTACCTATGGTATTCCTTACTTTCAGAATTCTCATTGTTCAATACACCCCCCCCCCAACTTTTTGGTGGTGTATTGTACCCTCTGTGGCAACTGGACCTTTGAGTACTGCTATATTTAGAAATGTGCAGATTCTTATGCAAGATAAATTTTCTTTTCTCGTATTTTCAGGGAACTGATCGGCATCAACCCAGAGGGGCCAGTAAATGCAAAGAATGGAGGCAAAAAGAAAAAGAAATCTACCGTCGCTCCCAAGATTGTAGCCCTCCTTCGTGGGATAATGGAATTTGAGTCGGACTGGCGTACAGATCAGTAGGAGACTTGTTGCGATTTGTTTGCTCAGGACATTTGTACCCCTGTATCCTACACTGGAATTTGAAGCAGACTGGCGTACAGATCAGTAAGAGACTTGTAGTGTGAAATGTTTGCTCAGGACATAGACATTTGGACCCTGTATTCTGCACTTTATATTTTACAGTTAATTTATTTTTATATAGTAACTGTTTATTTTAACTTTTTAGTTTATTTTGTATTTTTGTTATTTTTGTTTCTACTGTAAAGGTAATTCATGAAAAAAAATCCCAAACAAGTTTACAGCTTGGCAACATTTTTCATGCAAGAAATTACATTTTTCACATATACCACATTCCTTCAGCAATTCATTTGTAACTTTGCACTCCATTGGCAGCATATGAAAGCGTTATTGACCAGAATGTGGTCTTGATCAGTGACCTATTGGTAGAGATATAAGCCCTTTAATTTTGGGATGTTTCTTTTTTAATTAGCCAACATTTGTTTTAATGTTCTGCACCTTGTGAGTAATGCTGGTACCAGTGTTATACCTTGCATTGCTATGGTATTTGATTATGGAGGAAGCTGTGTGTAGGAGTAAGCGGAGTAAGTGTAAGACATGTGTTGCGCATCAACACATGCCTTGGAAAGAGACAGACTTTCCAAGTTTGGATTTCTGAGTTGGTGCGTTTAAAATTTCAAAGATGAAACTGTTCCAGAGATGACCCATGATAAACATGATTCCAGAGTAACTGCTAGTTGGCACAAACTGCATTACCAGAGTTACTATAATATGTGTTATGCCTTCAGAATTAAAAGGATTTGATTTTAGGTTATAACCAAGAAACTATAATATTTGCCAAGGAACGTTGAGTTCGGAGATGTTTTTTCCTTCACTGGCTTGTTCGAGTTTTACTGTTGTCAATTCTGGATTCTCGATCCAAGTAATCTAAAGCTAGTTCAGCTGATTTTTTTTACCAACTTCAGTTTTGGCAAAGACAATTTCTGAATGATCTGTACATGTACATGTACATTTATGTGTAATTGTGATGCAGAATGTTGTAAATTAGCTGACATAGATCATTTCTGTGTGATTATGCTGGTAATTGTAATGTGCAGTGCTAATGCTGTAGTCTTTGATTGCTGCTGCTGCTAGACCTAAGAAATGATTCCAAACTTGCTACCAGTTGGCACGAACTGCACTTTCTCTACTTATATCATGTACACGTACATGTTCATGTATGTATGTACAGTACATGTACACATGTAAAGTACATGTACATGTACACGTTAATTCTTGATGATGATGTTTGACTGTTTGTGGAACGAAGAAGCCCTCATTGGCTCCTATGTATACCATATGATTTCAGTTCCATTTCCCCATTTGACATGTTTGATACTTGTTTTCAGCGTTTTGTGTTCGGCGTTTATTGTTGATTTATGCTACATGCAGGTATAATGCTATGTGGGTGTTTTCAGCCCATGGATTGTCAGTTCAGTTAGTGATGTTACATGTAGTTTAGGTCTGTTTGACTGAAAGGTTACATATTGAAAGTTTTTACCCTTATTTGTGTCAGTGTTGATGTCTCCTTCCACTAGTGTCTTCTCACTTGGTCTGTATACCTGCCGTCACAGACTAAAGCCCGGTTCATACTTCATGCGAAAGCGAATGCGAAGCGAATTTTCTTGCGTCACAATTGGCAAAAGAGCGCGTAATAATTGTTGCATCACCAAAATTCCCTTTGCTTTCGCTTTCGCATGAAGTATGACCCGGGCTTCACGCGAAAGTGAATACGAAGTGAATTTTGGTGACGCAACAATCAATGCGCGCTGTTTTTTCAATTGTGACGCAGGAAAATTCATTTTGCAATCGCTTTCGCATGAAACATGAACCGGGCTTTAGTAAGAAGACATTGCGGAAGGAGTGTAGTGTTTAAACCCAGAAACACTTTTCACGGTTCCAGTGGGAATGTGCATGGATTCCTTGCAGAACACGAGTAAATGTTTCATTTTGAATTAGTAATTATGTAATTAAGTTTTTAGCATATTATTGATGAATAAACCCTTAGAATTACAGAATGTTGCAGTTGTTTGATAGACTTGTTTCTGTAAATTTAAAGAAAGTGTCTGCAGCAGAGTTTCAAGAACTTATGTGTTTTTACAGGTAAACTTTATTTATCACATGCAGATTTTCTGTTTAAAAACAGATTAACTGTAAATTGTGGTAAGAATTAGGCAGGAAAATTACAGGAGTTTTCAGGCACTTTTCTGTTTTTTTAATGAGAAATTTCATTTATCACATACAGATTGCTTGTTAAAAAACAGATAACTGCTGTAAATTGTGATAAGAATTATGCAGGAAAATTACAGGGGTTTTCAGGCACTTTTCTGTTTTTTTAATGAGAAATTTCATTTATCACATACAGATTGTCTGTTAAAAAACAGATAACTACTGTAAATTGTGATAAGAAATATGCAGGAAAATTACAGGGGTTTTCAGGCACTTTTCTGTTTTTTTAATGAGAAATTTCATTTATCACAAACAGATTGTCTGTTAAAAAACAGATAACTACTGTAAATTGCGATAAGAATTATGTAGTAAAATTCCAGGAGTTCTCGAGACTGCTGCAAGCACTTTTCTGTTTTTTTATAGAGAAATTTTATTTATCACATACAGATTGTCTGTTAAAAACAGATGAACTGTAAATTTTGTTAAGAATTGTGCAGTAAAATTACAGGAGTTCTCGAGACTCTGCTGCAGGCACTTTTCTGTTTTTTTAAGGAGAAAATTTCCAACAGTGTAGGTTGGTTTTATTAAAAGTATTTTGATTTGTGCAAAGAATGGAAGCATTTACAGTCAGTTTACCAATGTTGAGCTTGGGCTTTAAAGTACTGTATACTGTGCTCACCACCGATCGATGTATGGTTAAACAAAAGAATATTGTTAGTTATCCCCGATGCAAATTATTAATCTCTTACAAATAATATTATTGTGACACATTTGTCGTGGGAGCTTCTAATTATGATATTGTTGCAAAATTTGATGCAATACTTTATTTATATTTTAATATTAGGTTAGTTGCGTTGTAAAATTCTTTCAAAGACCTGAAAAGCGAGAGTCAAATGTTTATTTTTGTCTGGAAAGTTTAGTTTCTGACAAGGGAATTGTATGGTTTTTGTAAAAATTGCTGTTTTAAAATCAATTTGTCTTCTTTTTCATATCTTGTAGTGGTATTTTCCGTAATATATTCAGCATAATGTAGATAATCCTTTATGTACTTTGATAAAAAAAATA
This sequence comes from Marthasterias glacialis, assembly GCA_911728455.2. Taxonomy (NCBI): domain Eukaryota; kingdom Metazoa; phylum Echinodermata; class Asteroidea; order Forcipulatida; family Asteriidae; genus Marthasterias; species Marthasterias glacialis. The sequence goes on along the minus strand of OU452233.1, from coordinate 1,928,957 downwards.
TTTATCTTTATATACTAGTGATAAAAGATTGCATTTTATTTGAATTAAAAATTTGTGTTTTAGACTGGCCAAACCAATCCATCGATTTCCAGAGGTGTTGTTTTTCTTTAACGGCCCAAGTGTTGTTTTCAATCATGCATGATCAACATTTCGTCAAGTTGCCAACAAGTTTGATTAAAGTTTGATGTATCAGTGATTTATATCTACTCACTCCGCCCATCCCTAACCCTGCCCCACCTTCACCCACCCCACCGTCGCCCTGTCCCACCTTCATCCCCACCCTGACCCACTCTCGCCCTGCCCCACCAACCAAGACCAACTCTCACCCCGCCCCACCACTGCAAATATATAAATGAAATAATGAAAAAGAAAATAGATTCGGTGGTGCATAGCCCAAAAAATTATGCTAAGCAAAATTCCGAAAATGCATGTAAATTTTGTTGATGAGTTTCAGCAAAGTCCGAATGCTTAGAGAATGATTAACATGTGGTTTATTTTTTTATCAAAACGGCATACTTTGCTATCTTCAATTTACTTTTGTTATTTATGTTGTACTTAAAAAGTTCGATTAGGAAAGTGTGCCCTTTGCCGATAACAAAAAGCATTGTCAAGTGCTGGATCATTGCTAACTTTACACGAAATTATGGTTTATTTTTTATTTATTTTACAATCTATTTATCATCGTTTACAAGTTTGATCACTCACCTTTTTGTTTTCTGAAGATTACCTTAGTAAGGACCTTTAGTCAAGAATGATCCATTATTAAAACCCATTTCATCTTTTACGACCAAAATTTGTTTTGCTCAGTGTTTGTTCTTCCAGCACAATAACACGCCCGACCCTTGAACCCGAACAGCCCATGCCCTTCCGTTGTTAATAAACAACAGCATTTCAAAAGCATATCTCGGTTTTTGAGGTGAAACTTTTTAGTCCATGCATGTATTAAAACCATCCCTTCAAAAAGTTCATAATTTGTCATGCAAAACTGCAGTGATGTGCCGTGGAGTTATTCGCCAATCACGAACGGCGAAAAGCAAAATGGCGCGGAAACTCCAGTGGAGGTCGCCGGTGGGAAAAACGCCGCCTGGGAAATGGCGTGTGATACCGCATCAGTAGAGAGTTATTATTGTTACCGAACTTTGCTCCGCCGTAGGTGAGTGTGGTGGGCTCAGTGTACATTAATATTGATAATTATAAACAACCATTTTCAGATTGTGGAGGCCTATAGTGCATACGTTGGTTATAATACTTTGTAATATCAAGCAATAAACCACAAGGGAAACTGCCTGGGTAAATTTTAAATCAATTTTGGGGTGAACAAAGAAAAATTGACTGGAGCGGGATTTGAACTTGCGACACCAGTTTAATGTACCAACGATCTACTAACTGAGCTATCCAGCCCTAATGTTGGCGGTCTCCCTATATATTTTGTCAATATCTTTGTTCGGTGTTATTTGTATTTGTTGTATGAAAAACTCTGCTTACGCAGTTAATAGATTTTGCACTTAAACCACTGACCATTTGGGTTGGTCATGGACAGTTTGCAACAGATATTCATCTTTTTCGTTTTTTTGTAAAAAAAAATGGTAAGTTCATAAAGATATCAGGCCAGATGAATTTTTAATCCATGAGAAGCGCAATTGTCTGTCATTCGAGACCCTCTCCCTACCCGTAAACTCCGGGGTTCCTCCTGAGTTTTGTACGGGTCTTCCTTCAGCTACTCGTGCACACCTCATGGTCCAATAAAGTCACGTAATTCTTTGGACTAATGTTGAAAAATGAAGTGCCTTCTTTGTATATGCTTCTTTCTGACTAACAACCATATTATGGTAACTATTTAAATCAAAAGAAAACCATGTCTGTCTATTTACCATGACGCAGTCATTTGTTTCTATTGATACCAAACCGAGACCGGAAGGAAAATAGTTAGTTTGGCCAATTGGTTTGACAACCAAGAGTGCAAAGATTCAACCTCATCTCCGACGCTTTATAGCACTAGCCCGACGTACATTGTCCAAGTAAAAACTGTTATGGGCTGGTATACACCACTTTTCAACTTGCCCTGTGGGCTACTAAAAACTTTGCAACTTACTTATTAATAATGCTTATACTTCTTTCCTTTTCAGATGTGAATAATACATTTTAGAAATGTGTTAACTTATTTTGAGTGTGTGAGTGTAACTTCATTTGACAGCTGCTATAAACTGGTTGCTATATGAGGAAGATACATTTATGACAATACATGTTTAAAATTTGGGCAACATAAACTTCCCGGGGGCAAGTAAAATGCACAGTTTACTAGCCCCTTGGGCTACTTGACAAAAAGCGTAAGCGCAAGGCCTGCTTTAGTAGGCTAATGATAGTTGATAATTTGTGTGACTCCGTAAATATCACGTTAATATGTTACCTTGTCTCGTTTGACGATAATTGTTTAAACAGAATTGTCATTCGCCAGTTGCCTCTGTGTGGTAACCGGGGGGGGGGGCGGGGGGAGTCCCCCCGCTCAGAACTCTTGGCCCCTAAATGAGATCGAAAAAATGCACAATTAATGTATGGTTCGTTTCATTAAATAGCCCCCCCCCCAATTTATGTCTTTGACCCTCCCCCCATACGCCACTGCCTCTGTCATGGAGGCCGCGCTTTTAATGCCCGATGTGGCAGAGTCTGGAGGCCACACCTCCCCACCCCCCCCCCCAAAAAAAAAAAAAAAATGTTCTCATACTCTGACACACTCTCCCCTTCAGAAGTAGCCAAAGAATTCTCAAAAGAATTCCAGAGATTTCCAGAACACAATGCAGACACAATAGGAGGTCGAGGGTATACCCTGCCACATTATCGAGCACCAAATGACACTTTTGGCTCTAGTTTGTGACTGGAGTTAACAAGTCAGACATGATCTCCCCAGCGGGTTCCCAACCCCAACTTTTGCTTTGCAAGTTAGGCAATACCACATAGGCTGGGCCTCTGGGAAAGGTATGCATAGAAAATTATCATGCTGACCTCTGACGGATGATGGAGATCTATCGTGGGGGAGGGGTCGGGGCTGAGAGCTGGGGCCCCGATTGGAATTAGTGAAATGAGTTACCTGAAATGGGTTTAGAGATGAATACCCAAGTGGGCTTGAAGTTGTGAAGCCCCCTGCCCGCTCACCCTCGGAAAACAGCCTTTAACCCCCGCCTCGACACCCCCAGATCCGCCTCTAATGGGGCGTGATGACAAAGGTACAAGAGACATATTACACCGTCCTGCCAGCACCTGCATGGCGGACTTGTCAGATATGATTAATTGCTAACCTTTGCTCCTGTGTTGAAAAATGCATCAATATATTTTGTTTAAAGACCCCAAAATTATCTTTGAGATTAAGATGTTACTGAATTCCTTTCAAGTTGCTAACAGCCCCTCCTCGCAGGGTATGCTAATGGTAGACTTTTGTTGGTGATTAGTTCGAAACCCTCTATCCGCCCCTCATTTTTGGTACACAGTTTATGGATATCCTATGGATATTGTATCCGCGTTAGCCCCCACACGATTTATTAAGTCCTTCCACTGTTCACCTTGAAATCGTTTCATACATTACTTTTGGTTTAAAAAATAATTCAGGTAAACTACACTTTTGGGTGTAATTTTGCACGTTGTGATCCTTCAACCAAAAACTTTGGTGTAAAAATGTGTATTTTTACAGAAAAATGATGATATTTTGGGTTAAATGTAATACATTCAGAAGTAAGGGGACTCTAACAAGTTTATGTCGGCAACTAGGAAGGGACATACAATGCGATTTTGTGTGTCACATAAACTCACTGGTGTCCAAGATTTAGACATAGCGACTAATGGAACCGGGGTACCGGCGAGACACATGATTCGCCATTTTATTATTTTCTATGCGTTGTGTGTGTGTCTGTGCGTCGGGATTAGATCGTGTGTGTGTGGTGAAGAAGTCGTTACAATCTTTTCCGAGTTTCAAACCATCTGAATTACTGTTGAGAGGATAATCTACCTTGAAGTAAAGACAGAATATCATGGCGTCCAGCCATTCTGGAAAATCAGCCGTAGGGTGAGTAGACGGTGAATTTCCCTTGTTGGGAAATTGGCGAGTGTTGAATTGTGTGACGTGAAGGTTACAATACCACACCACAGTGCCTGTGTCTGAGTCTAATTCTACCTCCATGGTCTGAGTGCTAAATAACCGACGTGCGTGTATTTGATACGCGTACGGTACGTGAACAAACTACTCTCTCACGATCGAGGATCATGGCAAACACTGAGGGTAAATCCTCTAACACACATACAGACATGAAGACGGAGTCTTCACATTCCCTTGTCCCTCCTTCTGCAGCTAATAAGTGTGAACCAGAGGAAGATCTGGAGCTGCAATTGTTAAATGTCCAATCGGGTGATAAGATTCTTACTAATGCTATCAAGAAGAAAAGCTTCTTCCAAATTACCAGCGTAACGGAAAATGTTAACGATGAGAACGATAGCATGGACGAGCTCGATGAAAGTCGAGCCGACGACTTGTCATCCGCAGATCTCTCAAAACTGAGTTTACAAACGGATATTGAACACTCTGATGTAGACGACCCGGCAAACTCCGGTGGGGTGTGCCTGAACCCAAATTATGCTGCAACAAACCCCAACGCTGAAGCAAACGGGAATGGCCCCTCGAGGTTCAAACTGGTAAAAGTCGCCCGAATAGAACCCATCAAACGGGGACGATGGACATGTAAAGATTTTTTGACCGAGCCGCAGCCTGTTGCGGAATGCTCAGTCCCAAAACCTGAACAAATAAAAGACAATGTTTCCGGCAGCTCTAGCGCTGCAAGTTCTGTGCACTATGTACCCGGGGAGAATCCCCCCACAGATAACCCACTCGGGGAGGTAAGTTCCGCCCCTCAGCAACCAGCGCCACCGTCCAGTGAAAAGGCAAAGGGTGCCAAAAGAATGAACAGTAACAAACGAGACAGCTCCACATCATTGACAAGGGAGAGGACCAATAGCAAAAGTACGCTGAGTAAAGAGACCCTAAAGAAAGAATCCAGTGATCTACCGGTGTCCGATCTACCATCTCTCAAAGACTCGTTAAATATTGATGATGACAACCAGTCAGAAAGTGATGATAGGTGAGTATGGAGTAACGAATAAGTCATTATAATGCAAAACTTCTGTATCCCACCCTAGCCCCTCCCCATTCAAATGTTGAGTTGAAACACGATATGGCAAAAGCTTATTGCTGGTGCAGTATTCTGAGATATTCCAAAGTACTCAACCATGTCAACAATCAAAGAGGGAAAGGGGGCGGGGAAGTCGGCAGGGTAACTCTTCCTGACTTATCAAATTGTGCAACTTGTACTGTTGCAATGGTGGGGGCAGAACCATCTCAGCTGCAGTTGGAACAGTAATCAAGTTCAGGTGTGTATACCAAAGTTTGCATCAAAATGTAGTCTTCTTTGGTAAACAACTGAAAAGAGTAAGCATGACTTTAAGACCTAACCTTGCTAACTATTTTCCTTGTCCAAAAATTACTTAGTTTTTTCCTTTGAAATCCATCCCTAATATTTGTATTCTGGATCATGTTGTGACCCAATGATCTTTCCGAAGGAGCAACTGTAGAATATAGGGCCACTTTCCATGAAGTTTGTGGAATATTGCCTGTCTAAGTTAAACAATCTCATAAATCCACTAATCTTATTATCCCATACACCCACTAATTTTGTTATGGCTCTGAAGTGGCCCGGAATTCTGAAGTAAAAGTATGCCCAGTGGGCCTGTCTTAACAGCAATGGTCTTTTCCCAACAACCCAGATGAATTATTTATTAGTTGCTCAAATACGGGAGTGACTTGGCATTCCAATCTTCATCGTACAGTATGCCAGAGACGACCTTGAGCGCTACCCTTGAGCTTGGCGCAGTAGACACTTTCTAATAAGTGTCATCCGTCAACATCCGCATTATTTTCCAATTTGAATACTTTCTTATTTTTCAAGGGATAACTGTATGGGACCAAAACTCTAATGAAATAAGAAAATCTCTGTTGCAAAAATTTGCTTCATGCCTTTTTTGTATAACTTTTGCACTACATTTCGTTCACAACATGTCTGTACAGTGAATGTCCTCTCGGTAAACCTTTTTGTTGAAGTATATGTCGTGGCCGAGTGGTTAGTGCGTCGGACTTAAGCTCTTGTGGCTGAGTTATCGGAGTGTGGGTTCGAGTCCCGGTCATGACACTTGTGTCCTTGAATGAGCAAGGCACTTAACCATGATTGGTTGGTAAAAGTTGGGGAGGTAGAGCCTTCTGCTCTACCAGCCAGGCTTCTGATGGATGATACCCAAGCCCACATCCTTATGGACTGTAAAGGGGGTAACCCTGTTTCAGCCCCAGGAGTAGGTGGCAACGGCCCCTGGAAAAACAGTTGATTCGTAGCCCACACCTCGAATGGCTTACTGGCCATGTGTGTCTGGCGACTTCCATAAAAGAAACCCCAAAACAAACATGTACAGCACCCTGACAGAGGTGTGCTTTAGAGGCAAGGGATACCTTTGGTATTTGGAACTGAATGTTTGTTAATCCTACATAATTGTAGACTTATATCATAAAAATAACCCGTGGAAATTTTGTTTCAAAAGATGATAGCGCCTTCAAGATAACAGCAAAAATCTGGAGTGGTTATTTCCACGCAGAAGGATCCGAAAATGCTGGAATTTTTTTTTCTTCATTGTATGAGAAATGATTCATGCATGAACCGTTTCTCAGACTCAAATTTGTGGGCAGAAAATTATCTATTTCTCTGAAACAACATTCCTTCAAAGTAAGCCTGTGCATTAAGGGTTATTTTTGTCAAGGTGTAACAGTTTCTGAAGCAGTCGGCTACAGGTGTTACCGCCCGTTTCAGAAACAAAATTAAGGGTTAAAAACACACGCTCACACGACGACGAAACGTGTAGTCCAACATTGCGACTTCATCACAGCATTTTGACTTCGAACAATCACCCTGCAAAAAAACAGTGTTTTACTTTGAAGGGAATCATTTCTCACAGTGTTTTATACTATCAGCAGCTCTCCAGTACTTCTTACCAAGTAAGCTGTTATGGTCATTAACCCTTTAAATTTGTGGAGTAATTATACTTTAATTTGTGGAGTAAGGTACATGTATACCCTGCCTTGTGTGGTCTTGTGTGGCACTCAGTGGGGCAATGTTTAAAAAACAATGCCGGTTTCCACAGCCTGAATGATCGTTTTTGTTGTCAGGAAAGTGTTTTGAAGAAAATATGTTTTCAGGCCTGATACTTCATGGAGGCAACAGCGGCAATTGCCTTCGTTGCCCCTGGTCTTTGCCTTGGTGTCCTTGAAATATTCCAATAGAAATTTACAATTTCCTCAAGAAGAAAATGCCTTAGTGCCCTTGCCCTTTCAAGAACGTAGCAATCGGGACTCGCCCTGTTTTTTTTACAACTGTTTGAAGTGGAGGTCTCGCATATTCATTCCTGTGTTTATGGGTTTTGTACCTTAGCAGCAAGATATGTTGAAGAGACAGATGAAGTATTCGCTCTAGACCATGATGAGTTTCTGACCAAACCAAAGGAGCTTTTTAAAAACTGGCTGCATTGGTGGTCATGGATAGTGCTGGCTACAGTTTACCGTCAAACAGTTACGCAGTGACAGTTTACCGTCACACAGTTACGCAGTGACAGTTTACCGTCAAGGTCAAACTTTTGGAGGAACCTTGGGTTTTCACATACATTACTTTAACTTGTGAAGGAAGCAAGATTGTGCACTTTAATTTGGCCCGATATTCAGTGAGACAAGACTTAGTTAGTTTTTACTGAAGCCATTTTGTTAAAAGGAAACAGATTAAAAGCTGTTGGGAAATATCTACAATGTATGAGTTGTGGTTCTGAAAAGGACCGCTGGTTCTGAAAAGAACCGGTTGTGTAACAACTCTCACTTTATTGACTATTTGAGGGCCTTGTGATGGAGGACCTTTATAAAGTAGAAGGAATCTTCCATTTCTTCCTGCCAGCCTTATTTTCTCGGAGTTGCTGGAAGTATTTTTTTTTAGAGTAGGCCTACACATGTACTGTATGTACTACTAGCACAAAGAAACCTTGATTTGACAAGGTCAAGAGGTCGATGATTCTCTTTATAGCACAAGGATTTATGTTTTTCTATCGAGAAAATGTCAAATACGTATCATGAATTGCAAAACGTCAGCCGTGAGCTATGGCCAAGGATTGGTACGAAATCCAGAACCAAAGCTGGATCAGTGCTTTGTGCATGCAAAGAATCTACTTTAATAGCAAAGTATCAAAATTTATTTGTTGCAAACTTTCTACAAGTTTCAGCTCTAAAAATGTTTCATTCAACAAACATGATAAATTAGAGGGCTACATTTATGTGACAATGTTTGTACATAAATGTGTAATGTCAACTACATGTAACACTAGCCCAAGAGTCAGGTTGTTCGTAACTTTCTGTTTTGGTGTACCAAAGAGTTACATGTATTTATTTGCAGGTCTGATATTTCACGGAGGTAATGGAGGCAATTGCCTCCGTTGCCCCTGTTCATTGCCTTGATGCCCTTGAAATGTTACAGTACAAATTTAAAATTTCCTCACAGAGGTACATGTACATGTACCCGTTATCAAGAAGGAAATGCCTTGGTGCTTTTGCCCTTTCAAGATCAAAGCAATCAGGCCTGCATTTGTTGAGGTGTCGGAAGTCAAACTGAACACTCCAGTAGACCTGGCAAGTGTTCTCCCTACACGAAGTTCCGCTTGCCAGATGCTAGTCAAAACACCTGAGGGCCAGTCAAAAATCGCTCCAAGTGTTCCCGATGCCTAGTTCAGTCACTCAGGCCCGATAATTTACGGAGGCAGTTGCCTCCATTGCCCTTGGTCATCGCCTCGGTGCCCCATGAAATGTTCCAAATGTTACAATTTCCTCATAGAGGTGCCCTTTATCAAAAAGAAAACACCTCGGTGCCCTTGCCCTTTTAAGAACGGAGCAATCAGGACTTTTCAGTGTTTAAAAGCATCCCGACCCTGTTTAATATGGAATGAACTAGTGAAAAAGCTGTGGATTAGTGCAACAACAAGCTTACTATACAGTGTGTTACCATGCTGGCAAATCACAGTCAAACTTAAGGGCAAACACTGACTGGCAGATCGGTACATACTGTATCGTCACCGACGCCACGAACTAGCACCTTGTGTACAAAACCATATTTTTTTCAGTTTTCAGTTATGTATGGCAACATTTGCACGAAAGTGACAATCTTCGTTCTCACGAACTAGCACACAGGTTCCATTTACCATTGAAATGCACGGCGTGCACCATACTCAAATGTGAACAAAACGATTTCATGAAGTAGCACCCCACTTGCCTGTGAAGGACATGCGCGCGCGCGCCAACAAGTTTGCATTGTAATACATTGGGGGTGATAGTTCGTGAAAACGGAAATAGTCTATTTTGCTTCTTTTTTGGTTTCACAAACTAGCACGCACCTTTCTTCCTTTATTGCTTGTTAATTTAGAATGCAAAGCGGACAAAAGCAGTATTTTATCAAGTTCAAAGCATCCACCAGAGTCCACAATGAGAAAACCAGTTAAAAACACTCTGAAATTTTAAAGGATGTCGTTTGAAAAAGCGTTCAGCTTTAGACGTTGTTTTCTCAGATTGCTACTTTTTTACTGGTATCTATGTGTGTGCTAGTTCGTGGTGTCAGTGACGATATGCATGTGCATGACTCTAAATAAATGTAATGGTTTAGAGTTTCTGTAAAGCATAGTAGTACTGGATTTGACTCTACATGTACATGTAACTGAGGTTTATTTTGCAGTATACTTCCTCTAATTTAACTAACTTGATCTCCATATGGGTGATTCCACAGTGATTTACTTAACATTTTGATTGCAGGAATCTCAAACCTCATTTCCGAATGATTTTCGTGACTCGTTAAAATGACAGATTTCAGCATTGTATCAAGTAGCCGAAAAGTGTTCAGAACAGCAGCTGATATACCACAGTCTGTGATCAAAGTGTAACAAGATTCTTGAATGTAACAAGATCTGGCATCCTCCCTTGAACCTCTCTCTGTTAGACGCTCTGTCTCCTCATTAAATTAAGCCTCTTCCACAGGTAGTCATGGTATGTACTCCGAAGGTCTCTCACTCGTTCCTTCTGTCATGTCTGTACGTACATGTACCTTCACCAGCAGCACCCGCTTGCTTTGCCATATCTTCTTATGTATCCCCTCACTCTATCTCGTCATGTGACCGGCAAAAGGGCGTAAGGTACGCCCTTTTGCTGGGAACATAAAGTAGTTTGTCCCAGTAACAAAAGGGTGTAAGCAACAAAATGGCTCCTGACATGAAAAATATATCATTTTTGTTAGGTTTTTTTTGCTAGAATTACCCTGAAGACATGTTTCCCCATTCCCCATGCAGAATGTAACCTTTCTAGAATGACTTTTGCATCATGGCAACATGTTTACCAAACTTTCCCACTCATAATTCATGAAGGACACAAATTTTAACATAAATTGCTTACGCCTTTTGCCGGGAACTTTCCCTTACGTCCTTTTGCCGGGCACACGACAATCTGTTGTAAAGGCCAGTGCTTTAAGATATTCAGAAAGCTCCCCGCCCTCCCCCCCCCACTCCCCGTGCTGCTCCACTTTGGAACTCCCTACATGTACCTGCATCTTACTTTCAATCATCTTGAAATCTACACTGTACTCCAGTTTAAGAGGAATGTGAACTGAAATCCTCTCTCTCTTTAAATTGTCTTCATTTTTGTTGTTGTAGCCTTCTGCCTTAAGTGGCCTTTTGGCCCTGTGTTGGACAATTTTTCGTACATTTTTTTTTTAAATCACGGTGGAATTGGCCCAACACTCAAACCTACGTACTCAAATAATAATTGGTTTGGGGGAAACTGTAGAGGGCGCTCTGTAATGCAAATTGACCGTATTCCCCAAATTACTTCTTCTTTGCATTTCACTATTTCTTTTGGCCTGGTACTCTCATACAAGAAGTAAAACAGGCTCTACAGAGATTTTTTATCAGATAATGTCAAATTCTACCAAAAATGTATTTCGTTGTGTGGGGATTACTCTTGATCAGTGAGTGAAACAAAATGCAAATTTTTAACATGAATAAATAGGGCTTGTAGACTTAACTGTTTGAGTATGTTCAGGTAGAAATGACCCCTGCGTCAACTTAGGATTTACAATGTAAACATTCCCAGGTAAAATGCCTGTAAAGGAATCAACTGGTGTTGAGGTTGGGTGAGGCAGGCAAATCATTAATCAAACGATTGTTTGACAAAATGTTTGTGGAGTACTTGAGCATACACTGTACAATGTGTTTGTTAACAAACAATGTGTGTACATGTATCCTGGGTGTTCTACACTGTACACTGTGAAATAAAAATGGTTTTACTGCATGTACTGTATGACCCCACTCTGGTGAAAATGCAGATCCTTACATTCTGTGGCTGGTCTGCAGACCCTCTGCTGTGGTTACTGTCCGTTTTCTGTGGTAATAGTTAACCTTTTCCTTACCATAGGGGACTTGTGTCGACTTCCCTCATAACCCCTCTTCTTTAATACCATCATGAGGGAACATGGCATGTTTACCATTGGCGACTTTTGACACCCACGCTTACACACAAACTCGAGCCTGAGCATAAAGGTGGTTTGTGATGAAGCTGTAGTTTTGTCCATGTTCACCCTCCATACCCAAACCTACAATGGTTGGAAAAAGAAAGATGGAATCTTTCCAGTGAGAAAGATGGAATCTTTCCAGTGGTTGTAAAAATAGAGAAAGTTGCTTCTGTGCAATCCTTTCAAATGGGAGACTTTTGAGCGGTCCTTTTTTCACGGTTCTTACAAGTAGTACACTCAGAACTACACACGCAATACTGAGCATGTTCGCTTACGCTCAGAACTGTCAAAAAAGACAGTTGTGTCTGCTGCCGCCAGCGTCTCAGAAGTTTCCCAGTGGAACAGAAATGTCTGAAACGCCAAACACTTACGGATCGCTGTGTGGTTGTGTACAAAAAAACAGGTGTTTATGTCAAAACAATAATCGGTAACAAGAGGATAAAGTACTGTTTGGTCTCTTCTGTAATAATTCTGCAGACCGTCTTCTGTGGTTACTCTGATGGATTCGTGTCTGTTGTTAATACTTACTGCAGAACCGTACATATACGGTAGCAGTGGTTACATGTATAATATGAAATAGAAACTGTTTGAAGGGACACTGTGTAGGCAGGAAATATCTGCTTTCTGGCTTTGCACCATGGTCATAAACTGCAAAACTGATCAATAGTGAGGAGTGGGAGAAATTCAGCTGAGGAGAGAGTTCACACACAGGTAAATCTTTTTTAATACAATTTGTACGTTTTTGTGTGATTTGTTTATTTTCTTGAATGAATTTTTGATGGATTCGCCGAGTCGTTTCTGAGTCTTTCTTGCATTTTTGAAATGGGTTCACAGTGTCCTAAAATCGCTAACCAAAAGTAAATTTCTGTTACTAGATTTTTTTTTTATTAAATTGGCTTAATTTTTAGGAGGAAATTTGAAATTGAAAGTATACATATATACACGTACCATCACTGTTTTCACAAAGTGACAATTCTGCAACACAGCCAAATGTCCTGAAAATTTGCTGAAAATGTTAACAGCAATGAGTGTGTCAAGACTTTGTACAAAAACCAAATTTGCCAATTTTTATGTTTTTTTGACACATGCGTCACTTAATAAAAATGGTGACGATATACTTAAAAGGGATTTAAATCTTCAACAGTTTGTGTACTGAAAAGCACCAGACTGCAGTGTTCAGTTGTGGGGTTATTGGTTAAATGCAAAAGACTACTGGACTCTTGGTCAGTGGTCCGATGGGCATTTTGAGCTCTGACTACTTTTTGTTGAAAAAAAGCAGCCAATGTGCAAAACAGGTTGCCACATGGTTGCTTAAAATGTTAACTCTGCTTACACAAAGCGGTGAAGCGTACATTTTTTAGTGTGAAATACAGGTTTGTTGTATGTAAGAAGTTAACCATGTAAATTGTTAGAGGTCAAGTAAAACACCCACACCCCTTGTGCCCGAACCATGCCAACTGAAATATTAAGATAAAAAGATGAAGTGACCTCAAGAGTATACATTTTTTTAATCAGATGCATGTCAGAAGGTGACATTATGAATCATATCGATATTGAGTAAAAGTTAATTCACCATGTTCACAGTAAAAAAAGTCCAATTGCGAAAAATAGTAGGACCACTCTTAACAAGTTGCCACCAGGACGTTTTCATTTTTAAGGATTATTTTTTTCGGAATTGCCAGAATAATTTTTTCTTTGAGAGTATCGCTGGTACAAAGAACCTTGACTTGACCAAGCCAAGGGGAACAGAGATTCTTTTTATAGCACCGGGATTTTTTGTTTTCTTTATTGAGAAATTCATGCACTGTGATTTGCAAAACTTCAGTCGTGAGCAACGGCCGAGGATTGCTAAATCTGATACTAAGGCTGGATCGGGGTTTCACTCCGACTTAACTCCATTGAGCAAGATACAAATGAATAAACGGTGCGCAAAGCCTCTCGATGCCACCTTAAACCTCTTCTTGGAACAAAAGGACAAAGATCTGGAATCCGGGATTACACAATAACCCCCGCATAATGAGCAAAAATCAGCAAAATATTTCAGACCATCTGTCCTCTTTGTGTGGGTGAAACGAAGCGCTGCACGATGAGTGCATACTGTGTGCACACTCCGAAACAAAATGTCCGGGCAACTTTTTGCTCCGGTATTCCGATTTTACACAATGGCGTGTTTAATCGTCGCCTGTTTGCTGGCTCAGACAATATTTGCGTGGATACACGACATCTGGTGTCTACTGGTTAAGGACACAAGTGTCAAGACCGGGACTCTGACCAGAAACACCAGAGCTTGAGACCGATGCACTTTGCCGCTCGGCCACGACACGATTGAACTCTGAAAACATGTGCCTGTTCATTTCATGACGTACATTGCACTCAGTATCTTTCCACCAGACAGACTGTCAGTTCAAATAGAGATGTAAATTTCTTCTTATAGAGGTGCCCAGTAAGGAATTGATCTCTACCCTTCTAGAACAAGAAGTGTATCAGGCATCGACAATTCCACTAATTCATTTTACTTGCATCCTGCAACCCCCACGTACACTGGATAAACTTTCAAAGTCGAATCTACATGTATGTAGTGTCATGTGCATGTTTCAATAACATTCACTCAGACTACAGATTACAGCGTGTGTACATTCACATCTACCTTTGTGGTTTCCTTATTTTATTTAAATTTTATCCTGAAGTCATCTTGAATGGCCTCTTGAAGGGGAAATTTATTTTAAAAAGGGGGGGGGGAAAGAAACTGGCTGATTCACTTTTAACATCTAAGCTGTGGTACATGTACATGTAGCAGACCTGGAATTAACCCACGATACTCTCCATGCCCACAGGATTTTCCCTGGTGCCCTGTGCTTTTGCTGTGGTACCCTTTGCAAAGTTCCAATACAAATTTACGTTTTCCTCGTATACATATACATGTAGGCAGGCATGTGATTTCTTAGGATTTTTTTTCCTAATTCCAGGATTTTCTCAAAATGTCCTACTGCCTTCAAATTTTCTTGAAAGAAGTAAAGCAATCACCAAAGGGAAAAAAGAAATAGTCCACATTGCGTCCGAACCTGTAGCTTTGTATTTCTGGTGATGCACAGAGTCTGTAAACCTCCTGAATTGGTAGAGTTGGGAGGTTCTGGGTCTAGAATAAGGGGGGGGGGGGAACCCAGGCCCAGAAGCCAATTTTTCAGGAGTGTTCACGTTCGTCAAATCTCATCCCTGTACAGTAGAAGTGCCCCCTGACCAGCAGAAAATGGCTGTGCCCCATCAAGAGCGAAGTTCAAGGCCTGAGCTACAATGTAGACAGCACCTTTCCTTTGGGGGAAACTCAGACCATCTATGGCCAACACTTGTTTTTTTCACTCTGGGATTGTTGAGCTCATATGTACAGATTGTCCTTCGTACTCTTCCCTGTCTGCTAAGTTTCTTACCTGTATCTTTCTTCCTGGCCTTGTAGTTGTACAGTCTTTCATTTTTAATCCCCCACAGTGTAAATCTAATGTCAACATATCAATTTACATTACATGTGCCTGTGTGGTTTCCTTTATCCTGTAATTAAAAACTCCAGGTCCGATCCTTCATTCTCATTTAAGGGCAAGAAAAGATTGCCCTCGGTAAATGAATTCATTTGTGAAGGAAACTCAAGGCCTTTTTTCACACTACGATAAGTCTCCGAGTTGGACTTGGGTAGAGTGCTCGATCCGTCGAAACCTACCCTGGTCGGAAGGTGGGTTGAGAGCTCTCGATCTGTTTCAAAAAATTCCAACACGTGACAAAGCCATAGTATGAAGACTCTGGCGTTCATTTTTTATTCAGAAAAACAAAGGACAGATTAAGAACAAAAAATATGCACGGGCAACATTGGCTATTTTAAAAAATAAGTTGGTCGGAGAAATCGTTTAAGAAACCTATCTAAAACTAAAAAGGAAACAGCATATGAACACCAGGAATTAAAAAATAAAACTTGTATAAAAGGCATCTATTTATTGATTGATTGTTTTATTTATTTCGTCTTATTTAGCCAGGGTAACCCCATCAGTTATCTAAGAACAGTTCTCCTTGGGGGCCATGATTATGTCACAAGTAATAAAATACAGAACTACAAAGAACAAATTTACACAATATTAAAAACAAAATGCACAAAAAGGACACTTAAAGTTATTGCCAATTATGTAAATTCTCAAATTCTCCTTAGAAGACAAATTAATAATGGAGTGATGAATAGTTTTAGCATCTTCCGTTTGCAGTGAGAAAATTCATGTCTGCAGGGGGCATGAGTGTTTGGAAAAATGCATTTCATGCTGTCTCTAGTCATTTGCTATGGCGCCCTCTGTTGGCAAGTTTCTGCCATGTACTGTAGAGATAACCAGTAAAGTACATGTACTGCCGTTGTAACAACACAGAGCATAGATAATACCGTAATACTGTGCACATACATGATGTACACTGAACATGGTGTGACTGTGAGCGAGATGCATACATATCGCATAGTACATAGGGCTCGAAATTTACACTGCAGGCCCGAGGCTAATCATTTCAGCATCGGGC
Source organism: Marthasterias glacialis (assembly GCA_911728455.2). Taxonomy (NCBI): domain Eukaryota; kingdom Metazoa; phylum Echinodermata; class Asteroidea; order Forcipulatida; family Asteriidae; genus Marthasterias; species Marthasterias glacialis. The sequence continues at coordinate 1,912,755 of OU452233.1, read as the reverse complement.
CAGTGAACTTATGTCTGGTTATCCAGCAGTCTCGTGTTTTTGTTCAAATGTTGACTTTCAGTCTCATAAACATAGATTTGAATTCTGTTTCAAGAGTATTGAAGAAACCCAGAATAATTATGAGATCTGTTAATCTTCTCGTACTGCTTGTTCAAATTAAAACAGTTTATATGTGAAACTGTGTCAGGTATTTTTTGTCTCATTTAAATTCTGGTCTTGTTAAAAAAAAATTGGTCCATTAATTTGTTTGAGCTTCAAGCCCTGCAGTCTTGTGTATTTTTCACCCAAATCCGAGCCTGATAATGTATTGGACATTGTACATGTGTGTCTGCTGGTCATTGTTACCTAGTTACCTGGGATTGTACATATGTACATGGTGACATGTGTATTATAATTTATAATAAGTGTATGTATGTACAATGTATGCAGGACTTGCGCTTAAGCTTTTTGCAAAGTAGCCCAAGGGGCTAAGTAAATTGTGCAGGTTACTTGCCCCCAGGAAGTTTTTGTTGCCCAAATTTTAAACATATGTATTGTCATAAATGTATCTTCCTGGTACTAATGGTAGCGATCACAACCAGTTCATTATGGTCAAATGAAGTTACACTCACACACTCAAAAATGAATGGGAACTATTGATTGATATTTGAAGTTAAACATCTATGGCATTCTCTTTAAAGGGTGATCCCTGTACTGCCGCTTCCCAGGTTGTATCGTTTACCACTTGGGTGTGATCACTGGTTACATGGCAGTTTCAGGTTGTATGGCTTCTGACTGCCACCCCCGAACAAAGATTGACAAAAAAGGGAAACTGCCAACATTAGGGCTAGATAGCTCAGTTGGTGGAGTGCCGGCATGTTAATCCGGAGGTGGCAGGTTCAAATCCCATTCTAGTCAATTTTGTTTTCACCCTCAAAATTGTATAGTATTTTGACCTGATTGAACCAGATTGATTTGGAAGCACACTCGGCGATCTCCGTAAAACTGGTCTGCAGGTCTGAGGCCAGTTAACCGTTACCACCCCAATCCCTTCAAAATCATACGACATGTTTTGTTGTGTTGGACTGAGGACTGCACTAGTAATCTGATTATGCTTTACATGGAACAGGCATGTACAACAATAATCAGAGTCCAACATGTGTGGATGTTGAGTTACTGCTACATTATGTATATGATGTTGGAGTTTTGTTAGAGTGGGGAAGGATCATCAATCACCATGAGTAATTGAAAAAATTGAAAATAAATTTTCTCCAAATGGTCTGGCTGGCTAGTTCAGTATTAAAAACCATCCCTATTTTAATATGAAATATGGGCTAGCGAAAATAGCTGACGGATTTGTGAAACAACAAGCTTACTGTTCTTGCTGGCTAGTCCTTGAAAATTTAAGGCAAAAGCTACGTACTTGTAACTAAATATTTTGGATGTGCCACTTTGCCAAGATCGTAGACACTCATGGGCGCTTAAAATAGAACAGCAGGAATTCCTGCCTCTCTCGTTTCATTCCAACATTGAAGTTGTGGTGACGTAGTGATAAAAACACGAAGATCATGTGACATACACGTAGAGATAGGATAAACATCATTTTCTTTGTCGTAAACCAAAAGAATTTATGCTGCCAGGGAGACTTTGCTGTTGATTGAAGGCATCTTAAAATCGTTTTTTTTTTTTGGGGGGGGGGGGGCTAAGGCCATGAGATGTCACAAGGCAATTTTTACAGGCAACTTAGAGGCAACCAACTGCACTGCACGCAATACATTCTTCTAGCTGTAACTTACTATCCCCCCCAAAAAATAATGAGAAAACTGAGATGTGAATGGCTTTTCTTCTTGGAGAGATTGCCTGGAACTGGTTGCCTGTAAATTGATTTGTGCGGCATGGCCTCTAGATTTGATCAAATGTTTGTTTGACTCCATGTATTTCTCTTGCTGCATGTACTTTACATGTACATGTAGCTACACCTGTACATGTTCACATGTGAAGGTTAGAAAAAGGCAGAGTTGTACCATAGAGAAAGGGTTGTACGTAGGGCCTACATGTAATACATCATTTGTACTCAAATTACACATCAGAAATTTACCTACATGTACATATACATGTATTTTCATGTACAGCTCTTTGTTAACTTTAAGACATGTCGTTTTGTAAACAACTGTTGTTTCAAAAACAAAATTTGAAGGATATTTTGTTTCTGAAAACCACAATTAAATGTTTCAGACTTGTGCATTAATAAACCTATAATGAAAAGACTCAGCGTTATTCAGAACCGGAAACTATCGTTTTCCCATTCCTTGCATCATCCCATGCCCAAGATTTCCCCCACCCATTGAATTGTCTCGTCCCACCTGACACTTTATTCAGCGTCTGTAATGAGGCAGGTGGCACTGCCTGACATTCTGTAAAAGACACAGCGGCTGTGTGAGTGCTAAAGATGGAGAAGCTCTTCTGAGAAGTCCTTTGGCTGTGGGCCAGACATGGGGGGGAAAAGTCGCTCGCTGCGTAACAAATACATTTGTACTGACTATAAATATGAATATTTGCTTGTGAATGCTACACTCCCAAATTGTTCTCCTTAAATGTATTATAATCATGCCTCTGAATTATGCAAGTTCTCGTAAGGTTTCTTTTCGAAGACAAAATGTACAGAATTTAGTCCTGTACTTTAAGAAGTATGAGGAGAGCCAAAATCATTGGGGAGAGCTCTTTGCTCTCCTCGGAACAAAACCTGACACGTTAGTCTAAAAAAAATTGAACTTAAACATGATTTTATAACTTAGCTGACTGTTTGAAGCATTTGTTAACCTCTGAAAATTCAATGCGCGTATGCCATTGCGGAATACGTCGTATTTTTTGACAGCAAGAGAGCGCAATACTAATTTCATTTTAAAAAGTACAAAAATATTTCAAAACATAAAAATACACATTTTTCAAGCAAATATCTTGCACTGATTGCATTGCAAAATTGTCAATAAAAAAGCCTCAAAAGTTGTATGTTAACTGCTTTATTAGAAGTCTAATTGCATCTGGTTTACCACACTATTTTTATGGTTTGACCCCCTATCTACCCCAAAGGGCGCCCTCTAGCAGTAAAAAAAAAAGGCCTATTGAATTGGCAGATTGTTATATTTCTTACATAAAGAAATTAAACGCCACATCAGTAGTTCATTACCTGCAGTAAATAAACTCTGGGTTTTTCCCACCAATTTTTTAGAAATCCCTTCAAATTTGAAGTGTGGTATTTTTCACACTACCCGCTTCGGGTCTGGAAAATTCTTGCAAGGAAAATTCCATGATTGCTTAATGTTGACTTGAGAAGAAATCTGAATGTCTTGAAGATTTTCTTAACATTTACACAGCATAATGGAATGTACTATATATTTGTCAAAATTTGTCATAGAATTGCAAAACAAATTTCAACATCTTTAATAAAAAAAAAGTCATGTATTTTTTTCCCTCCAGTAATCAGTGATGAATCATGCACTACGTGTACCTGCGTTGAATGTGTACACAAAGTGCGTTTCAAGTAATTGCGTTATCAACATGTATTAAAAAAAAAAAAGGAAACAAATGTTTGGATTGAAAGGTTTAAAATTGAGACGTTTTAATTTTCACGGGTGATTGTCCGCCTGATCACACAAGGCCTGCATTGAGTTCCCATGGGGAAAGTGCTTTAGAAAGGCCACTAGGGAGACACACACGCATGTTTTTTTTAATTTCATGTTTTTATAACTTAGTTAATTTTAAATGTGTTGTAGATTACAGTTTACACTAAATTGATTTAGCCAGTTGGCGGAAATAGTTAAATGTCATTGAGGAATGACGTCCCTCTTTCATATTCGTCAAGCTGCCTCTGTTCTGATTTTCAAAGGACTTTTAAAAACTTACTTTTTGTATCTACTTTATGTATTTATTTGTTTTATGTTCTGTGTTTATTATGTGCAATATTAATGTCTCGTATTATTATTATTATTAAGAGACAATTGAAGTACATGTATCAATGTGAAATAATGTCTTAAATGGTGCACACAACATTGGTAAGGTCGAAAAAATAAATGCTCACAGATTTGCACAAAACTCATTTAAAAATTCGAACAATTGAGGGAATTTCGGATCTATGGTATCTTTCAGTTTTACAGTTAGGTACAACAAGCTGTAGTTTATTAGTTGACCTTAGTTGATAATTCGTATGTAAGTTGTCACTACGAAAAGGGAGCATGTGATCAAACCTATTAAAAGTCGACAAGTTTTTCCCCGAACTTAAGCATGAGATTAGACCTCCGGTACTTTCTAAAGTCAACAAATGGTGCCCTAAAAGGGCTTGTGAGTAGGGTTTTCCATGGTAGGACTAATATTCTTGCCCTGAGATGATACGGCAAACATGTTTCTGGACCTGATGAGCCCAGTTGTGAGTTTCGGTAGGAAATGTCTGGTTTGGGCATTGAGGTAGGCCTATAATGTCAAGAGGTGGTTAGGGGTAGAGTTTATGCATAAACCTGGAAAGAAAAACTGCCCTGATGTTTAAATCAATTTAATTAAAGCCCCAGCTCAACATTGGTAAGAAGAAAAACACAAATGTTCACAGATTTACATCTACTTTACATGGTATAAAGATAATCATGGTAGAAAACTTGTTATAATTTTTAAATAATAACTAAAGTAAGATCCAAAATTAGTTTTCGTCTCAGTGAGACGAAAACTCTGTCTGTAGGAACGCGTACAAAAATGCTGAATGCATTTTTACCGTTTTCTCGCAAGTGAAAGACAGAAATGAGCTGAAATGTTCACAGGTTGGTTTTATTACATATCTCTTGATTTGTGCAAAGAATGGAAACATTTACAGTCAGTTTACTAATGTTGAGCTGGGGCTTTCATACGCCTGCGATTACTAAAAACTTCCCCACAACCGATTGCAGAACGGCTGAAAGGTCCTAACACCTTGTACGTTTACAAAACCTCGTCTCTAAATGCTGGATTTTGCCACCATTTCCTATTTCTGCATGGCTGGGCTCTTGCATTGAAGCACTGCTCATGCCCCCTCATAAATTAACATTCAAATTACATGTACATGCAAGTATGTCTGCCTCCTACAACATTAATGTCAATCTGGAGCGAGTGCGGAGGTGGTGGTTGTTGATGAATGCAAAGCAAAGAGAATGTAATGATTTTTTTTTTGTGTGTGTGTCTACGTGCACATTATTTGGTCATGCACAAGTCTTGGCCGGTACAGCCTGGTTGCAGAATGTGACAGTATTTATGTGACGTCAAACCCTTTCGTCGTCGCATCCTCACCAACATTTATATTATGTGGAACAGGAAACCCAGAGGGCCTCTCATGAAAATAAACACCAAGCTTTCGATTTCAGGGCGTTGCCGAAAAGGAAAAAAAACCAACACGCAAAACATATTGAGACTTGAATTAAAACTAAAGTTCATCCTGGTTATTATGCAAAACTCACCAAGTGTCTCTTCTGTTTTGATTTGGTTTTTGGTTTCACTGAAAAAATGATGATTCTGGAACAGGGAAACTATCTACTCCCCATGTGGTTACACTTTGCTCTGCAGTCAACATAAAATGATCTTAAATTGATTACTAAAGTTCAGCAGTGTTTCATGAAACAGATTGCTTGTTTTCTTACAATTTGTATTTTGGGAATATATATTTTTGGATAAATACTGCTGAGAACTAATCAAGATTTCTGATTGGTTGGTGGTTTCTTTAAATTGTGTCATCATCCAATGGTAAGCATCGAGAGAAATGGATGCCCGAGGAAGCCATCGCCCTGATTGCCTTTTTCTCCCCCCCTCTCTGTCTCTGTCTGTGTCACTACCCTGCACCCGCCTCATGGATCTCGATTCAAGCTCATGCAGACTCCAAGCGCTATAAAATATTCAGCTCAGCTCGAATGATACACGTACAGTGTACAGTAGACAAACCCCTTGTGGGTTGTTGGGCCCTCCGCATGCTCTGTATGCATAACGGCGTGGGGGGATCGGAGAACATCGGCCAAGCAGTTGTTCGTCATCGTCATTAGACTCCATGATCGAGACATCCTCACTGGCGGAACAGAGCACCGGAATAAATCCTTCAAAATAAAAAAACACACATGTACTGTTCCTGATGGAAATTTATTTTTTGATCTGAGGCTTAGCAACAAACAACAACAACTGGTTTTGGGGGGGTTTGGAATTATTTGACGGAGGGAAGCATTTCTGTACTCTACTGGACTGTGAATTGAATCAAGACATTGAGATCTTCGACATTGCCATGAAACCTCTTCTAGATTTCAGCGGCAAAACTAAGGCTTGCTGCGGGGTGACTGATTTGGATGGGTTGAACGTCTTGGCCACATCTCCAGAGAAGGGTAACCTTCTGACACCCACGAGCGCCGACCACGCCCTCTTGACTGTTATAATGATTTTGCACAGGTAATGTAGGGTCTTTGGTGAATTTCAAGGCGGAGACTAGGGCTTTATTTCATGTGTTCTTGTCATTTCCGTTTTTCAACTTAAATGCAGTTTAAATATGAGTTTGAGTTCAAATCCTGCTTGTGAGTGGGGGCGATATTGGTAAAAACAAGCACAATGACCACTGAAAGAAGGCGTTTCTTTGAGTGGTCAGGAAAAAATAATGACTTAAGTGACCGTTATGCTGAAACAGATGATGTCGTTATAATGTGCAAGACTACTGAAATACTGTGATCTATAAGCAATGCTTTATTGTTATAAATCATTTACAACTGTTGGCGCATAATTTCCTTTTGTCGATTTGTCTAATCCCTTAGCACATCTAGACAGCTGGATGAGAAGTTGCCGCCATTTTAACTGCAGTTTCACTTCCTTCTTTGTTGTGACATCCTTCTTTGAATATGTAGTTTCTATATTGTCCTGAAGAGAGCCTTTCATGAACAGTGTGCAGGCCTTGCGCTTAAGCTTTTTGTAAAGTAGCCCAAGGGGCTAGTACACTGTGCATTTTACTTGCCCCCAGGAAGTTTTTGTCGCCCTAATTTTAAACATGTGTTGTCATAAATGTGTCTTCCTGATACTAATGGTATTGATCACAACCATTTTATAGCGGTCAAATGAAGTTACATTCACACACTCAAAAATAAATTAACACATTTCTAAAATGCATTATTCACATCTGAAAAGGAAGAAGTATGAGCATTATAAACAAGTAAGTTGCACAGTTTTTAGTAGCCCACAGGGCAAGTTGAGAAGTGGTGTTTACTAGCCCATAGCAGTTTTTACTAGACAATGTACGCCGGGCTAGTCTGAAGCGTGAGCCCTGATGTGTTTTGCTTTAATGTTTTAGCAGATGACTTGGTACGAACGTTGATGCTTTGAATAGCGCTTGATCTGCGAACCGATGTTTAGACCAATAAAAATCAATTGTTAGATTCTCGTTAACCAATCTCTGAAAATTGATGAGGGAAGTTTTTCATTATTCGTTTTATCATTGTTCTTTAGTTTCCACCCTTGTCAAAATGCATCCTGTCTCAGACCAGTAACTTTCCAGTTGATTTTCTAGGGCTGTGGGTGGCTTCATGGTTTCCTTGTACAGACTCATTTGTTGGAAAACAAGGAATTGTCTGGGAAAAAAAATATTGTCAGCTGACGTTTTGGGACTTTAACGGTCTGTATACGTTTGGTAATGACTCTGAAAATTTATGGCAATAATAACTTACTTGGTAAGAAGTACAGCAGCTTTGGATAGTATAAATGCATTTTGAGAAACGTTTCACTTCGAAGTACTGCAGTTATGGAAAAATATATCACTTTTTATCCCCAAAAATTTGAATCTGAGAAGCCGTAACGCTTCTCAGAATGTGTATTCCAATGACGGATACTTCGGCGTGAACACAACCGCTCCAGATTTTTGGCGATATCTCAAAAACGCTGCCACCTTTTTAAATGAAACTTACACAGATTAGTTTTATGGTATATATCTACAATTATATAAGGCAAATGTACGGTTCCAAAAACCAAAGGTATACTTTGCCTTTAAATTGTAATATTATATGCGTTTTAAAAAATAAATGAGTGACAAATTTCCGTGCATGGCCAAAATTCCTCGCAGTCAACTTTCATCTACGCCATAGGAAGAGGTTTGTTGATGACTTCTCCACCTTTCTCTTCCCGAATTTCGTTAACTGAATTTCAGAGCATGGAGTTGGCAACTCAATTCGATGACTTGGATTGAGGTCACATTTACTTTCCGTCAGTTTAGAGCTAAGCGACCCTGAATTGATTCAGGCCTCGGTAAATTGATTTAAAACTTTGTTCCCAAGGAGGTGGTGTGACGTCATTGTTTTAAAATGATTTGTTGACAATAGAGGTTTGAAAATTTCGCAGTAAATCATTGCAGAGCTGTAGTGTGAACAGCCACCTTAAAAAAAAAAAAAAAAAAAAACCACCTCAAAACAGCAGGCCTGTACATGTATGCTTCGTTCTTGAAAGGGCACCAAGGCATTTTCTCCTTGGTAAAGGGCACCTCCATGATGAAATTATAAATGTCCATTGGCTCATTTCAAGGGCACCAAGGCAATGACCAGGGGCAACGAAGGCAATTGCCTCCGTTGCCTCCGTGAAGAATCAGGTCTGAAGCCACATGGACAAAATACCATATTAGGGACTTTCTTTTGAAGAAAAATATAAGAGTTTTCTCTCAAAAGGTCAAAGACTTGACACTTGTATCGTCTGTGACATCTTCATTTCTTATGAATAAAGAATTCTGAGTGAATTATGAGTTGTGACAACATTCATGTAGTTGTTTTTAAAAGAGTACACAGGTTTACTGTTTCTCAATCAATTTTAGTGACCTTCCAGCTAAGCCATGAAATTTTGGTCAAAAATGATATGAAACTATAACTAATAAACTGTTGTAAACCTGCAGGTACAACCATTTATAAATCTCTTCAGGGAGGAGTGGTGGCTCTGAAAAGAGCCAGTGTGGTCTCTGGGTTTGGAAAAGTACACTCTAATTGTCTTCAGAAGAAACTGAAACTGAATTCAGGAAGATGGCTTGAAAATTGTCTGACAATTCCATATTTCAACTCTTCATCTATTAGGATGTTATTTGGGCCAAATTTCCACTTCACCCACATGACAAGAGCCCTAATATTGCTCTTTCCAAGATTTACCAATTGACCCTCTCCATATTTATATCCAGGATCAGAATGCAATTATGGAATTGTAGAAATTGTACTGCAGTCAGTTCATTTTCACCTGGCATCTTTTTCACCAGTGGCGATTTACATAATAATACGCTGCGGTGACCGAGCACATTATGGGGTCATGGTGCAGTCATGGACAGTCAATAAAGGCAATGTGGAAATTTCCACTGCTGCACTGAAGATAAAGCCTGTACCATTTTCTCCACTAGGGGTGGTGGCATTGTATGATGGACTCAGACACAGTGGCCATGTTTGCTAACTTATTAATTGTAGCTGCAAAGATTAAGTTAGTTTATGAAAACTATATTATTTGTGATAAATATATTTGCTGCCAACTATCTCCAAGGTTTAGTTAAGTGTTCTGTCTCAGTAAGATGGAAATATTTAATAACAACATATTACCCCTCATTCTTCCTGATTGAGTATTCCACCCCTCCAAACCATGAACATGTAGTAGCCCAGGGATTCCCTCCATACCATATGCATTGGAACGCATCATTTCCAGTAATTTCCACCAGTATTTTGAAGCTTTATGAATGGTACTAGGTGTGAAATATACACATTTACACGTCCCTGTTTACAACAGCGCTATAAATTGTCTACAAATTTATTTACTTGCAATTGGAACAGTTGTATATGCTGTAACTGGTCATTTGTGGGGCTTATATTTTGGTCTGTTGTGATATATATCTAGATGACTTCTGGTCATTTCATTTGAACTGAGCGAGCTACACAGTCACCAGGATCGAGTCAAGGATAGTTACATGAGTGGTCAACAAGGCTTTTGTTTTATTTCATAGTCGCCACAAAATTGGTCAGTCACCTGATTTTTCTCGAACGGGTCATATTTCAGAGTGGACAGTCAGCATCATAGCATGAGTTGCCATTGACTGTGGTAGTTGTCACATCCTATGTTGTTAACTCTTTGGACCAGTGCCAGTGACATTCCATCTCGGGGAACAATCCAAGATACCTGTGTGGACATGTGAGACTTGCCTCACAAGATTCCTTGGCTTCTTGACATTCATCCAAATACCTTGGCGACCGAGGACGTGATTTCATCAACTCGGAAAAATTTGAAGGATGAAATTGCCGTGAACTTGAGCAGGAACTAGTGGTTACATTGTAGGCTGCAAGTTCAAAACATTTGGAAACATAATCTGATACTGATAGAAAAGTTGGAACATTTTTGCCGTGTTTCTTGTAAAGAACGTTTAAGCAAAAATGCGTATCCACACGGGTAAAACTAACAAGGATATGTTATATTCTATGTTTTCCAGTACATCGGCTACTGGTGGAGCAATCGATAACAAGATAGAGCAAGCAATGGTGAGTAACTATTTATCTCTTCTGTTTTTGTTTAAAATTTTCATTTTGTGAGTGTCGAATTCTGGGGCTAATTTCATGAAGCTGGTCGGAAGAAATAGTGCATAGCGAATGTTTCTGCTAAGGACAGATTTTGCAGGACACCAGTCACAAACAATACATTACAATGTATTTTGGCTGGTGTACTGTTTCTGCTAAGCAAGATTTATCCGCGGTAAGCAATTAGTTAGGGCTCAACAGCTTTATGAAGTTGGAACTTCATTACAGTGGACCTTTCCCATGAAATATGTCAATTGGACATCGCATGTGCACACTTACATTTTAGTTGGCAAAATTTTAGGAAGAGTGCGCCCTTTTGCATGGGACTGATGGAAGCGTGACGCGTACACGCTTTGTGCGTCTGCTTTGTGCACATTTCAACGGCATTTGCCAACCAACAGGGTCTGTACGCATGCGTGAATGTAATTAGCATTTTTCATGGGAAAGGTCCACTTTGATAGAGATGCTATGTGGTAAACATAAAATTTGCTAAGCATTTATCTAAAATATTGCTTAGCCTCAACAAGTTACCAGTCAAAACACCTTGGCAGTTATGTGTACTTTTTGTGACTGGTTTCCCCACCAATATTTGCTTAGCACATAAATTTGCGGAGTCACTCAACTCAATGAAATTTTGACCTGACACTATAAAGTGCGTGTGAAGTCGCAAAAATTGTTGGGTTTTTTTGTCTCTCTTTTTTTTTTGTAGAGGACACTCCTCTGCAGTGCAAACTGAACGAAATGTTCATAATTTTATCTTGTAAAATTCTTTGAAATCTTGATATTTAGAAAATGAAATTGGAATGGAGAAACCTGTCAGTAAATCTGACTGTTACTCAGCCTGCGGTATCAATCAAGTTATAGTTAAAAAAAAAATCCAGAAAAAAAAAATAGCTCGCCTTTACACTTTTTTAAACAGCTTGTTAAGTGATTTGGTTTCCAGGGAGAGAGAGAAAAAAACAGCTCTGCAGTCTGTTTACAGAAAAAGACAACAGCAAAACATTTCTCAGTATTGAGGTGATCACTGAACTGAAACGTCCGAAGTTGAGGACTTCAACATTGTCGTTCACTTTCAGAAAGTAGAAATTAAAAAACAAAATTGTTGACCTTGATGTCGCCCAGAATAATAAATGAATTTTCTCTGAATTTGTTCTACTCCTCTCATTGACCCTAATCTTTACACTTCCTTGAAGTGTTTACATCGCTGTTTGAAAATATAGGCCTAGCCTGTTTGTGTCCAGTGGGTTTGAACGCTACATTTGAGATAAAAAACAAAAACGAACTCTTCACAGAATTTACTGCTCTTTGAACCAAATCTGTTAAGCGTTGAAGCGTGGCGTCATTAGCTTCATCGATGCTTATGAGTACGTATGTACGCACATGTAGATTCTAATAGTTAATTGAGAAGTTGGTGTTCAAAACATTGTTCTGTGACAAGTCAAATTCGTTTTGCTGTTCTTTCTCTTACTGTAAACAATTCATGCATTGTTGTCTATCCTGAGCATTGTAATCAAATCTTGTGTCAAGCTAATTCTTTTAACCTTCAAAACTGATGTCAGCGCTGTTTGGAAATGAATTGTAAGTAATTGACATGATCACATGTGCAGACAAGTGTGAATGGGGGATCAGCCAAATGAATCAATACAAAGTACATGTTGCTTCAAATCAATCGAACTTTTTTATGACGCTGTAAGACCAACGGGAGGGTTTCTTTTGTTGTGAATGGAGAGAAGACACGTCTGCCTTTTGTCTCCGACCAATCAGAGCTTAGGATATGAACTTGGCTGAACCCCAAACTGACCTTTTTCCTACCCCCCAGAGTGAAAGTAATGGAACTTGTTAACAAGAGATTTGTCTCTTGTCAGTGTCTGTGCTTTGTTTAGCTTGATTAACAGATTAAGGGAACGTGTAAAGTTTTTGTTGCTTTGGTGGCATTTTTCAAAACCCAATTTCCCCCGATTAATAATTATTTTCCTGCTTTCGTTTCATAATTATAACAAAAATCATAATAAGAGGAAGAAGGAGAGTGTAAAAAATGAGAACTCCAAAACTTCACAAATCTTTTATTTTGTTGTTGTTCCGTTGTTTAGTCAAATGTGCACTTTTCGAGCGGACAATTTCCTTGTTAAGTTATTAATCATGGTAAGAATATGTGCATCAACAAAAACAGGAAATGTGTCGGGCTGCAATTGAACAATATTCTCACGCAATTCTTGGCCTTTCATACATACCGGCATTTATGATTGGTGCAGGAGACGGATGCGTTACGCTTTTATCCAATGAGAAGTGACATTGAAGAGTTGGCATTTTCGCTTTACCATGTTTACAGTCATGACAGTGATCACACCACGTCTTCTTGACCAACTTTTTTTTTTCACGGAAATGCTTAATGTTAACGCATGGGAATTTCCATATTGCAAAACACTTGTGTGTACGTGTGCAGTTCACAAACTGGTTGACCTTCAAGTCGATGCTGTCAAGGTAGTCTGGGGACATTTGTACACTGATTGTGTTTACTCAAGTCAACGTGCTGGTACTTATCCAAGCACATTACATGGGCTTCACATTGTACAGCAGAAGGATTTCTGGATTTATCTATCATTAACAGGAAACCCTGTTCACATTTTTATTATATATTTATGAATCGTTGTGTACTTTTGTTCTCCTTTTTAACCTGTCATTTCTACTGAAACTTGTTATCGTAACGATCAAAAATTCCAGTAGAAATGACAGGTTAAAAAGGAGAATGATTCGTTGTTGACTTGGTTTTTTAGTCTGCCGGCTATAGTCTAGTAAGTGGTGTTTTTAAATCGTACAAAAACCAAAGTTGAATTAAAAAACAAATTTATAGTAACTGAAGTGCCCTGACATACAATTTAAAAAAAAAATATCCTCCATACCGATTGATTTCACATACTGAAATAAAAAGTGCTTGACCAAAACAAAAGTACAAGACCCAAACAAAAAAATTATATACCCAAATAAAAAGTGCTAGACAAAAATATTAGACCAAAACAAGATTTTACAGACAAAAGTAAAAGTGCTTGGCCTACACAAAAAATAAATAAATAAATAGATAAAAAGTACTAAACCAGAACAAACATATTATAGACCAAAACAAAAGTGCTAGAGCAACACCTACAGTACAACATGTACGTGTAAGTGCTCTACCAAAGCAAAAGTATTAGACCAAAACAAAAGTGCAAGACCGTAACGGAAATGTGTTTGACCAAAATAAAAGCGCTAGACCAAAATAAAAATGCTAGATGAATGAAAGAAAAAAAACAGGAAAAGAAAACCCAAGAAAAAAAGTGGTATATAAATGATCTGACCTTAGAAGTATTATTTTGGGGGGAGGTTGGAGGAGAGTGGATAATTTGGGAGATGACATGGTTGAGATGAAAGATCTCCTGTTGGTTTTTGTTGAGTCATTCTCGATGTGATGTCATACTCCCCAGCAGTGTCCACTGATTGGTCAGTCTCGGTTTCTACCTCACAGCATGTGCAAGCAAAGCTTGACATCACTCTCAGTGGTTTTATTTGTCCCACCCCTGACGTAAATACACACACACGACTGATGTCAATAATGCATTCCGACAGATTGTTTGTTCCAGACACATACAAGATCGGAAATATTGTCTGCATTAATCTTTCTTTTGAAAGTGAGTAAAATGAGAGACTTTCCGTTTTGGTCAGATGAGAGACACACATTCTAAAAGAAATCCATGATTTATGAATGTGGAAACCGTCAACGTAAAGTGATAATAAAAGCAAACTGTTCAAAAAGATACACATTTTAAATTTTTTTTGGACCGACTAAAAATACATGTCAAACGACCAGAAATGAAGCATAATGGGAGATTAATCTCATTGAGGTTTGTAGGGCTGGTAGTTCACGGAGGTAACAAAGGCAAATGAATGTATTTTTGGCCGCTTGAGGGCACTTTCAACAACGATGTTTTTCCTGGCATCACAATGGAGCTCGGGTTCACGTGATGTCACCAGAGACCTTTTTCTAATGCTGCGTGCACAAACAGACGCTGGAAATCATTCAGCAGACCACGCGCCAGCCATTGAGTTTGTACATGGCCCGCCCAACATAGCCGCGAAATGAACTTTTCCCGGGGTCAAGCAACCTTTCCTGTTTCAACGGCCAAAATAAAAAATAATATTACCAACACTGGAAAAACAAACAATTTGTTTTACATGTTTTGCATCATGTGAATTTGGTTCACACACTCCATCGTGAGGTCAAAAATCCTGCGAATTGCTTTCCATTGCCTCTGGTCATTGCCTTGGTCCCTGTGAAATGTTCCAATAGAAATTTCCAGTTTGCTGATAGAGGTGCCCTTTATCAAGATGAAAATGCCTTGGTGCCCTTGCCCTTTCAAGAATGAAGCAACCAGGCATAACATACATGTACATGAGTTGTGGTGGTTCTGAAAAAACCCGGTTCTCATGAGTTTATTTGTATTATTTTTTATTGCTCGTTTTTTTCTTTGTAGTTTCCATATCACTATGTGCAATGTACATGTACATATTTATATAAGATTGAATATGTTAACCTCTGTACTCCACTTAGACCCCCCCACGCACATGTTATAAAACGTGGTGGTGGTGATTGGTGGGGATTGGGGGGATCTCCTTGTAAAGTTAATCCCCACTGAGACCCTGGGCTAATAGAACATGTCTAGGCCTTGGAAACAACAAGGTCATAATATTGATCTTTTGGATTGTTGACACTGTCCTATGGTCACATGATTACTACACGGAGGGTTGTGTAACAAAATGTACTGAGATCCAAAGGTTGACTGTTATCAATTCATGCCATTGGGTTTGGAGGGGGGGGGGATGTTACAAAAGATTACAAAACCAAAAAGTTGACTGAAACATGTATCTGTTGTTGTTGTTGTTGTTTGTTGTTGTTGTTGTTTGTTGTTGTTGTTGTTTGTTGTTGTTGTTTGTTGTTGTTGTTGTTTGTTGTTGTTGTTTGTTGTTGTTGTTTGTTGTTGTTGTTTGTTGTTGTTGTTGTTTGTTGTTGTTGTTTGTTGTTGTTGTTGTTTGTTGTTGTTGTTTGTTGTTGTTGTTTGTTGTTGTTGTTTGTTGTTGTTGTTGTTTGTTGTTGTTGTTTGTTGTTGTTGTTGTTGTTTGTTGTTGTTGTTGTTTGTTGTTGTTGTTGTTTGTTGTTGTTGTTGTTGTTGTTTGTTGTTGTTGTTGTTGCTGCTGCTGCTGCTGCTGCTGCTGCTGCTGCTGCCGCCGCCGCTGCTGCTGTTGTTGTTGTTGTTGTATATTTTTTTTTGGGGGGGATGCTCAATACACATTGTTTTACCCTAACCAACCCAAATCCTTCAATTTCCTTTTCTCCAAATAGAAAGATTTTGAAGGATAGGTGTTATTAGACTACTGCAGCAGGGAAGGATCCAGAAGGATTTGGGTCATAGTGTGTTTCTGCTGTAGAAGGATTAAGTAGGAACTAGGCTGTAAGGCTGTATTTGACAAAGATGGATTCGTAGATGGATTAGGATCATAATGTGATTTTGCTAAAATGTGACATAGTAGGGATCGGGTCATATGAAATTTGGCGGAAGTGGAAACAGAATTAGCTCACTCACCAAAAATGTTTAAGAAAAAGTATGTAGAAAGATTTGGGTCATATGCCATGTGGATAAAATATACAAGGATTTAGAAGGGTTTGGGCTTTACGGTCTTTTTACCCTCAGCTCTCAGACTGAAGGATATTGTAGTACTTGGACTGTGTGTGAGCAAATGGTCCTAGTTAGTTAGGGTTTATCTGGAGACAACAAGACATATGAACATTTGAGGCATTATGAATAGACAATGAAGTTGTGATGTATTTGAGGAAGGACAAGTCTCAAGTTGGAATTTCAGATTCATTTCAATTGTTCTTGTGAAACAGTTGTCAGGAGGTCTGGGTGCTTGTAGACGGTTGTTTACAAATTCACTTTCAGAGAGTGACAGGGCAAAAACGGCGAACATTTTGAGGTGTTTTGTTGTTGTTGTTGTTGTTGTCAAGTCACGTTGGGTCTCAGAATTGTCGTATGGAGCAGGAGCGTCTGAAGTTGCTCGTACATTGTACAGGTGTATAAATTATTATCGGACGTGGGTGTGTGTTGACATTCTTTTGGTTGAATTGATAGGTGTTCATTGACATGGTGTTATATCCAACCAGCATAGGATCTGCGTAGGTGCCACGGTAGAATTTTTGTCATATTTGGTATCTCCCTTGGTCCTTTACTCAGGCGTGGTATTTACCCCCGAGGCCGATTGCCTCTGTTGCTCTCGTCTTGGCCTTGACTTTTTTTTTATCATCAAAAGCGGAAATTCCAGGTGGATCGGTAACAAGATCCGACAACTTCTATGACTGTGACTTAACAACTCAACTGATAAAGAATATATATATATAATGACAAAAAAAACATTAGTGTATGGGTAAAAACTCAAATAATCTTTATCCCAAATGCAAGAATTAACATCTGTTACACTGATAAACATACCTACATGTGTGTACATTGTTGATCCACGATATACAATTTTGCACCATGGCAACAGATCTGTGTAAATTTTATTATGTGTAGATATTGACAATCCAAATCTGTATTTGCAAATGAGTATTTTTTTTATATTTTACTTACGTATTACCAGGACCTGGTGAAGAGTCATCTGCTGTTTGCCGTCAGGGAAGAGGTGGAGGTCTTGAAGGAGCAGATAAACGAGCTGATGGAGAAGAACGAGCAGCTTCAACGAGAGAACAGCCTCCTACGACAGAGCCAATCCCAGGGTCTAGCTCACCTACCCTACAGCCAGGCCGAGACTCCCCAAGCAAACAGGCATGTCAGCTCGACGGCAACCACCCAGGACCAAGGTGGGTTCCCCAGTATGGCCGGCGGGGCGCCTAGAACGGACGGCTTCACGCAACCACCACCGCCGACAGAGCAGTTTGCCGGAATGCAGGCTGCCGGCGGACCGACGCACGGACAACAGGCACCAAACCAACAGCAGGCTCTCCCGCAGCAGCAAGCAAGCCAGTACGGTCACATCCAACAACAGTCGACGTTGCCGCAACAAACGCCGCACTCGATACCACCACAGCAGACAACGACACAACACGCCCAGCCTCCATCACAGACATGACGACACCACGTGATAAATCCACCTGATGCTTTAAGTTCACCTTTTATTTGAGAAGAAAGCAAAAAAAACTGCAAGCCGTTTTTTAGTTTATCCTTTTCCCTGAAATTGTGCAGTAAAGCGTGACTTTCGTTACAAGTTTCTTGGCTTGAAAGCAAGCGGACTGATTACTGCCTATTGCCAGCATGATGTCATGAACTGAAGACGGGAAGAAAAATGGCGGACAGATAGGAAGTGGAAAATTTTGCAATACTTTGCATGAATGTTGCTGAATGTTGCTGAATGTTAGAGCCTCAATGTTGAAAATTCTTTGGGAAAAGAGCATTGAATACCTCTACATGGAAAGTCTTAATAAACTGACTGTTTAAAGTTATGTTGTATAATTATGAGAAACAGAAAAAAT
This sequence comes from Marthasterias glacialis, assembly GCA_911728455.2. Taxonomy (NCBI): domain Eukaryota; kingdom Metazoa; phylum Echinodermata; class Asteroidea; order Forcipulatida; family Asteriidae; genus Marthasterias; species Marthasterias glacialis. The sequence continues at coordinate 1,894,668 of OU452233.1, read as the reverse complement.
GTGCCAGTGAATCTACCAATTTGTTGCATTGTGGGATGTGTTGATGCCCCTCAAGTCCATTCCAATTTATTCGTTGTGATGAAGGAGGCCCTTTGTGCCGAGAAAAACACAGTCATGGCAGCCTGTCTGGTGCCCTGACTGAAAGGGTGCTTTGTTAAGTGTCAATTTTGAAATGTTACCAGCTATCTTTATGCTGTTACTGTCATTCTGCGGGTGGTCGTTGTGCATCACTATTTTCCCAGTTGTTGAAAGCGGGAGAAACAGCTTCTTCAATGCAGCTTAGGCTATGTCCTAGTTACTGGTTGCGGCTGCAGCTGTGGTTTGATCTTCACTTGAACGAGCATTGAAGATCAGGAGGCCCCTAGCAACAGCCAGAGCCATAGCTGCAGCCGCCAATTCTGAGGTTAAACCTCGTAAATCACTTGGGTCAATTTCATAGAGTTGCTTTGTACCGCTAAATAATGCCTGGCAGTTATTGGTCACCAGCCAAAGTACCTGCCGTAAAATGCCTTTGTAATTGGTTTCCTGCAAGTCTCAGCCGCACTATTAAATTCATAAATCACTTTTATCTCTATGAAATTGCACCCATGACAAAGCTGTGGGCGTGTCCATAGCCATTATTACCAGTCTGTGTTTGTTCATCATGTTATAGACTTTATGCACATGACGTCAGTGGTGTGCCCTCACGCACAAATAGAGGTCAAAAAGCAGGTTGCTTATTCACCTATCATGTGTGGCATGCCTACTTATCTTCACATTTTCCATTGTTTCATTATCGTTTAACCTCTAAGATGGTGGCGTGATGACGTCCGTGCATAGAGTCTATTGTCAGTACAACTTGGGGGCAATTTTCACATAAAAAATTGTCCTTCACCAAGAAAAAAACCCAGTGTCTCTAAACACAAAATCCAAATCCTCTGTTTGTAATGCCCTTAACAATTTAAATACATGTACTCCACCAGCCAGTAGAGGGCAGTATTTATCATCACTCACAGAACACGGAGAATGCTGAGCTCATTGGGAGACTTTTGAGGACACTAGGTGGCAGCGGACTTACCAGGTAAACCCATTGTTCTCGGAAATATGCACATGCTGAGAAACATGCAAACAATGGAAATTTGCCTGGTAAGTCTGCTGCCACCTAGCGTTCCATATTCGCCCATTGACAACTGTGTTTACTGCGCGCACCATTTGTCAATGCCAGCCATGTGACATGCCTGCATGGCAGAATTAACCAGATCAACCAATGGGAAAGCTTTAACTTGCCAGACAGTCAAAATGGCAGCGCCCTTGAATTACCTCAAAGCAAATACGCACAGCCACACAGCATTCTCCTGAATCTAGTTCTATGTCATCGCTACATTCTCGCAATACAGGGAGCAAGACTGGACAGTGATGGGTATGCAGTATCACTAGATTGGGGACACTTGGACCCCCTGGGGAGAAGAGATTACAAACGGGGTATATGAATTATACCTCAAGTGGGATGATTTGGAGGAGGAAACAATCTTTTGCTTCGCAGTGATACTTAATGCAGATAATGAGAAATGCTTTAGGGAGCCTTGTAGGCACTGCTACAAGCGTTTGGACACGGGGCACACTGTATGTAAAGATAGAAAGACGGCCGCAAATTGCCGTTGTCGTTTGTAAATGATAATTACTGAACCTCAAGTGCAACTTAATTGTATGTCATATATTTATCAACGGCAAACTATCTGACTAGACGTAACCGTTGACTGAAGATGTCATAATTGAATTACTTTGTTGGAAAAATGCTCTAGTCAATGACAACTCAAGGATTTTATGCGATCTTGGGCAATCACTTGGACAGAGAATTCTAAACGACCTGTTTGACTGGCAGGCCAATGCCAGAGCAGCTTACAGACTCCCTCCCCCCCAATACTTGGAGCTGGCCAAGGTGTCTGCGCCTCTCTCTGTCCAGAGTCCATGATCGCAGTCCTGGGATGGATTTCACCAAGCGCTAAGGACGATCTGATCAAAAGATTCGAAAAAGAATAAACCAAACTTTATTATAATTAAGCACGCTTAGTTTTGTCCGATCTGTTTTTGATAGTTTAAAAAAAAAAATTTCCAAAGCATTGGTGTGAACTTGTTTTTTAAAACAAATCTTAGCGTTTGGTGAAATTTTATTCTGTTAGGCATAAACAATAGCATGCTTAGCAGAAATTGGTGACCGGCCAAAATGTCACCTGATGTAATGCACATGTGTATTGCATGTACTTATGTAACTGGTCCCCTGCATGTTTTGCAGAAAAATAAAAACTTTTTTGCAGTCAGATTCCCTGTATTAACAAGTACGTTTATAATGCTTACTTTGTAAATGCAGAAAAGATTCCAGGCTATTTTTGAGTTGCTGTTGACTGTTTGGCATAAATATTGTCTATTTTTATGTATATTTTATGGCATGCAATTCGCCATAACTGTTTAATCTTGCATCAGTACACAAATAACTTCTATGTTTGTATATCATGTGTAACAATTTTTTTATTTTATTTTAAATTTATTTATTTATTTTTTTGTTTGTCTTTTATTTTGCTATTATGTGTCTGTTTTTGTTTTTTTTGGTCATTTTCTTTTTTAAGGAGGGGGGGCTGAGCGGGGGAGGTAATCGCTACAATTAACCGTGCAAGTCTATTGTGTATTAAACAATTTCAAGAACCTTGGGCTCTGACCCCCAAAAATTGCGAACTTAAGGGGTCTTAATGTTTGAAAACATGATAGACTTGCACATTCTTCTCCAGGATAAGTTTCCAATACAATTCGTGTTGAATTTCTCATCTCTTTCAGATCTGACATATAGCTGTAGTACTTACATGTGTAATGGAAATTATGAAAATTACGAAAATTACATCAACATCTACAAATTATTCACCAGTAGATTTTCAGAATAACCTACATGTATTTGGGTATACAAACATACATGTTATAACTAGCTGTCCTCTGAATAGAGTAGCTTAAGTCTGTTTGTAGATAATTCAGACACTAATGGCATTTCTTGTTTTGATGAGTGTTTACATATTTCTTGTGTTTACAGCTCCAATCAGGTATAGACCATGTCACCTTGTTTACACAGAATATTCTTCTTTTGTCCAGAGCATTTTCTGGTAGGCAAGATGAGAAACATTACATTTTGTACCCTAACACACATACAATCCAGAATTGTGAAAATAACAGCTGACCCAAGTTTTGAGAGTTACCACGTTTTTTTTTCGTATCAAGAGTTTATCAAATTGTAGTTTGGTTTCCACAAAATTTAAGATTTTATGTAAATCTTCCCCTGAGCTGTGTACAAATTGTGCCTGCAGAAAGTCCATGCTTTGTGGCTCTTTTTGTAAACGTGTGATGTCATAGGTCACATGGTCTATACACACTCTTTGAACTTGAATGCACGAACATGAACATTATGAAGGACAGATCGAAAAAACAAATACCGCAAATTATTTCATGATTATTCCTAACATAATTTTCCAGGTACATGTATTTGCTTTAAAAGGAAAATACAAGGTCTATGAAAAAGACATTTGGTGCTTGATATGTGGCAGGGTGTACCCCGTCTCCTATTGTGTCTTCATTGTGTTCTGGGAATCTCTGGAATTCTTTTGAGGATTTTAGGGGGGGGGTGCTTCTGTACAAGAGGGGAAGAGTGTGGTCGAGTATGGGAACACTTTTGTTTATTTTTTTATTATTATTTTTTTTTTGGGGGGGGGATTCCCTCTGCCACTTTTGGGCATGGTATAAAAAAAAGGAAAGATTTTGAATTGATCTGTTTTTCATAGTGGTGTCTCTGGGATTCTGGAACAGATAGTGTAACATAATTGGAGGGACTACACAAACAAATTTACGCTTCAAATTAAACAGCTTTCTGTCGAAACTTTTTCCAAATATAGATCTGTCACTGTACTCTGAAGACTTGCATATACACATGTAATGTTCTATTTTCTATTTTTTTTTTTCCTTACTTTAATTTGAGCTTCCAAATATTAGTAGATCTTTTGTTGTTCACATTACATATATTTTATTTCATTTTTTATCTGTGTACGTTTTTTTTTCTTCTTTTCAGTATATATACATACTGTGTGCTCACATAAATGCAACGTTAATTGATAATATTAACAATATAAAATTGGTTATGTTGTAATAAGGATGTTGTGTATAAATAACAATTAAAAAGCCTAATTATAAGATATCTTGTAATATGTTGTTTATTGAGGCCAAAGTATTTTCAAGTTCACAAGCTCTTTAAGTGAAGTACACTGTAAACATGCAAGGCTGGTGCTCAACTTCATGGTGGTGGCAAGCACAACAACAAATGCTTAGCACCTTTTCTAAGGATAAATCCGACCACCAGCCAAAATGACTTATTATTAATCCCACTGACTGGTGCCCTGCTTTAACCTAATTTTGTTTTGCTAAGCATTTTTGTTTTTCGCTTGACAACTTCATGGAATTGGACCCTGGTCAGAATCAATAGCTTGGGCTGCGGCTAACATGAGCCAGTCAGCCGCAGCCGTCAGCCATTCATGCTCAGATGCAGCCTTACAAAAGATTATATCATTGTAAATTTTAACTGCTGTTAATTAAACATCTCCGTTACTGGAAATTGTATACTAAAAAAAAAAGAAAAATACAGACAAGTTTTGTTAAAAATGTACTAGCCAAATTTCTGAGTAACCATGAATTTTGTTGAAATATGTAATAATTTCTTTTTCAAACATAACCTCAGCAGCTCAAACTTATCCTTCGAAGATTAAATTGCGACTTTTCTGACTCACGAAACCTTTTAAACTGTATATATATAAATTATCAATAGTACAGTTGTGATCGTTAGCCATCCATCAAGTGGTATGTTCGCGCAGATTAATTCATTCATTTGTTAATGAATATTCATTCATTTGTTAATGAATATTCATTGTTATCAGTGCTCAGGACAGCAGTTGAGAAGTCTCGGACTCATTCCATACCGCTAAGTCAATAATTTTTTCTTCTTTTATTTCTTGATGGATGTTACATATCAGTTCGTTGACTCCATTCATAATTCCCCATCTACAGTGTGCAGCCCTGGTAGGACTGCAGTCTCTGTGACACTACTGCTGTTTCAGTCTCTGTTCAGACTACTTACTAAAACAGTTGTAGTGTAATGGGGGCTACTAACCTGGGCTACAACTTATTTCCCCAAAGTGAACTAAAGTCAATGTTTTTCTTTCAAATTAAAGCTTGGGATTTAACAGTTTAAGTGAAATTAAATTCATGAATAAGTTGCAAACATCAAGCTTTAATTTATCAGCAAAATATTGATTTTCAACTCCCCAAGCGATTTTACTAGGATCCTTCCTCACTCTACCAAAACTAACACCATATGGTAACTCAACACCCAAACTGTTGGACTCTGATTATGGTCGTAAGCTTCAAAAACAATCGATGCAGTTGGATTTTTAATCGTTACGCTGATTAAAGAGTTACATTTGGGAGAAAAATCTTGTTTTTTTTTTCTCTTTGGATTTGTACATTTTGTACGCTCTTGTCGATTCAGACAAAAAAAGTTTGGAGTTGAATGTAGAACACTTGATGTTGATACCCTACCATCAGTGATATGATCTTTTGGCAACTTTGAATATTTTGGAGTCGTAGGGGTTAAAGAACGACGATGTGAACGATTGAGAAATTCACTGCAAACTTATTTAATGCACATAAAATCGATTTAACAATCCACAAATATCGGCGACGATTCCCAAAACTGTATCTTATCTTGAAGTGTGAAATAGAAAAATATTTTATGTTGAACACATACCAAGCATAAGTATGTATATTTAGTGACTAAATATACACAAATTTGCATAAGTGATTTAACTTAATGAGACTATTCAACCAGTAACATTTGAACTTCTATCGGTATATATCGTCAACACCTTTCCATTGTTAACTTAAAAAGCTTTAACCATAATTGCAATTCATTGTTTAAAGGCATAATAAAGAATTCACATGTAAAACATTTATCGTGATCTTCTGGCCTGTGTTTGTTTTGTTTCTCCTGATGTCAGGATTTGTCATTGATCTCCCTTTGAAGAAAACATGTAGCTTCCATTATTTAAGTTTAACCCTGTTAAACCAAGAAATAGGTCGGATATTAATCTTAAATAATAGTCTTATGATATTAATCTTACAATGTTGAAGTCCATCAAAATCAAACGGCAAGCTTTTATCTCATTTGGATGAACTTAATACGACATAAACCAAACCATGATTTGCCAATGAGCTGCGCCAATCTTTTTGTTGGAATGGAAACCAGTTGCTAGTCGTGTCCTTTACATAGCATTTTGGCTGGTAACCCGTTCTGCCGAGAGATATTTTTCTGTTCTTGGGCCTTTTTTAAAACCGCGACTTGGGGTTTGGATTGAAGCCCTGTAAGGAAAGCGCATGTTTTAAAAAAATTACCATTGGTAACCAGTTGCTAGTAGTGAACATTACATAGCATTCTGGCTGGTAACCCGTGCTGCTAAAAAAGAGTTTTCTGTTCTTAATAGACTTATCAGCACTTTCCCCCACGGTGCTCTAAATTAATTAGACCCTGTCTGAATTGGTGGCTACAGCTACCGCGACGGCTATGGCTAGATCGCCGCGTCATCATGCATTGAAATATAGGGTGTCCTTAGCACCAGCTGTAGCCATAACCGCTAATTTGGAAACTGCCTTAGACACCACTGGTTTAATAGACCTTATGCACATGACGTCATTTGAGTAGGGCGCCCTCGTTTAGAGGTCAAAATGAGGTTGTTCATTGGGCAATCCTGTGCGCCGTGCGTACAAATCTCGGCGTTTCCATTGTTACGTCATCAATTTACCTCTAAGATGGCCGCATGATGACGTCAATGCATAAGGTCTATAGCCAAGATTTAAAATCCTTTCCCTGTTGGAATTTGATGGATTTAAAGTCCCTAAACAAAATAACACATTTGGTTAGTAATGTTTTGTAAATTTTAACGAGTCACAATCCAGGTCTCTCTCCAGATTCTAAACTACTCTTGAAATGTTTTCTTTGCATCTGCAAGGTTCACCATATTGCTACACTGTGTATTCAACACTTGTGAAACATAAACACTCAGAGATTTCCTGGTTTGGACTTTGATTTATAAACCTAAAAAGAGACTTTAGTTCCTTACCATCTCCCCATACCTCCCTCTTCCTCCTCAGGGAAACGCAGAAATTGAACCCCCAAACACCAACAGCATAATGAGAGAAATATTGAAATGTTTCTTTGCATCTGCAAGGTTCACCATATTGCTACACTGTATTCAACACATGTGAAACAAATAAACATTCGGAGGTTTCCTGGTTTGGACTTTGATTTATAAACAAAGCAAGACACTTCACCATTTCCCCAGACCTCCCTTTCCCCTCCAAAAATGCAAAATTTCAACCCAAACACCAACAGCATTATAAGAGAAATACCTTAAAACGAAGCCTCATTTTTAAGTCGTCTCCGCATTTCAACTACTGAGTATTTTCATGTCCCAGATGAAGAAAAATACCTCATACAGGCATGGTATTCTTCCTACTTTGGTCTTTTAGAAAAAATTGTGGCAAATTCTGAAGGTTCAATAGTCTGAAGGTTTTAATCCGAAGGTTTGATAGTCCGAACACACAGTTTCCCGTAAGTGAAGGTTCATTTGTCCGAAAAGGAAATTAGGTTTGTTAATCCGAGCATTTGATGTGATAGTCTGAGGGTTCACTTGTCCGAAGGTTCGATAATCCCGAAATGAAAATAAAACAAAGTTCGATAATTATTGAACCTTCGGACATGTCGGACTATTGAGCCTTTGGACTAACAAACCTTCGCACTATCGAGTGGACCCCAGTTAAATAGCCTGAGAAGTCTATTCAAGCCTACACTATATGTACAAGTACGTCAGGCCTTCTACTCCATAAAATGTTCCTACTTTTTTCCCAAGGACCAAATAACATGCTGGGTTAAAGTGCTTTAGCTTCTAAGAAGCATCTACTTATGTGTGTTTGTTCAAGCGTCGATTTCAACAGACAGGATGTTTGTTTGCATCCGCATTGGTTTTGTTTTGCTGATGATGCCGTTGGGTTGGGGGTCGCTTGTTAATTATGGCAGGTTTTGTTTACGCCTTGCGTGTGCCCTCCATCTCGAAAAAGCAACACATGTAAAGAAAATTATAACTACATTGTAAACCATTCAAGGAATTAGCTACAAAACTATGTTATCTATTCAAACATTGAAATACCTTTTACAATGTATTATACCTCTTAATAAACTCTGATCAATTTAACTGCAAGTTTCACACATAAATTTCAAAACGGGGCCAAATTTAATGATGCTGAGAAGCAGAAAATGGTGCTGTGCTAATTTATCTACTGAGCAATAGTTAGCAGGGAACCAGTCACAATATACATAACATGGTGTTTTGGCAGGTAACCTGTTTCTGCATTTGTGAAATTTGGCCCTGGGCCCCAATTTCATAGAGCTGCTTATTAAGCAGAATATAGTACTTAAGTTTTTTTTTGCTGAGCAAAAATAAGCAGGATACCAGTGACAGATTGTTGATGTGTCATGCTCTTTTGGCTGGTAACCTTATTCTGGTAAGCATAACTTTTGTTTTTGCTAATAACTACTTTTTGTGCTTATTGGGACCAGTGGTGGATTTCAAAGCACTAGGACTAGTCTTATCTCGAATTAGGACAAGTTACTAGTTCTAACTTCTAGGACTAGTCATAAGTTAGGACTAGTTTTAAGTTACGACTGGTTTTGTGAAATCCACCCCTGGTCTCATGATCCTTGGAGGGATGGTCTTACAGATTGTTTGTTTTTACCAAAAATGTCCCCCAACTTCCAAACTCACTCTCCACTACACTTCTACTGGCTTTTTTCTTGTGTTTGTACGACACTACGTCTCCTCTCCACCACTTCAGTCGTCCGTAATGTCACACCAAAGATATCCTCATGGTAGCGATTTTCATCCTACGTAAAAAAAATAATAATGAAAAATGGGTCAGATTTTGTATTATAAAAACAAGTGCATACTACATCCGTAAAAAAAAACCTGATTTTTTTTCTTACATGCAAACAATTGTTGATGGCCTCATATTTCGAAGCAGTCTTTCTCAAAGGCTAAATGACAACACAACACACATACAAGTATACTGGAGTAACAGAAGCAGTCAAGTAGAAAGAAGTGGAAAAGAGAGAGGCAGAAAGCAGTCAGAAGATGCAAGTGCTGAACAATGAAGAGGGAGACAAAGGTCTTTTTTGGGGAAAGAGTCTGGTTTAACCACAAGAGGTTGGAAACACAAAAGACAAAGTTAAAGGTGGCAAAAAAAAGGGTCGAAAACCATTAACAAATTCTTGCATTTATACAACAGGTCCGTGTGGTTGGTAAGTAGTTTGCAACAGCTAATTTTATTTTGTTTTGTTTACAATGAAACAAATTTGAATGAGAAACTGATGTTTCCTTGGTGAGGTAGTGAAGTAGTGAAGAAGAAAGCAATGCTAACAGACTATTAGTGACACAAGTTGGCAGCAGACTTACTCGATAAATCCATTGTTTTTCGGAAGTGTGCGCTAGCTCAAAATGTACCCAATAAGTTTGCCGCCAGCGAGGGCTCCAAAGTCCTCCATAAGTACCTCTATGCTGTTGGTAAGTGATGACGTTTTGGAGCCGGAAGTGCAGTGTAACGAATGTTCATGTACATGTATGTATACACTGCACTTCCTGCTTCAAGACGTCATCACTTACCAACAGGATAGAGAGCAGCCAGTGTACAAACCTTGAAGCTGCTGATCCAAGACTTGGCTTCACACAAAGACATGTCCCCATGATCGGCACCGACAGATTCTATCACTTTGGCCACATCGGTTGCCATGGTTACATCTCCGCACACATAGACATGGCCCCTGAATGAGGACAGGGTGTTGTACACCCACTGGGAGTTCTTGCGAAGGAGGTCCTGAACGTAAGTCTTCAAAATAGAAACATTCAAAGTTTGAAGATAACATTTCACTTTCAGTTACTCTTGGCCCAATTTCATAGAGCTGCTGAGGCAGAAAATAAGGCTTGCAATTTTTCTGCTTAGCAAAAAAATAAAGCAGGATACAACCAGTCACAGATGGTACATGTGACATGCTATTTTGACTGGTAACCTTCTTCTGGTAAGCAGAACTTTGTTCCATTATAACAAAGAATAATAATAATAATTTAGGAGGCTAATCATCCTTAATTGCAGCTGAGAAGATGAATTGCGAAGTACGTGGCTACAACATGGTCGAGCCACAGTATGTAAAGGCGCCTTTTGGCAGCCAGCCACATCAACCCATTATAACAATGGAGCACAGCCTGAGATCTAAAGTGTTTGTTTTTTCCGGAGGGAGGAAAACCGGATGGCCTGGAGAAAAATCCTCGTGGCACAGAGGAACCAACGCACAACTCTACTCACATATGGCCTTAGCCGGGAATCGAACCAGGGACACATTGGTGAGAGGCGAGCGCTTTACGCACATGCTACCCATGCCACCCAAAAGGCCCTTGGGTGGATTTCACAAAGCGCTAGGACTAGTCTTATCTCGAGTTAGGACAAGTAACTAGTCCTAACTTATAGGACTAGTCATAAGTTAAGACTAGTCCTATGGTTTTGTGAAATCCACCCCTGGTGAAAGAAATTTTTCCCGAGATTTGAACTTAATATTTTTTTTTTTACTCTGCATCGATATTGTCTGATTTTATGTCAGTGTTTTATAATCACCTTTGGTTCGTTAGGATCTCTGGAATATGCCGTCCAGACACTGCTGAGTGCCCCTTCATTTTTCAGCTTATCCGTCTCAGTCTTGTAGATATCATCTAGATTAGCTCCTCGGCAGCCAAAAAAGAGCGAGATGTCACCTAGTTTGTCTTTCTCCTGAGTGGTGCCTGGGAATTGGTTGCCTACCAAGTCAAATTGACGCTGCTGCCAAAAACTGCGATACGGAGCAATGCCTGCTCCTGGCCCAATTAGGATCATGGGATCAGTTTTGTTTGCTGGCATGTGGAACTTACTGGCCCTAGAATATGAAAAATGTGTTAACGATTATTGTTTTAATTTTGGGGTGAACAAAGAAAAATTGACTAGAACGGGATTTGAACCAGCGACCTTCAGATTAAAGGGGCCGTGTCGTCATGATCGTAGTCCGCCTCTTTCTGGGCCCAGAAACATGAACCCTCACCCAGTTACTGCACGTGCCCGCGTTGACCATCATATCACAAAGGGCGCCATCTTGATTATTCTGTGATGTGACCGCTACTCGCGAGCGTGTGCTTGCAATACCAGGTTGAGTGGTCATAAGCCAGTCTAGCCACAGACTCGCTGTGATCATGACGATACAGCCCCTTTAACGTGCATGGGCTCTACAAACTGAGCTATCTAGCCCTAATATTGGCGGTCTCCCTATTTTGTCAATATCTTTGTTTGGGGTGCCTGTCAGAAGCCACTCAACCTGAAACTGCCATATAACCAGAGATCACACCCAAGTTTACGATGCAACCATAGAGCTATAATATAGCTGCAGGTCAGGGATCACCTTCAAGGGATGTGACTTTTTATTTCAAATATCAAGCAATAAACCACAAGGGAAACTGACTGTATGGGTAAATTTTATTTTTATATGGTTGGTCAGGATTCTTCATAATCCAGCCAATGTCTTGGGCTCAAGCAAAATCAAATTGAAACAAATACTTTACTATTCCCTACTTACTTTCTGATGAAGACTGGTATAGTTGCATACAGTATGGTAGCCTTGAAGCGTTTGTAGAGAGCGACGCGCATGTTGCTGGTTGCATATCGGACCATTCTACAGAGGAAAAAAGGGTCAAGAATTGATGAATGTTTACCCCAGAATATACCGTCAGAAACTTGTTTCTGGTCAGAGTCGCCTAAACATGCCCCGGATTGACTTTAGACAGGAGTAGCCATCCTTTTTTTCCTTCAAAGCAACGTAACCAAACTGAGGCTGAAAGGAAAAAGTAGTCTGGTACCCCGCTAGTATATGAGGAAAATTACTATTCACTCATGCGTCTGTAGACAGGGAACTTGACCAAGATGATAGCAGCTTAATGTAAGACAATACAGGGGATTCCTGACCTTGCTGTTTCACAAATCACGAACGAAATTTAACAATCTGGGTGTAGAGCGGCCACTACATGAAGACCAAAAGTTGTGGACCCTTTTCCAATAACACATTGCGAAAACGGCCTCTCTTAGGCAATCTGTAGAGGGTGCACTGTATTGCAAATTGCCCGTATTGCCTAGATCTTGGCCTTGATGCCCTCTCTTAATCTTTATGCAGACATAGAAAATAAAACAAAACTTTTAGACAGAAATCATCTGACATACCTAGCGAGGGCTCTGAACGTAATTGGACTTGCTGAACTCTCTGATTTTAGTCGTCTCTTTTGAATTTTTGACACATACTCCTGAATGAAAAGTAATCAAAAAGTTACAAAGGTAGTCACGGATAGACATCTAAACAAAAACAATTTGGGGTGACCAAAGACAAATTGACTGTATCGGGATATGAGCCTGCGATCACTGGCTTAACGTACCGATGCTCTACCAACTGAGCTATCCAGCCCTAATGTTGGTGGTCTCCCTAATTTGTCAATATCTTTGTTTGACAAAATAGGGAGACCGCCAACATAAGGGCTGGATAGCTCAGTTGGTTGAGCATCGGTACGTAAGCTGGTGGTCGCAGGTTCAAATCCTGCTCCAGTCAAATTTTCTTTGTTAACCCCCAAATTGCTTAAAAAATTTACCCAGTCAGTCTCCCTTGTGATTTATTTATTTATTTTTTTTAAATTTTTTTATATGAAATTCGCCCATCACAAGGGATATAAACCTGCCCCAATGCGCAGAAACAAGACATGGCGAGATATAAACACAAGTCTCTTCACAGCACAGCAAAGAACAGGGAGGGGTAAATGAATCCGTTGCGAGACAAACATAACTGCCTCTTCCCCTATTTGAAGCAATTGTAGTTAAGTGTCTTGCTCAAGGACACAAGTGTCATGACCGGGATTCAAACCCACATCCTGATGACTTAACCACCAGAAGTCCGATGCACGAAACTGCTCAGCCACATTTTATATCTAAACAAACAAATACAATTTCTTTATAAACTTTGATGAGGAATTTTTACAGAAATTTTTTATAAAATGGACACAAATTTTACCCGGTAAACAAAACCCGGTTTCATGATGTAGTTCATCATCTCTTGGTGGAATACCGAGCACAGATTGCCGGATATTGGAGGTACGATCCACACCCAATCGCCAGGACAACCTCCTCGGATCCTCTGCTCCTTTTCCATGTGCACCATGAAAGACTCCGATGCAGAGTGGTGGTCCGTTATGGTCACTCCGGCTTTCTGAGACAGAATCATTCAAAAGAATACTGGAGATTAGGAACCCTCCTACTGTCTGACCCCTCAACATCACCCACTGTGGTTTTAAATCATAGTATACATTTTTCTATTTCTATACCAGTATTTATCAAAGCCTGTTCAGCATCTCAATAAAGGCGCCTATTGCAGCCAAACATGCCAGAAACACTGGGCGATATCTCTTAGCGATAAGTGTTCTGGGTTCTTTTACATGTATCAACTCTTTCACTACGGAATACAATGTACAGCTGTGATGGAATTGTTTAATGTTTTGTTTATTTCGACCAGCGTATGAAGTAATTCACCGAGCTGTGAGCGGCCCACCGTAGTGAAAGAGTTAATAGATTGTTATACAACACAAGGGACCTACGGCTTTACGACCCACCCGAGGGGTGAAGCAATAATGGTGAAGTGTCTTACTTAAGGACACAAAGTGTCAAGGCCGAGTCCCGAACCCACACTCTGCTGATCAGAAACACCAGAGATTGAGTCCTGGTGCCCTTAACTGCTTGGCCATGTAGGCATTTTAGTATTTACGATCTTTCCACTCCATTTTGTAAGGATTGCATAGTAGCAAGGATTTTTACCACCACTGGAAAAACCTGATCTTCTCTTTCCAATCATTGTAAACTTGGCTATAGATGATGAACCTGGACAAAACTAAAGCCTTAGGCCTATACTAAACGGCCATTTTGTTTGGCTAGAGTACTTTTTGTGTGGAATCTACTGAAGTGGCTCATGCATAAAAGGATGGGGTGTGACTAGGTGCAGTCAACTAAAGTCGCCTATGCTAAGGCAAAGGTTAAGCAGTTGTTTCCAACAACAATTTAAAAGACGACTGTCATATATTACCTGAAAGCTGTGCAGCACGGCACAGTTGGCCTCCAGCATGGCCCAATCCTTCCACAGTGTTGCATTACTGTTTGTCTTCAGACCCATCTTTATGGCAAAAGTCTGTTCAGAGAAAAAAAAATTGATACTTCTTTTCTAAATTACTGACAGGAATGGTCCACCATTGGCTTTCAAGATTTATTTGATTAAAAACGACATATTCATTTTTTAATACTAGAGATTGTTCTCACTTTTGCAAGAATTTTTTTATATTTCCAGTCTTCTAGACAGGTAGAGTTAGACTGAAACAAAAAAATACAACAAATTCGTTTAAGGGGGAGTCTGATTTTTGCTCTATAATTATTTTCCTTGAAAGGGGATTTTTCAAGTTTCTTCTAACCCCTACAGTCACAAATCCTTCTGTATCCAATTGCCAAGCTGAAGGATTTAGAAGGACTGGAGCCAGTAGCCCCAAACAACAATTTCTTGTTACAGGCTCAGGCATTTCAATCTTATCCAAGTTCAAACAATTTGGTGTGGAGTGAAATAGGAGAAGATGATATAATGGGAGGATTAAGGCCACATGCCAGCCAGACTGCCTAGTCTTAGCACTTACCTCCAGTAGGTTGTACCTATTAGAATCACAGAGGTTCCTGCAGCCGATCTCGCTGCTCATGTACCAGCCATTAAAGGGGCATGCGGGGAACTCAAGTCCGCCAACATCCAGCAGGAGATTGGCCACACCTGGCACTGCATACCACTTCAACCCCAGATCGGCAAACCAGTCGTACCTATAGTAAAACAAAACACGTCCCAAAGTTTAATGAATACTTCCCTGCTATCACTTAAAGTGTGTTCAACAACTGTATTTAATAAAAATTAAAAACAAACAGCATAGTAGTTTTGTTCAACAGCTGATGACATATTTCTGGAAAAAATAAAATTAGCTGTTGCAAACTGCTTACCAACCACAAGGTCCTGTCGTATCTTTGCAAACGTTTGTTAATGGCCTCACGTTTTGAACCGAGCAGAGTCTTTATCAAAGGCTAAAAATGAAACTATTCTTTTTAGCCTTTTGAGAAAGACTCTCCTAGAGTCGAAATGTGAGGCCATTAACAAAATATTTCTGGGTGACAAACTTCACACATACGAATACATTAAGTTTCATATCTCTCATGGAATGCTTTGCTTCGACTCCTGTCGATAGTTGGTTCCAGTTGGTTTTCTTTCCTCCAGTTATTTACAATAAGTAGGCCTATAGACCTTTCCATTGTTGATAAGCAAACCTTGCTGGTTGGCATGGACGGCCAAATGTAGCAAAACGTTCAAGTCTTGTTGACAGACGTTGTGACCAAATTCAACATTTTTGCAACTTTATATTTAAAGAAAATACATCCCATTATTGGTTGGTTTGTTTCCAACAAATTTTGAAAATATTTTGAATAATTTTGTAACATTTTTGCAAACTGTGATTATCTGTTTTTGCTTTGCATTGACGGCTCCCCGTAGTTTTTCCATCTTGGTTGGCAAAAACTCGGGCTGTGACGTTGCTTAAGAAAGGCCTATACGTAAACATTACACAGGAACAAAAATAAGAAGTTATCTTTTAATCTTACTCGGGGTGACAAAGATCCACTTGGAGAGCTAACTCCTTTGGGATATCAAAATATTCTGGTTCCTGTTGCCCATTGGCTTGAAGAACCAGAGGCAGGATGTCAAATCGACCACCTGGCCCCTTCCAGCCAAGACTTTGACATATCTGTGAACATAAAATATTAACAGGGTTTTGAACAAAGAATCAACAAGGCTTTGAGTTAACAAGGTTTCAACATCAATTTTGGGGTGAACAAAGAAAAATTGACTGGACCGGGATTTGAATCTGCGAGCACCAGCTTAATGTACTGACGCTAAAATATACCAACTGAGCTATCCACTCCAGCCCTAGTGACATTTTTGGAAACATTAGTAATGTTTCCAAAAAATTTTTAATGGCCTCACATTTCGACCTAGACCTAGACCCAGTAACTGGGGCCGGGGCGCTGTACTCCTTTTTTGAGATTTTGACATTATCGGTCATACGACCGATGATGGAGCCCCGATGATGCCAAAAACTTAATATTGACCTTAAGCGTCTGACGTCATGAGTCCTAGAGTTGTGTACAAAAGCGCCCACAATGAGGTCAAAACGGCCGTAAGTTTACTGTAGGAAAACGGCTGTGCATACCCTCTATTTGTGTGACATGATTGGAGTTGGAATTTGGCGGGCGATTTTTCATTTATGACCTGTTACTGTTACACCGGATGTTTAGTGGCAAAGAAAGTCCTTTTAAAAAGAAAATCACTACAGATAATATGGAGAATTAACAAGAAATCAAACCTTTGCAGACGACAGATTTTACCCTGAAGGGCGCGGCCATCTTGCATTATTTTTGTAATTATCAACAGAGGGCGGTAATACCAGAAACATGCGGAAACACAAGAATACATAGAGGGCGCTCTTTTTTAAAAGGCGGACTTTTTGATAGCGTGCGTGGATGTGCGTGGATGTGCGTGGATTGTCCGGCGCGCGGCACAAACGACCCATATTCCAACTGTGCTAACAACATTTCCAGCAAAAGAGGGAATGAAAGAAATGAAAGATGGGGAGATAGTCGATCAACATCAACTCAAAGAGACGAAGGAAGGAAAGGAAGGGGAAGGTAAGAAGAGATTTATCGCTCCGTTTTTCCCACGTGTATTTTATCCATACTTGTATTGTAAGCAGCGCCGTAACTAGGGTAAAATTTTATGGGGGCACAAGGGGGTGCACCATTTTTCCTAGGGGGCACTTTTGGCCAATTAAAACTGTAGTTTCCGTTTGTATTTTTCTTAATTAAACAAGCCTCTTTGCAGTGTTTTCTGACGTGTTGACGTAAAACAAAATACATTGTGTGTGAAATAAAAATAGTTCAAAAAACATCGAAATTACAACGTAAATGCTCATAAAGTGTAACATTTTATTCTGGTAATTTTTAATCTCAAAAGTCTAGATTTCAAATAGGGGGGCACCCGGGGGGGAGGGGGGGGGGCACGGACTTGTAAGTTGTTGTAAGGTGTCGTCGTGATCGTGTAGACTGTAAGAATTGTAATAGCGGAGACTTGATAATATGCTGTAGTGTACTGTAACTTGTACATGTAACTCAAGATGGCTACCTTTTAATAATCCTCAGCACATGTGTTGATTGGACAAGTGTTACCACATGGTGGCGCTATAACAGTTACATGCAATAATGAACATAGATTATTACATCTCCCCTTTTAAGCACTGATAAGTGAAAGTAAATGTAAAATTTCTCCAACAAGTAAATTTTCCACATCAAAATCAGTAAACAAAACTTTTCCGATTTGCTTACTCTCTCTTTCCCAACTCCAATTTAAATTTTAAATTGAAAGTATTGAGCCAGTGTTTTTTTTTTTTTTTTTTTTTTTTTTTTTTTAACACAAGAAATTCCAAACCAAGGAAATTTCTACCCAGGTATACTACGTTTTGTAAACAAAATAATTAATACACAAGCCTTAACACATTTCCTCATGGGGCTGTGGATGCAATCTGATTATGTTTTGTTTAAGTAACAGTTCTGGTAGGTTTTACAGTTCCGTGTTCACAAAGTTCAGTGTTCACAAGTTCCGTGTTAATTCACAAGCCTACTTAGTGACATAGTCCTGTAAGTATGCTGGGGGTTTTATGGCGCGACTGGACCGACGAGTGAATGCGGTTGGAATTTGAGGGGTTTGTGCTGTGCTTTGTTCAGTTGGTGGTGGAATATCTAAGTCCAAGTCAATTGGGGTATGGAGAGATTTTCTCAAATCTCTTCTATTTCGACGGTAGGTTACTCCGTCAGGCGTTTGTATGATAAATGACCGTGGTGTAGATGCATCTGCAACAACCGATGCTTGTTTCCACTTGTTGCTATCTCGCAAAATAACTGGTTCTCCTGCTTTGAACGATGGTAGGCTTTTGGCTCCCTGATCATAGTACAGTTTTTGCTGTTGTTGTTTGTCATGTATCTTAGTTGGTATATCATTAATCGTTTGCGGCTGGAGAAGTTTCGGGGACGTCGGAAAACGTGTTTGAGTGCGTCTCCCGAAAAACAACTGGGCAGGTGAGGGTAGTCCATCGCGGGGGGTGTTACGAAGATCCAGTAGGGCGAGGTATGGGTCAACTTTATCCATTTTTGCTTTAGCAAGTAGTCGTTTCACAATTTGGACTGCTTTTTCAGCACGACCGTTTGATTGCGGATAGTGAGGCGATGACGTTGTGTGTTTGATTTTATAGTCATCCACGAATGTACGAAATTCGCTTGAGGCAAACTGCGGGCCATTATCAGAAATCAGCTGATCAGGTATGCCATAACGAGCGAACTGCTGCTTACAGTTATGGATGATTGCAGAAGATTTGGTGGAGGTCAATTTGCAGATTTCAATGTAATTGGAATAGTAATCCACTAACACGAGGTAATGGTCTGTGCCCAGTTCACACAGATCTGCGCCTATTTTCTGCCATGGTCGTAGTGGTATTTCATGTGCAATCATTGGCTCTTTTTGGTTCTTGCTTTGGTGTGCACAACAAATTTCACAGCGTGCAACCATGTCACTGATCTGAGCTGACATCCCTGGCCAGTACATAATGTCTCTTGCTAGTCTCTTTGATTTCTCGATTCCCTGGTGGCTTTCATGAATTTTTCTAAGCATCATTAGTCGAAGTTTCGAGGGAACAACAACTTTGTCAGCTTTAAAGATAATTCCCTCTTCGACGGTGAGTTGATCACGAATATCCCAATATGAACGTAAGTCAGGGGCTATTTGCGATTTAAGTTCGGGCCAGCCAGTGTGGATTGTTTTCCGTAACTCAGTCATGATGGGATCCTTCCCACTTTCCGACTGAAGTTCTGCGATTCTCGTAAGTGACATAGGCAAACATGTCACCATGCATATCGGAATCGTGCTGTCATCATCTTCAACAGCTTCAGGTAGAAAATTTTTACTGAGTGCGTCTGCTATCACAAGCTCTTTTCCTCGTCTGTAGGCAACATCCATATCGTATTTCTGAATCCTTAGCAACATACGCTGTAAACGTGGTGGAGTTTCAGCTAGCGGCTTTTTCATGATTGATTCCAATGGCTTGTGATCTGTTTCCACATGAAATTTATGACCAAAGAGATATTGGTGAAATTTTTCACATCCAAATGCAATTGCCAACAGTTCTTTCTCAATTTGGGCATAACGTTGTTGCGACAGTGTTAGCGAACGCGATGCATATGCTACTGGCTTGTCGTTTTGAAGCAAAACAGCTCCAAGTCCATCTTTGGAGGCATCGGAACTGAGAGTAATCGGCTTATTTACGTCAAAATACTGAAGCACTGGTGCTTCGGTGATTAAACTTTTCAGTTCGCTAAAAGCATTGTCTTGCTCTGGTCCCCAGTGCCAGAGTATGTCTTTTTCAAGTAGTTTTCGCAGGGGTGCTGTGACAGTAGACAAGTTTGGGATAAATTTTGCGACATAATTTATCATTCCCATGAAGCGTTGCAGTTCAGTTTTGTTTGTTGGCTCTGTCATGCCTCGGATTGCTTCTATCTTATGGGGATCCGGCTTTACCCCATCAGCAGTCAATTTGTGGCCAATGTATGTGACCTCATTGACTTTAAACCTGCATTTGGCTGGATTCAACTTGATGTTGCTGTCTTGCACGCGTTGAAGTACTTTTTCAAGTCTGGCATCATGCTGTTCAGCATTCACTCCCCAGACAAGAATATCATCCATGATAACTTCGACTCCTTCTAAATCTTCAAAGATTTGGCTCATGGTGCGTTGGAATATTTCGGGTGCTGAGTTTATTCCAAACGGCATACGTGTACATGTATACCTGTATCGGCCATACGGGGTATTAAATGTACAGAGATGTGAGCTCTCATCATCTAGTTGTATTTGCCAGTACCCGCAATTGGCGTCAAGGGTGCTAAATACTTTAGCATTCGGAGTGCGAGAGATGACTTCATCAATTGTTTGCATAGGGTAGTGCTCTCGTTGAATAGCATTGTTCAAATCCTTGGGGTCCAGACAAATGCGTACTTTGTCACTGTTTTTCTTGGCTACGACCACCATGCTATTTACCCATTCTGTGGGCTGACTCTGCTTTATTATGACACCAAGTTTCTCCATTCGGTGCAGTTCTGTTTTAACCTTCTTTCGAAGTGCCACAGGCACTCTGCGAGGTGCGTGTACTACAGGTTTAGCATTTTCCTTTAGATGGATGTGTTGTTCGCCTTCCAAACATCCAAGGCCGGTGAATACATCATACTTTGCCAGCACATCATTGTTGACGTGGCTTTCAAGGGTCTCAATACGCTTAATGAGGCCTAATCGCTCACAAGCCTGTAAGCCAAGCAAGGGCTGTACTTTTTTTTGCATTATTTGGAAATCAATGGCAAAATATTTGTCTTTGTACTCACAAAGTAGTGATGTCTTTCCAATGGGCTTGATCTGTTCTCCAGAATATGTGATCAGTCTAGCTTTGGAACAGTTTACATCAGCATGAAGCTTGCGTTGTACCGATTCAGGAATGACATTGCATTGGGCTCCTGTGTCAAGTTTGAAGCGAACTGTGTGTTGTCCAATTTTCAAGTCAACTGTCCAATCATCAGCGCTCTTGGTGGATGACTGGACTGCGTTCACGAAGAAATCAGAGTCTGATTCACTTGATTCTTCGAGGTTGTGGACCTTCCAGGGTCGCGACTTTGAGTTTGCCTTTGCTTTTGTGGTGGTTCGTGACATGCAAACTGACGAAAAGTGGTTGTTCTTTCCACATTTGGAACAGCATTTTCCGTATGCTGGGCATTTTCCTGCGTCATGTGATGTCCCACAGTATTTGCAAGATTTGATAAACTGCTTCGTTCGACTCTGTGATGCTTTTCCATGCTTCGCCGCTTGATATTTGCCTTTGCCATCAGGCTTGAGTGTGTGCACTGTCTTCTCTGAAATAGCTGAAGCATTCTGTTCAGTGATTTTTCCCATTTGAGTTTTGCTTGATTGGGCTGCCCTGCAGATTTCGAGTGCTCTTTGTAGGGTAAGCTTTCTTTCTCGAAGCAGTCTTGCACGAGTTGCATCATCAGAAATGCCAACAACTAACCAATCCTTGATTAAACTTTCTGTCAGATCTCCAAATTCACAATGCTTTGATTGCACTTTGAGATCTGTGACATACTGATCAATTGTCTCTTCTGGCTGTTGGAATCGTGTGTTGAACAGATGTCGTTCATAAGTGACATTACGCTGAGGCTCAAAATGGTCTGAATATTTCTTGAGAAGTGTCTCCAATTTGTCTTTGTCTTCCCCATCCTCGAATGTAAAAGTGTTATACACTTCTAAGGCTTCAACACCAATCACATGCAATAGTGTTGCACATCGAACATTGGCTGGTTTATCATTCATTCCAGAGGCTATCATATATAACTGAAACCGCTGTTGCCACTTACGCCAGTTCTCAGCCATGTTGCCTGTCATGATCAATGACTCTGGGGGCTTCATTCCATCCATTTTGGTAGATTGATTTCTTCTGACACCATGTAAGAATTGTAATAGCGGAGACTTGATAATATGCTGTAGTGTACTGTAACTTGTACATGTAACTCAAGATGGCTACCTTTTAATAATCCTCAGCACATGTGTTGATTGGACAAGTGTTACCACATGGTGGCGCTATAACAGTTACATGCAATAATGAACATAGATTATTACATAGACTGTGTGTAGAACGATTGGGCGGATCTAGCCCTGTACCTGTACCACATAGTCGGCAAAGCATCCTTGTGGAAGCACCATACCAACTTGTGAGACTTGTTGCAGCTACTAACACTACTTTACTTACCAAGCCAGAAACACCGGGGCGAACCCCTTCTCTTAGCGATTAGTGTTTCTTTGCCCTTCTATGTGCGATGATAGATATTGATACAACACATAGGACCTACAGCTTTACATCCCATCCGAAGGATGAAGCAATAATGGTTAAGTGGAAACAAGTGTCAAGACCAGGACTCAAGCCAACACTCTGGTGATCAAAATCAACCGAGCTTGAGTCGTGCCCTTGACCGCTCAGACACAATAAATGGAACGCCATGGAGACTGACGTCCTATCAGGTCTATGGCGGTCCACAATAGCTAGATGACATTGAAACCATTCATTGTTTATTCGGGCGTAATTGTTTAAAATTAACGGTTTACCTTGGTGAATTCCACGCTATAGACGGGTCCCCAACGACCGAGCCATCGGGTTGTTCATATCCAGCGTATTTGATTAGGAGGGGGTTCCAGACTCGAAAGTCGTGCTGTCCGTCCGTTCGTTTATGAAAGACTGTAATAGCCGATCTGTTGCAATTAAGGATAAGAAATCACAGGGAAAACATGAAATGAGTGTGCCTTCAGATCTCAAAGGCCTCAATTCCTTTGCTTTATCGGAAAATTAAAGGGAGACTTTGGGACGCTAGGTGGCAGCAGACTTACCAGGTAAACTACCATTGTTTGCGTGGTTCTGAGCATGCGCAAATTTCTGAGAATAATGGATTTACCAGGTATAAGTCTGCTGCCACCTAGTGTCCTCAAAAGTCTCCCATCAGTAGCTTCAGACGTTTTGAGGCTTACATGTGGTCGGTGTATCGATATTATAATTGTTTTTCGTTTACAGTTTCGGTTTCACACCTATACATTGTACATTAAAAT
The DNA here is from genome assembly GCA_911728455.2 of Marthasterias glacialis. NCBI lineage: Eukaryota > Metazoa > Echinodermata > Asteroidea > Forcipulatida > Asteriidae > Marthasterias > Marthasterias glacialis. Next base: position 1,871,642 of record OU452233.1, on the reverse strand, counting down.
TTGTAAACGTACATTTTACAACTTGGTTTTGCCACCTTTCTTTTCAGAACCACCATGACTCACATAGAAGCATCCCTTTTACACGTTACAACACTGCGTCTCGTGGGTGGTACGCTTTTATTTGCAGCGGAATGCGTTGTTTAGCGTAGCGCGCTTATTATGTCGTTGACCCCGTCGAGCCACATACGGCCCTCCCAGAGTACTCTGCATCGGGTCGAGGTGGCAATTCAGATCCGTGTACTCGGTTGCGCACTTCTGGCCATGATTATTTGCGATTTTTGCATGTTTTTGCTTATAGCTCATAGTGGTACGCTAACTGAACCCAAGGGACCTTCAGTAGTACGCGTAGTGTAACACCAGGTAGCACAGTGTTTTGAGTGGATATCATTCGCTCTCTGGGCATGCCAGATGTCTCCTGAGGACCTTCAAGAAGAATACAGAAATTTTTGCGCATAATTAAGCGTATTCATTTGAAAAGCGTACCACCCATGTATTCGAATGCAAAATGCGAACAATTGCCTCGTAGGGGTTTACCAAAAACCTGACTAGACTGTATCCCCTCCATGCCACGCAACATTTCAAATCCTACATGTAACTCACTAATGATGAAGACTTTACAATCACTGAAAATGCTCTCACCGTATGTTTCCATTGTTCGTGGCGTAGGCCAAGTGACTGCACAGAACTGAGAACATTTCAAAAGCAGTTTTCACATCACGAACATCGAAAAGCTGTTTGAAAAAACGAATAATAAATCGGGGGAAAAAAATAAAAATAAAAAATCAGATTACAGAATTATAAACGAGTAGGCCTACATGAAATACAGGGGCGGATCCAGGGGATGTTAGGGGCGCACGCCCGCCTATTGTTCCTTGCGGGGAAAAAATCAAGATATCATCCCGCCCACTTCCAATGAAAAATAAACTTTTGACATTATTATACAATGTTCACGTGCCTTCAATCATCATTTGCTGCTTGATTGGTAGCAGAGGGCGTGGCTTGGTTCTTCATCTCTTGAACAAGCCCGGTGTCGTGTTCCTGTTCGTTTTGCGTTCCCGGTGCACTAACTTTCGCGTCATTTTCGACGCCATTCGGGACCTCGGTTGTAGCTTGCTGGGAGTCTTCCATGATTATGGATGTTTAATGTAAAGCTGTGTTTATCTGGTGGTGATGATTGTGTCCTGATGTGGTCTGGCAGCTCGGTGGCGGTTGGGGCGACTAGTCACAAGTGCCGTTTTTGTTTCGGACGGTGGGTTTCTGGTCAGTTGCTTGCTCAATGACTTTGTCATTGAACGGTTGCATAAATGACAAAATTTTGATACAGTGCAGTTAATTTGCATCATAACTACCTTGCTCAAACTATAACCAAGTTCCTTTTAACCCAGATAGCTGGACTCTGTCATTGGTCCTTTGTCCATTTCCCCAGGCACGGACAATTTTGTGCTACCCAATCGAGGCTTTTGCATTTTATTTCCCATGCGGTAGTTAAATAAAAACTAGAAATGAATAAGTGACGGGACCCCCACATTATCTCACGCCCATCAGCCATGTTCAAACAATTTTTGCATACATTTGTATTTTGTGTCTTAATGCTAATGTGTCATAATGCGAATGTTTTTGTATGTTTTTCGTTTTGAAACAGCATACATATGTCAAAATTCGTTCAGAAGAAAACAACGAAACTGTGTATAATCATTAATAAATAATAACAAATTCTTTCGGCAACAATCGGGCCATACAACGTCAGGGGCGTATCCGGTGTGGGGGCGTGAGGGGCGCAAGGCCCGCTATTTTTCCTTCCGATAAAAAAATCAAGTATCATCCCGCCCACTTGCAATGAGAAATAAACTTTCGACATTATACTACAATGTTCACTGTAATGTCAAACAATAAGAGGCGGGTAAAAAAACCGATGTCAACCCATAATAATAAGGGCAGCAGCAACCTGTGATTGTCGGTAATCTCTGATTTGCCACTGCTAGTGCAAAGTGTCTGGAAGCTTGCCATGCCAATCAGGGGCATTTGAGAGCCCCGGACCCCATGCTGTTAGGACTTCGCGCTACGTGCTTGCAGTCGCCACAACTTGCCTTCAGTCATCATTTACTGCTTGCTCAGTAAATTTCACACCCCCCCCCCCCCCCCCGTTTGGAAAACCCTGGATCTGCCCCTGAACGTGATTATTCGAATTTACCATGTGGCCGCACAATGTTTGTCGTTTTACTTTTGGAATAATATTTGCTGGTGTGAAGGGTTTTAAAATCTAAAATCAAATCGTCCAGAGTGTGCAGCACGCTGACGCTCGTGTGTTAAATATTAGACTTTGTGTTTTTCAAAGACGTGTTGCTGTCGTGTCGCCAGCGCGCTCTGTTGATGGGAAATTCGTTTGGGTTGGGAGGGTGCGGTGGGGTGAACCTTTTTTGAAATGATAGTGGCCCCCATTGGGCGCAGTTTGGTTGGGGGGGGGGGGGGGTATTGATCCCGTTGCTCCAACGTCACACACGGCCTCTGCTGCCACGCTCGCCATTTTGGGAGTCCACTCGACGTAAACGTGTAAACGTCGCTTCGCCTTAAATGCGCACTACACTGTGTAACACACAGGGACATTGCCTCCCAAGATGACACAGCCAGATTATTGTGATGTTATCATCGTCAGTTGAATAGGTCGTATTTTTGACAGCAAGAGGGCGCGAAACTAATTCCATTTTGAAAGTACAAACATTTTTCAAAACATCAAAAATACAAAAAATGCATTTCCAAGTAAATATCCTTACGCCAATTACATTGTAAAACTGCCAACCAAAAAACGCTAAAAAGTTAAAAGTTGAAAGTAATCTAAATTGCTTTATTGCAAGTCTAATTGCATCAGGTTTACCACACTATTTCTATGGTTTGACCCCAAAGGGCGCCCTCTTGCAGTCAAAAGTAAGGACTATAGGGTCAACATCCAACAGTTTGTGCAAGCCAAGTAGGTGCTCACGTATTGTGCCCACAATAACCTCAAAAGGCTGATGGGACAGAACGAAATTTAGCGGATATTATAATAAAGCTCGGTTCATACTTCTTCATGCGAATTAAAACGAGAAGCAATTTTTGACACCATTCTCAACGCGGGCAGTTTAGCAAGTTGCCCATGTGGGCAACGCTTGTGAAACATTCTCTGCGAATAATGTAGAGTTGTGTAATCGGTTTCGCATGAACCGGGCCTGAAAGGAAGATTATCTGGCAATATCAGTTCCTTGCTGAGTTGCAATTTTTGAAGGTGTAATATGAAAATTAACATTCAAAAGACAGCAACAAGAAAATATCAAAACGACTAAAATCTCACTTAATAATCTTTATTTTATCTTTCCAAATGCATCTTTTTAAAATGCATTATATACATTTATTTAAGTGGAACACGTCAATATGTTACAATTACAATTATCTTTGCATTCACATTAACAATTAAAAACTTCTCACTTCGTTACTAGAGATACTTAGGTATGGTTTGCAAATTAATGACAAGTGGAATTCTTGTACCCGCCGATGATCCAATTTTATAAAATGTACTAAGCTAAAACAACCTTTGCTTAACATGTAAAAAAGGATACCATCAAGATGTAGTCTAATGTACCTTTGTTTGACTGGTTCCACAGTAAACAGTAAGCGATGTTTTCTGCTCAACAACTTCACGAAATCGGGCACTGTTCTCAGGATTTGGTTCATAAAACAAGGCAGTTGACATATTTGTTTGTCAAAGTCCCCAATCTCAGTAATGATAACCCCTGGACATAAAAAGGTACCAGACTAGTTCACTGTTAGCCTCAGTGTGGATGTGCGGACTTATCGGAAGTAAAACAGGATACCTACAACTCTGCCATGATAAAAAATATAGATAATGTATATTTATTTGAAAGATTTTAGCTGCTTTCCATACGAAGTCACATACAAAGTGAATTCTTCAAATAGCCCAAAATTGTCCAAGACATACTTTAGTAATGCTGTTGAATATTGAAAATGAATAAACACAATAGTTACCAGTGAAATAATTTTTAACCACCGTCAGAAGAATTCTTAAAGTATGTTTAGTACTATGTAGTAGTTTGAAAACAAAGTAAAGTACCGTTTAAAATAATAACAAATCAGTTTGAAATTGTTTAACAACCTGAGCACCAAAGAACACATTTTCAGTATTAAAACAAAAATAAACCATAATTATTGTATTAAAATCTCTATAGCTGTATTCACGATCTGAGTAAGTAAATATATTAAGTCAAATACATATATATTCTTTTAATAACATGAGCTTGTTGATACTACATTTTCAAAATTTCCAAAAACATTATTCCACCTTGCATAAATGTTACAACCAGTCACCAAGAATAGAATATTTTTACAGTTTAGGACACGCAAGACAATAACGTGAACCATTTTTCTACCGTCACGTCAGCAGTTTTTCCAATGGTTGTCCAACGTGTGAACATACAAACAGACTCACACTGAAAATAATTTGAGTAATTTAGTAATATTGACTTTTAATTACTCTCAAAATTCAATAAAAAAAGAACGGAAAAGGTAGGTAACTTTTTTCCATCCATTTTTGAGGGAAATTTGAGGGCGATTTAAAAAATATACGTACATTAAACAAAAAAGAATTCACCCAAATTGTTTTCAGTATAAGCCTGCAAGTACGTCCATGTTGAAACACTTTTGGTTTTTTTCGGTACCTTTAAAAAGTTACAAACATTGGAAAAACTGCTTTGTGGAAGATGCAAAGTGGCCCCCTGTATTGTGTTTCTTGTCTTATATTAACTTAATTTGCAATCCAGTGATTGATACCCTAAGGAAATGGGAGACTTTCGGGCAAAACTAGATGGCAGCAGACTGGGCGGGTAAATCCACTATTCTTGAAACTATGGACATGCTCAGAATATGCTCAGAACCAAAGATCATAGAGCGCCAAAGGCGCAAGACATACAACTCAGGCTGAAATGTAAAATCCCACTGGATGCCATTTCAGCAAGTAACTCTTTTGATACAATTGATCAGTGCAGTTTAGTGCACACAATGACCAACGGGAAGCAACGCATTCACTTGCTGAAATGAAACCCATGCCTACTTCACATTCCAATAATAAATAGAGCTCCAGTTCACCCATCTTGAGCCTTCGGCGCTCTATAATCTTTGCTCAGAACCACTTTAGAGCAATGGCAAATCACTGGGAATGTCTGCTGCCACCTAGCGTCTCGAAGTCTCCCATGGTCGATAGAATCTATAGTTCCTTTTTTTCATAGACATGATCATAATATAAAACGTTGAGATAATTAATTGTAAACACATAATTAAATGCATCCTCCAAAAAAAAAACTTCAGTAAGTTCAGTTTACTTCAAACTAATCTATTTAGAAATATTTCATCCATCTAAAATGTGCATCGGTAAACAGATTTGACTTCAGCCTCTGAAAGCTGTGTTTTCAATTCTTAGATTGAATAAATTAAATATTTTTGAAAATCAAATCGGAAATAAAACTGCTTGAAGATGCACCACATTTTCTCTTTCAATGGAATTTTCAGACCTATTTTTCCCCCTCTCGGCTTGACATGTGCTGTATTGTATTTTATTTTTTAAAGAGTTCTACTTTGAAACATTTTTTCTAATTAGTATTTAGTGAAATGTTTCATTTTCAAGTATTATACCTCAGTAAAATTACATTGGAATTGAAACCCGCCCTTTGCCGACAAAAACGTTGGGTCTACACTTTTAATAAGATACCCAAGATTAGCTGTTTAAAAAACTTGTCGTCATTTAACCAACCTCATTCCCAGGGGTGATCGATCTCACCGTGCCTTTTTTCACATCATGTCTGGCAGCTTGCTCATAACCCCTGGAATTGGTTAATCAAAATGTGCCAGTATATGGCACATTTTAATTAGTGCTGTGGCGGAACCACTCTATGTGTGCGCTCAAGTATGGTAACCTGCAAAAGAGGCATGAAGTCAAACAGCAACTGGTCCCCTCTCATATTTCTTTGATTTTGTACGCAGTTTTGGGTGATCGTGTAAAAATATGATTCATTTGACGTGGAATTGCATCAAAACACTTCCATTTTGACACGGCGCGTACTAGGCCACCTACAAGAGCTTGAAAGCTTTTAACAAGTGTTCGCGCAAAGCAGTTACTTTTTTGAGCCAATCAGCGTTGATTTTCAGTACATCCCTACCATGGGTTAGTGACGAGAGGTATCGATACGGCGCGCTGCCCACGGTAGCGAGATAACCAAGGAGAAAGGACATAGTTTACAATCATGTGGATAAAATCTGTAAGTTGGGAGAAGTGGTGGTTCTGAAAAGTATCGCATTTGAGATAGTATCAACGTTTCGAACAGTATACTCTGCCCTTCTTCAGGCTGTCATCTGCAAGCTCATTTCTTATTGTACGTACACCTTGCAGAAATAGCTTCAAGTCTTACTGATGACTTCAACCAACTTTAAGAACACAGCTGGTTCTGCCAATGACAGTGACAATGTGTATGATTATGATAATGCAAAGAGCATGGAAGAGGGCAATGACATCTTATATGATTATGGAGACAGCAGTGACAAGATGACATGGCTATGGTGACAGTGACAAATACTTAGTATTCTGACAATGACAATGCTGCTGACAATGACAATGCTTAGGTTTATAATTGCAATACAATGCTGATTATTCCTGATATTTGGAACTGTGGTCTGGCTTAACAACTCTTCACGAATGACACTTACTATTATCATCAGTATGACAATGACATTATTCATGACAGTAAAAATGCTGAAAAGGACAACAATGCCAATTGGAACAGCAAGTATGACAAAGACACTCACGATAGGAAAAAGGTTGACAAGTTTAAAAACCACATTTCCCCGTTAAACCCAATGGGAGACTGTTGAGATTCTGGCGGCAGCAGACACAACAGTCCCTTTTGACAGTTCTGGGCGTGCACGCACATGCTCAGTATTGGATGCGTAGTTCTGAGCACACGTAAAACTGGTGAGAACTGCGACTGTCCAAAAGTCTCCCATTGTATCAACACACTACATTCAAGTCATACACTTTTTATGATGCGTTCAAACAGACTCAGAGGGCTGGAGTCTACATTGAGGGTCAGCCAGCTATGGTCAAGCACCGCTCTGAAGAGGTCACCCACTGTCCACTGTCTGGACTCTGTCTCATCAACCACCCGTTGTAGCTATTCAAAGAAAGACAAAGTATTGTTAGCCTGAAAGTTCATCTGTGTTGGTAGTTACCCATAAAAAAGGTATTGTTATTAGTTGTGATGGCCAGCTCAGACAGGTACCCTATAATAAGCTCAGTCAGGTACCCTATAATAAAGATAAGGCCTCATCCTCAGTAAGTACTTCACTTGTAAACCACAAGGGAAACTGACTGGGTAAATTTTAAGATCAATTTTGGGGTGAACAACGAAAAAAGTCACTGTGCTGCCGCTCTATGGTTGTATCGTATATAAGGGGGTGTGATCCCTGGCTACACAGCAATAACCAGTTGAATGACTTCTGACTGGCACCCATGAATAAAGATATCGACAAAATAGGGAGACGGCCAACAGTAGGGCAGGATAGCTCAGTTGGTAGAGCGTTGGTACGTAAAGCCGGTGGTTGCAGGTTCAAATCCTGCTCCAGTCAATTTTTCTTTGTTAACCCCAAATTTCACTTTCTCTGTGTATAAAGCAAGGACTATTTCGTCGTGTGCCTAGCAAAAGGCCTTACGTCCTTTTGTCGGGAACATAAAGTAGTTCGTCCCAGTAACAAAAGGATGTAAGCAACAAAATGGCCCCTGACATGAAAAAATATGTCATTTTGTTAGTTTTTGGGCTAAAATTACCCTGAAGACATGTTTCCCCATGCAGAATTTATCCTTTCTAAAATGACTTTTGCATGGCAACAAATTTACCAAACTTTCCCGCTCATAAATCTTGAAACACAAATTTTAACATAAATTGCTTATGTCCTTTCACCGGGAAATTTCCCTTACGTCCTTTTGCCGGGCACACGACGATTTAAGACAAAAGATTGCAAGAAGACTGTATGCCATGTAAAACTGGTAATTCTTACCCTGGAGACACGCTCGTCACCAAATGTGTAGTAGATCATCCGCTGGGAACCAGCCTGGGAAGCAGCCATCCACTGAATTAAGGACTTGAGTTGTGGGTCACCACCGAATGCACCACAACCCCAGTTACCGGTGGAGATCGGCCTGTGACCGGTCAGGGATACTACGGAATGAGAGAGAAAGGACTGCTGTAAAGGCCCTCTAAACACAAGCTTACATCTTGTCGACAGGATTAACCAACAAAAAAATAACTGATTTCTTGACATGATTTGAACTACGTAGCAGTCTAACAACAAGGATGCTGTTGAATACAGATATTGACTTCTGTATCTGCCAGCTTAAAAAGTGTGTTGTGTTTATTTAAATCCGCTCACCTTCTTCTTGGTCTATTGCTCCTCTCTCCTTAAGTACTTTTGAGAGACACTGCTTGGCCTGGTTCAAGATAGATTCGGCTGTAGCTGATGCAAACTCATCGAGGGTTGAAATTCTACTCTTAAGTAGATCAACTCCTTTTGGATCGGAGGGAGTACCATGCCCTTCTTCGGGAAGGATGGGACGAGATTCAACGTTCATTCTGTTCCCCCCTTGGGAAATAGGAAGATGCAGATGCTCCTCTCGGTAGACTTTGAGGGCAGCCTCGATGATGGAGTTTGCTAGGTTTGTTGCCATGCAGATTAGATCCTGCTCTGAAGGTTGACGAGAAGGACGTCCTTGGATTAAAGCATGCTCCTCGTACTCGGACTGTTCACAAGAAGCATTCTTTTCAGTTGGTGGGTGAGGTGGGTTGGATTCAGCTTCTGGTTCAGGATCATCAGTGTGTTCAGCCTCTGACCATGGTTTTCCAAAGAGCCGAACGAATACATCAGATATCACTTCGTTCGCCTGCTTCCCGGCAAGAGAATCAATAGAATTAACCTGAATCAATGCACCGTCAAGGACTTGTGATTGACTGCTGCGACGTTGCAGTTCTATAGTGAAGTCGGCAAAGTCTTCCTTCTGTTTCTTAGCAGACTTTTCCTCTGCCTCCGCCATGCGCTTGATCTCCTGTGCAAAGAAAGCAAGGTTTTCCTCTGTTCGGCTCGGTCGTTTCCCCATTGGGTCAATGTTAGCGATCTTGAGGAGATCCTCAGTGAAGCAGTCCATGCTGGACCTGTTGGAGCTATTTGGTATGGAGCTCCTGGCACTGGACCTCCGGGAGCTGGAACTACTTGTTGTCTGAGCACTGCCTCCAAGCAGCCTTACCGATTCCGGTAATGTCCTAGCAACAAGTTGTTCGGCACACTCCCGAATGCGTGCCTCTCGAGATTGGCTACTCTCTGTCCCGGATGAGTCAGCCGAGAGCCTCTTGTCTCCATCGTACTGGGGCTCTTCAATCGCTGGCTGTTCTGAAATAGTCACCAAGGACTTTTCAAGGGACTGTGGTGCTTGCAGGCAGGCATCAAGTGAAATTGGTGATGTTGGGGAAGGTGGGGGTGTGCCAGGATCTGTGGTGTTCTGATTCCCGCTCGCCCCTCCTACTATCGGCCTTCCCTGTAGGGACTCTTGGAATATCTGGCCTATGAACTTTTCAGCAAAGCTGTCTGCAGTTCTGGCACTCGGAATTGCTCCATGATGTTGATCATTCAGCCGTTCGCTTTGAAGTGTATTTCCATTTCTAATATCTTCCTCAGTGAGTGGGAAGTAGCTTCTAGCTTCAGTCCTGTCTTTATCACTTCCATCTTTCATTTGGACAGCAGGGTGAGAGACTTCATCAATAAGTTCCCCAGTGTCCTTGGGGGATGGCTGAGACATATCATGGATCATGTTGTTAAGCTCCTCAAAGGCTGAGGCAATGATATCCTCAACAAAGGTGTCCACACTGAAATTGGCAACTCTCAGATGAACATATTCAGAGCAAGAGCTGCTGCTCAGATCAGCGCTGGTAAGATTCTCAAAGGATCCTGAAGGATCTCTCGACGGGAATGTTGCCGAATGAACTTCACTCAAATCATCAAGGGAATCCCCTGAGCTTGTCGTATGAATACCAGACGAAATGTTAAAATGCTTCTGCAAAGCTCCCAGCGCATCTTGTAAGATGTCACCAGCCAGGATATCAGCTGAGAAAGGTTGATTTGGGTGCCTTTGCCTGTACAAAACATCGCCGTCGCCGTTGAGTTTGACGAAGCTGTCCGACGATGGACAGGATGTGGATGAAATCAAACTAAAGTCCCCCAGGGAGTCCTTGCTGCTACGGGAGTCCCTTCTTTGAGACATCGGCGTTACTTGGGAGTCATTCTTAAAAGGTGTGATGGCTTGTGTGGGTGTAGCCCCTTCCTCATCTGCGTTTTCAATTGCATCATTTGGTACCATATCGGCGGTTTGTAAAGTAGCACCAATTTCATTTCCGTTGTTCTCATGCATACCATGAATCTCTCTTTTGTTACGGCGATCTTGCATGTTTTTTTGATTAATTGTTGCCTCATCCGTGCTCAATAAAGTACCAATATTCTGTACACCTGTACTTATGTGTGTGCTTTGTCCACTTGAATACACTGTTGCGATCTTATTGTTAACTGCCTCCTCTGTACTATGTAGAGTAGCACCAAACTCGTTGCTGGTCCACATTTTTCTTTCGGTATCCCCACATGGCTTGCTGGTGCTTTTATGATCACTTTTAATGACTCCAATGGCATCTTGTATGGCACAGCTGACCAGACTTCTAGCCTGACACTGCAGATTCTCATTACTCTGACCTTCTGAATGCTTCCCCCTCCCAGAATCCGTCCCTGAGTTATTATCCAGGATCCCCTCTGCGACTGAAAGACCATTTTCTTGCAACTTCCCAGCTTGAGGCTCATCTTGTTTGATGAGCAATCCAGGCTGGGATTCCCTCAGGGCCTTATCGACAAGTCCACCAGCGAAGTCTTCCAGCGGACCTGCCGACAGCCCTAACACGCTTTTCTGCAGTGGTCCACTTTCATCACGTGGTGTTGATGCATTGGACACTGTGAGTACAGTGCTGAGAGAGTTGTGGCTAGACTCATCTCGGGTAAGACTGAGCGACGGAAAGGTACCGGTGGCGTCCTTGACGGCGATGTCAGTGATGGCACGACTAAGGGAGCCACTGTAACTCTGGAGGTTGGAGTTGCATGAAGACTTTCCTGGAAAAAGTTGAAAAAAAGAAAAGAGATTGTTCACCCTGAATATAATAAATACTTGAATGAAAATTGGGCGCTATCAACTACTGATGGGTCAAATAGTTGTATTTCGCATCTTAATAGTAATAATAATTTCGGGGGCTTATCATCCTTACTGGCAGCTGAGAACTTGAATTGTAAAGGATGCGGCTACATTGTGTTCGAGCCACAAGCATGCAAGGGTAGCCAGCCTTTGGTAACCAGCCACAGTGACCAGTGTATGACCACGGCGCACAGCCACAGATTGAAAGTGCTTGATTTTTCCAGAGGAAGGAAAACCGGAGGGCCCAGAGAAAAACCCTTGTGGCATAGAAGAGAACCAATACACCTAACTCACACATGGCTCTAGCCAGGAATCGAACCAGGGCCACAGTGGTGAGAGGCGAGTTGTTTTATGCACTAGCGCCACCCATGCCATCCTCATCATCTTCCCATGTTTCAGGCAATTCTCATTGTTTGGAACCACTCTTAAATTGTTTTCTCACATGTATCTTGTTCCCCCAAAATAGTGGGACAAGCAAGTAGGGTGACTCACTGCACTTGCTCAAGAGGTTGTTTAGCACGCTTGGCTCAACAGTGCTCTTTCTGGCCTGATTGCTTGAAAGGGCAAGGGCACCAAGGCAGTTTCTTCTTGATAAAGGGCACAATGATGAGGAAATTGTACGTTTGTACTGGAACATTTAAAGGGCACCAAGGCAATCATGATCAGGGGCACTGGAGGGAATTGCCTCCGTTGCCTCCTTGCAGTATCAGGCCTGCTTGTATGAACTCCTTTAAATTTGTACCACCGCAACTCACTTTAATTTTTCACATGTAAATAAAATAAATTGTTATTTAAATTATTTTTAACAAACATTGTACCATTCCTGAACAGTGGACTAAAACACTCACGGCTATGATCGTCTCCAGAAGACGCTGTATCAAAAGTTCCATCTGTCGAGATCAAGGATTGGTCGAGTGCATCCTGGTAGCTGCCGCTGTCTGCCTCACCCTGGCCAATAGAAAGACTTCTCCTGTGGGATTTCGGGTAGCAGAATCCGGTGAAGGCCTTGTTCAGTTCACGCAGGATGTGTTCCGTTTTGAATTGGTTTTGTAGATAGCCGGACCACGGCATTGCATCAATTGCAATCAGTGTGTTTGCAAAACTACCTGTAGTGTCCTTCTGCAAAAACAGACATAATAAGAAGAAGAAGAAGAAGAAGAAGAAGAAGAAACAGTTCTTGTATAGTGCATAATACAGTGAAGACTCTATATGCTTCTGTAACTAAAAAGACAAGTATTAAGTTGAACTTTGTTCTAGCCTGGCGCAGTTTTTGAGATGGTTGGGAAGAGAGTTCCATAGTTTTGGTGCTGCATATCGGAAGGCACGTTGACCATATGATTTTGCGTGGACTGGATAAGGAGTAAGAAGACGCTGAGAACTGTAACAAAGTTTTCGTGGTGGATGATACTCCTGTATTAATTCCTGGAGACAGACTGATGCTCATCCATGTTTGCATTTGTGGACGAGTGTTAGGAATGTGAAGATTATTAGTGATTAAACAGGGCCCAATTTCATAGAGCTGCTCAAGCAGAAAATATTGCTGAAATATTTTCTGCTAAGCAGAAATGAGCAAGAAACCAGTCACAAATTGTACACCTGACATGATATTTTGACCGGTAACCTTATTCTGGTAAGCATAATTTTTTGTGCTTAGCTACTTTTTGTGCTTAAGCAGCTCTATGAAATTGGGCCCAGGTAGCCAGTGGAGATTGCAAAGGACTGGAGAAATGGGTTCAAGTGATCGGGTTCTAGTGATAAGGGGGAACATAAAGGGAAATTTTCAGAAAGTAACCCCCCCTTCTCTTGGAAACATTTTCCAGCAATGTGACCAACCATTTGAAACTGTTCAACTTACACTGCTTGTAGTGTATTGTGGCACAACTGTGCAAAGAACTGTGCACCTGTGTGTGCTGTGTCTATTCATCACATGATATCATACTGCATCCAGGCTTGCATAGTTTATCAATCATTCAAAGCCACAGTGGATGAGATGGAATGGTCAGGAAGTAGGAGGGTTGACCGTGTACTGTGTATGCATTCATCACAGGATATCATATTGCAGGCTCGCATAGTTTATAAATCATTCAAAGCCAGAGTTGATGAGATATTGAATGGTCAGAGAGTAGGAGGGTTGAAGGAATGGTTAAATGCACATCACTGGCCTCATGAGGAGAACATCCATTTAACTCAGTGGGAATTCCACTGAAACAGGTGCATGAATATTCATGTCCATAGTGTAAGAATACTTGCTTGTCTTTCACATTTTTACATAGTTATTTGTCATCTTATAATGCATCTTGATATTTAAGGAGTACTCAGAAGTATAAAATGTCATTCTTGTACTCAATTCAATTCAATTCAGTTTTCAATTCAATACAACAATTTAGGTGAGGAATACAAGATTAAGCACTTGGAGAAATCTACGATTATGATCAAAGACAAAATAACAATAGAGGGTGAAAATTATGGAGCTGTTTATAGTAAGCAGGGGCTTGTAGAGAACAGTTTCAAGGCTGGTTTATAGTTGGATAATAATCTGAGCCTTTTCATTGCAGTCTATGGTTGCCGAGGCGTCAGCGTCGACTATAAACTGCATCGCGGCGACCAACTATAAACCCGCCTTTACAGACAGTAGACAATAATTACACAAACAAACGTAAAGGGGAGAACAAGGCAAGCTACAAAGACGAGAGACGGGACAATCAAGACAGAGACAAAAAGAATAATGACAGTATAATTAAATACATTCTAATATACATGTACCAAGTCAGATAGTAAAAGATGATAATAATAATGGACCGACTGATGAGTGTTGCTAGGGCATGTAGGGAGAGCAAGCTATTTTTTTTTATTATTTTTTTTATGGATGTCACCAGACACACAAGGCCAGTAAGCCACTCGACGTGTGGGCTACAAATCAATTGTTTTTTTCCAGGGGCCGTTGCCACCTACTCCTGGGGCTGAAACAGGGTAATCCCCTTTACAGTCCGTAAGGATGTACATGCGGGCTTGGGTATCATCCATCAGAAGCCTGGCTGGTAGAGCAGAAGGCTCTACCTCCCCAACTTTTACACAACTTTTTAGCTATGTTACATATTGAGAGAGGAGTGCACGTTTGAATTGTATTAGGACTTGAAATGGGCCACAAAGTACATTGTTCTAATTTCACTGTCAACGGTATTCCAGAGACGGAGACCATGAAAACAAAGAGTAGAAATGGAATACATGGTGCGGGTGAACAGAACATACAACATGTACAAGTTGTGGAGTGTCGTGGCCGAGCCAGACTCAAGTTCTGGTGTTGTTGGCAGCAGAGTGTGGGTTCGAACCCCGGTCGCCGCACTTGTGTCTTTGAGCAAGATACTTTACCATAATTGCTTTGTTCTTCGGATGGGACATTAAGCCGCAAGTCCCGTGTACTAGGATAGGTAGTGCACGTAAAAGAACCCAGAACACTTATCGTGGAAGAGTAGGGGTTCACCCCAGTGTTTCTGGTTCGCATGGCAAGCATCCTTATCTACAGGTTTCCTCAGGCTTGAGAGCTACATTGATTAAGTTCACTTATGAGGCATCTTTGGTTTCATTACCAGAAATACATAATAATAATAATAATAATAATAGTTGAGTAATTATGCGTATCTTGAACTGAGGAGAGCAAAGAAGAGAAACATTTTTGGACAAGATTGTCCGTAAATTTGAACCGAAATGTGACACTGGTAAGGGACTCAAGGAGGCAACAGCTTTTGGTGATCAGCATTGGTTTTATTCTGCAAAAGAGACGAAGACAGTATCAGTCATGCACCTTCGTCTATATCAAAATGAGTAGTCATCAACAAAATATTTACAAATCTCGCTCTAATTACTATTTAACAGAACACAGAAAGATGTATCAAAATTTATAGTAAATGGTTAACATTTATAAGCAAACTAATACTTAATAGTAAAACGTAAGAAAGTACATAGGATCGACATAATGAATAATCTTCAGCAAGCGATCACATGACAGCAATGGTCATGCGGCCCTGCAAAAACTCTGTGCCTCCTAGAGTCCCTAACCAGTGTCACTTAAAGATCCTAGTATGGAATTTATTTAAGTCACTGACAGTGAGGGCATGTAGCCTTGCAAATACTCACCTTCCCTCTGTCTCTAAAATCCCCACAAAATGTCAGTGTGCTGCTGTAACCACTGCATTCTGAAAACTGTTCAAATCCTGTGACGACAACAGCCTCGTTGTCCTGTAGGCTCTCCATGAGTAGAAGACAACCGAGCAGCTCTGGGCACGTGCAGAAGCGTATTTCCTCCTGGATGCGACCAGAGCCTAGGGTACCCCCGCCGATGAACTGGTTGGCGAAGTCAACCTGTGGGGTTCGGGGAGTCATTCCAAAAAAGTTAATTGTATCAGGCCTTGATCTTAACCGAGGCCACCGAGGCCATTGGCCTCATGCCCTGTCGAGTTGGCCAGCATGCCCTTCAGAAAAATTACACTGTCACTTCCAAATTGGCCAGCATGCCCTTGTACAATTTCTCTGATTTGGCCAGCAAAGGCCTGCCCCAGTTTTTTTTTTAAGATCGATACCTGTTCTAGGGACACGTACAGACACCAGCTTATGTAAGTTTGAGATTATAAAGCTCTGTTTTTTTCTCAGCTAAAATCTCTTGTGGCTCTAAAATGAAAGTGAATTAAATTGTAAAATTTAAGTGTCAAACTACAAAAAAAAAAAAAAAAAAAAAAAAAAAGCGTATTAATGAAGTTCATTTTTATAATTACCTGCAAAGCATGGCTGCCGGCATGTTCTATCCTGCCTTTATGTTTGATGGTCAGAGGACACAAGTCTGCCTTGCTGTCTAGCCACCCCTCAAGTGAAATGGTTTCATCCTCGTGCAAAACCTGTAACCAATCAATCAATATCCATTCAAGGGAAGGTCATGGGTCATTGACCTTACACACATGAGTCGCGCACTTAACCACTTTGATAACAAGAAGGATATCGGCAAAAATGGGAACATCATAAAATCAGGGATGGGATTTGACGAGTCTGACAATTCCTGGAAAATGGCTCGCGGATTTGGGTTCCCACTTAATCTAAACCCAGAACCTTTAAGATGTTACAATGCAGGATGTTTTACAGACTCCGTGCATCACCAGAAATACAAAACTACAAGTTTGGACAATGTGGACTATTCCTTTCTCTTTTTGGTGGTTGCTTTACTTTTTTTTACTCAAGGAGGTTTTAAGAAAATCATGACATCAGCCAAACATCCTGTGCAATCACTAAGCGTGTAAAATATGGTTTGAAGGTTCTTTAAATTACCTGTCGGATGTATGAAATCTTCCCGCCGAAGTTACTGTCCATATCTACTTCCGCCAGTCGGTCAAAATAGTTCAGGAAACAGCGTAGCTTAGCGGCCTGGGAATTTCTGGTGGAAGAGCTGAATAGGGGAGAGGAAGAAAAAATAAGCAAATGAGCGTAACCGGGTATTGATGATTTTGTCCTGATGTACTGACACATCTACAGCTGTTGAGTAACTGCGTCCCGTCTTAAAGGTCCCATGAATTGATTTTTTTTATTGGTTAAAAAAGGAAGTATGCCTATCATAGTATATTGTTATTTTTTAAACATTTTTTACATGCCTATTTACCGTAGAAATAACAATTTCTAAAATTAGGGGATTGCCGCGCTCCACCCACCCTTCTTCATTAGCATAAAATCTGTGACGTAGACAGTGGACTGGCTGACCAGGGCCATGAGTGTGACAATAACACACAATGCATTGTTGACCACTCAGCACCAGAGCTGTCTTTGAAACGTTTGACCACAGTCTATGTCACAAATCTTTGCGCAATCAAATCACACACATTTTCGGGGCTCAATTAAAGTGTATTAACGCATAACAAACACATCAAAATAGTCAATGTTATGTTTTGTTAATTTCAAACCGTATATTAAGCCACAAAAATGTAATGTGACAAAATACCTCTTCATGGGCCCTTTAATAGACCTTATGCACATGACATCATTTGAGCAGGGCGCGTTTGTACAGAGGTCACAAGAAGGTACATGTAGCTCACTGGCTGATCCTGTGGGCATGGTGGGTAGGCACACACACCGTTATGGGGACATTTATACAATGGAACAAAGGTCCCCACAACGTTTTTCTTTGTCAAACCCTGTCCCCACAAGGTAATTCAATAGAAAAGGGAATACAAGAACAACAATAGGGGGACCCCACAACTAGGTGATAAATAGAATGCGTGCACAGCACGTACACTGCTGTGCGTTCTCCATTGTTTCGTCTAAGTTTTACCTCTAAAAGATGGCGGCTTGATGACGTCAATGCATAAGGTCTATACTCGCTTTGCTTGCAGTGTTGCTATCTTACCATAGAAAAGCACACCATGTTGAAAATAAGGTTGCGAGTGTTTACCCATTTTACATGTACCGTCATTTTTAGAGCCCCAAAAGAGTGATCTACAATGTATTCCCTCAGATAGGCCTGTACAGGATCAGTAATTTTCAAAACGAATCATTTTTTTTCTTCTTTTTTCATGGAAGTCGCCATACACACAAGGCCAGTAAGCCACTCGAGGTGTGGGCTACAAATCAACTGTTTTTTCCAGGGGTCGTTGCCACCTACTCCTGGGGCTGAAACAGGGTAATCCCCTTTACAGTCCGTAAGGATGTAGGCTGAGGTATCAACTATCAGAGGCCTGGCTGGTAGAGCAGAAAGCTCTACCTCCCCAATTTTTACGGAGCAATTATGGTTAAGTGCCTTGCTCAAGGACACAAGTGTCATGACCGGGACTCGAACCCACACCCCGATGACTCAGCCACCAGAGCTTGAGTCCGACGACGCACTAACCACAATTACTTTCAATCTGTTCACACCAGTATTCATCCTTCAGAGAAATATTTCTACATGAAATACTATCATAATCAGGTTTGTTTGGAGTGGCACAATCCAAATACACACAAATAATGCAGGTGCACCAAATCGTTTCCGAAACATCAATCTTTTTTTATTGTTTCCACTTTGCAGTATGGTGGTGTATGAAAACAAGAGTGTGATTTCAATTTACTCTCCCGAAAGACGACATGTTTTCCCTTTATAAACATATCACTATCAGTACAAACAGCATTAAAGGGGCTGTGTCGTCATGATTATAGCAGTAAATGGAATAACTCAGTTACTACGTGCATGTAAGCACCGGCGGTCACATCTCCGTTTGATAAAGACGGCACCCTTTTGAGATTTGACCGCAAGCTCGCGCGTGTGCAGTATCTGGGTGAGAGTCAGTGGCGTAACTAAGGGGAGTGGGGGCACGTGTCCCCCCCCCCCCTCTGAAGTCCGTGCCCCCCTGGAAGCCCCCCCCCCCCCATTTGAAATCTGGACTTTTGAGATTAAAAATTACCAGAATAAAATGTTACTCTTTATGAGCATTTATGTAGTAATTTCGATGTTTTTTAAACTATTTTCATTTGTTTACACACATAATGTATTTTGTTTTACGTCAACACGTCAGAAAACACTGAAAAGAGGCTTGTTTATGAAAAACACAAACGGAAACTACATTTTTAATTGGCCAAAAGTGCCCCCCTAGGAAAAATGGTGCACCCCCTTGTACCCCCCTAAGATTTTACCCTAGTTACGGCGCTGGTGAGAGTTCATCTTTCCATGCACAGCCACACAGGCCTGTTATAATCATGACGACACAGCCCCTTTAATTGACAACCTTCCATGCCCACGTTTGTTTAACATGTTTAACCCTCAGTAAATAGTTTGCCAGGATCCTTCCTCACTCTAACAAAAAATCCACCACCATGAAATGGTAACTCAGTACCTTGTACTGGTTATGGCAGTATGCCTGATGCTACATGTATGTAAAGTAAAAATGGACTCCAAAATGTTCATTACAAGAATTTTATTGACAAAAGTGTCAAAATGATCCCATTATATGTCTTCTGGGCAGACATGCATGCACATCCCTGCATAAATGCAATAAAACCCAATTTCAATCTCCCTCAAAGCTACTTTCAGCCTTGAGAAATCAATGTCTGCAAAACCTCCATAAGTCAGGAATCTCTGCTACTGGACTTCATTCCTAAATTATCTGAAGCAGATTGTATTTTAGCAATCCCCAGTCACCCCCACCCCCTCCAACTCAAGCCCAACCACTTCACCTCAAGCCTAGCCACCTCAACTCAAGCCAACCACTTCACCTCAAGCCTAGCCACCTCAACTCAAGCCCAACCACTTCACCTCAAGCCTAGCCACCTCAACTCAAGCCCAACCCCCTTCACCTCAAGCCTAGCCACCTCAACTCAAGCCCAACCACTTCACCTCAAGCCTAGCCACCTCAACTCAAGCCCAACTACTTCACCTCAAGCCTAGCCACCTCAACTCAAGCCCAACCCCCTTCACCTCAAGCCAACCCCAACTCAAGCCCAACCCCCTTCACCTCAAGCCAACCCCCACTCAAGCCCAACCCCCCTCACCTCAAGCCAACCCTCACTCAAGCCCAACCCCCTCACCTCAAGCCAGCCCGACTCAAGCCCAACCCCCTTCATCTCAAACCTAACCCTCTCATCTCAAACCAACCCCCTCATCTCAAATCAACCCATTCATGTCAAGCCCAACCCCTTTTATCTCAAGCCCAACCCCTTCATCTCAAGCCCAACCCCTCATCTCAAGCCAAACCCCCTCATCTCAAACCAACGCCCTCATCTCAAACCAACGCCCTCATCTCAAGCCCAACCCCTTCATCTCAAGCCCAACCCCCTTCATCTCAAGCCCAACCCCCTCATCTCAAACCCAACCCCCTCATCTCAAGCCTACCTCCCTCACCTGAAGCCGTTTATATCAAGCTCAATTCCCTGACCTCAACACACAAATCCCTCCACTAACACCAACCCTCAACTTCTGGAAAACAAGCCTAGCAAGACGTCACGGTTACCTAAGAAACCCATCCATTAAAATCATTAGATCAATCAAAACAAATTTCCTACATGATAAAAAAACCCTATTAAATATTCAAGGTTTTTGTTATTTTGATAACATTAATCCCTCGATGCTGATGTGGCTTCTGTTCTTTCCATAGAATTCATAAATTTTTAATTGCAGACACAAAGTACAGGTGTATGTTGAGCATGTACAAGTATGGCAGTGAGTGAGGCATAACCCTGACTTTTCCAGCGTGGGGGTGGGGGATGACATGGCTTTTCATGTGGTTTCTTCAATGTTTTACATGTAGGTTATTTTTAACCATATTGTGTAGGAAGGCATACAACTCACAGCCTTAATTATAGCATAGGCCTTTTAAAAATAGTTTGGAGTTATTATTTTTAGAGGAGGGGGTCACTCTTATGATTTCTTTTTACAATGGGGGGGGGCACCTTGGGGGCACTTGGAATTTGTGAGGGGGAATGTGCCCCCTCCCCCCAGGCTAAGCCAGTAGCCACAGCCAGGAACTGCAGCCAATAGATAAACCAATAGCTACAACCAATAGTCACAGCCATTAATTATAGCCAGTAGCCACTGCCAATAGCTACAACCAACAGCTACAGCCATAGCCACAGCCACAGCCAATAGCCACAGCCAATAGCCACAGCCAATAGCCATAGCCAATAGCCACAGCCAATAGCCACAGCCAATAGCCACAGCCATTGAGCACAGCCAATAGCTACAACCAACAGCTACAGTCAATAGCCACAGCCATTAACCACAGCTGGTAGCCACAGCCAATAGCTACAACCTACAAGCTACAGCCATTAGCCACAGCCAGTAGCCACAACCAATAGCTACAACCAATAGCTCCAACCAATAGCTACAACCAATAGATACAGCCAATAGCCACAGCCATTAGCCACAGCCAATAGCCAGTTAACCACATCCGCACACTCAATTCACGTATACTATCCTAACTGGGGTTTCAGTTCAAACAAACTGTAGGGCCTAATCCTTCAAGTACATACCATATAAGGAACTGAAAGAATTCATCAAAATTGATGCCATTCATGGTGAAACTCTGTTGCTTTGGGAACGTGCAGAGGAACCCATTGGCAATCATCGTAGCGATAAACCGCCTGTCGAGACTCTGAACCGATTCTGCAAAATAGAGGAGAAAAAAAGGGTGAGAGAGCATCTGTTTGTTTCAATCAATAATCAGAAATCAGATCACAGTCAAGGTGGTCATGGAAAATGGTTTACAATGTTTTAGATGGTTCTGGCAATGGCACTACAGACTAGGGTTTTAAGTCCGCCCTGTTCTGTAATCCTGTACAAAAACATGTCTGGCCTCTTGCGACAAAAAATGTCAAACATTCAAACAACATAATATCATTGTCAATGAGAGGGCACTCTGATTAAAGATTAATATGATGCGATAAAAAATATCCACAATATCAACAATTTATGTTTTTGCCTTCATGTGATAGCGCACGGTGTTCAGTCATGTCAGTTTGTATGATTGCACCAGGCATGCAACTTGGAAATTAAAAACAAAAGAGGAAATGGCCATACACACATAATTTTATACAGTGTTTTTCAATTTTCAATGGCACTAAAAATGAAGAAAAAAGAGGAAATCAGCAGATCCGCTGAAAAGTTGCATGCCTGTTACACACACAGTAGAATGCACAGTTTCCAGGGACGTCTTGCTGTACACGTATGTGTTTTTCCAAAGTGGAGTGCTTAGTTAGAGCAGTGTAAAAATAGAAGTCAATAACGTCCTGCATCACATCCCACAGAATGGGGTAAGAAGATAGTCCATGACATTATCAAGTACACTTTGTCGTCTGCCGTCTCATCGCCATAATTCCTTATTTATATTCTAGTGTACATTATTCGGCTGTAAAATCCTTGCACATGTAACTCACTGACAAACAAAATGTCAAAATCATAAACAGATTGCTGATTATAACAGACCAAGTTTCGATGTGTTCTGGCCACGAAGAGAACAAAATTCTGGTCATTTTGAAGTGATGAGAAGACCCTCATTCTAGTTTTTTTTAAGTGACAAAGAGGCCTCATTCTGGTCATTTTGAAGTGGCAAAAAGACAGTTATTCTGGTCATTTTGAAGTGACAAAAAGACTGTCTGGTCATTTTGAAGTGAAGAAGAGAACCTCATTCTGGTTTACTTTGAAGTGACGAAGGGACCATTATTCTGGTCATTTTGAAATGAAGAAAAAACCTCATTCTGGTCATTTTGAAGTGAAGAGAAAAAGTCTGTCTGGTCTTTTTAAAATAAGGAAGGGACCATTATATTAGTCGTTTTTAATTGAGGAAAAAAACCTCCTTCTACTCATTTGGAAGTGAAGTTAAGTGTCATTCTGGTCTTTTTGAAATGAGGAAGAGACCGTTATTCCGCTCAATTTGAAACGACATAAACACCCTTATTCTGGTCATTTTAAGTGAAAGAGAGACACTCATTCTGGCCATTTTAAAGTGACGAAGAGACCGTCGTTCTGGTCCTTTTGAAGTGACACAGTTTTAGGACACCTTAAGTTAGCTGTGATTTGGATATATGCCAGGAAACTCTCATTTAATAATAATAATAATAATACCGGAGTCTTATACGGCGCACGTATCTACCACCAGCAATTAGGTATTCAAGGCGTTTATTATTGTTAATTTTTACAACAGGTTTTTGAAGTTTTTGAATTATCAAACCCATTTACATGTATGTTGCACCTTATAAGGGTTTACAAGGTGCTGTGGCGCATTCAGCAGCCACTGCCAGAAACACCGGGGCAAACCCCTTCTCTTAGCAATAAGTGTCACTGGGTTCTTTTTCTGTGCATTACATAACACACGGGACCTACAGCTTTACGTCCCATCCAAAGGACGAAGCAATAATGGTTAAGTGTCTTGCTTAAGGACACAAGTGTCGAGACCGGAACTCGAACCCACACTCTGCTGATCGGAAACACCTCAGCTTGAGTCCCGTGTGCTTGACCGCTCAGCCACGACATGCCATAGTTGAGAGTGGCCATCTTGTTTTTCCTCCCTTTCCCTCAGTGTATTCAACCCAAGGCTGTAATGGCGTAGCGATTCCTTGTTTTGATTGAAGTTTGAAGACACACTGAAAGCTGTCATTTCCATTCCCAATAAGCTCCATTACAAGAGAGGTCAAAGTGCTGTACAATAGCAAAGGGAATACTAGGATGTCATGAGTATTAAAGAAGCATTAAAGATGTTTCCTGAAAGTGGTGAGAGATTGGGGGTGTCCTTGATGTTGATGGGAACAGTGTTCTAAAGCTTGGGGCCAGCTATTGCAAAAAATTAAAAAATTGTCCAATGATTTCGAACATGTAGGAAAGGTCAGAAGAACTTTGTCCCAAGAAGATCTGAGTCCCCCCCCCCTGCCCGAGTGAGTGCATTTATACAGTAGATTTATACAGAGTGAGTAAATTCCACCGACTAAGTGGAGAACCATTCATATTGTAAGTACATGTGTGCAGTTTAATACAAACAAAGGTTATTGTAAATGAACAATTTAGAAACCCTGTACAATCTGTACAACAAATTTGTCCATTCATTTTGCTACATGCCGCCTTTAAGTCCACATTCACATAAAACTATTCTGAGATCGAGCTGTCGACTGTGGAACAACAAGTTAAAACAACAAGCTTAAATACATGCAGCAGATTTTAAACTGAGATCCCAACCAGCATAAACAAGCTCATCAAAGTTGACATGACCATTAAATAAACAATCACAAGCAAGCACAAGATAAAGTTATCTCAAAATAGTTCCGACTGTTCGTTGACATGGAAATGAACCGAAATATAAATTTAAGACATCTCATCAGGAATATGTGAATTTGTCATTACAACTCCCTTAATCAGACGCCAACATGTGTACCGGCAGTGACAATTTATTTTGACAATCAAATTTCCCCGATCTCCCTCCAGCCCTACAGCTCGATATATATATATATATATATTTTTCCATTCTGAGCCACATATCTAGAGACTTTAATTTATGGATTTAATATATCATAGTATTAACCACCTCCTGCGGGGAAGATATTGCCAGTGCAGATTGAATTTCGATGGACAAACCTCACTTGTATTTCTCTTGATTAAGGCGGGAGACCAAAATGCGACCATGATCCATTTTCTATTATGATGTTAGCGTAACGCAATAATCTCTGCCGCTGAATGGTAGATGAAACTACATTGAGATGTTACAGCTGTCTCCTTTTAAAGGGACACTGTAGCATTTGTTTAGCGAAACGGAGAGCGTGTCGATTTCCAGACCTTTCTTTTTTAAGGAGAGCAAGTGCAATCGCTCTCCTTTGCACTCCTTAAAGAGGCAAGATGCCTTCGGATTGGGCACTTTTGGGCCCCAAAAAAGCATTTGTTATGTACTGAATATGATTGGAAAGTCATTTTGAAAGTAGAATATAATGATTCACATAAATATCTCTTGAATTTTTTTTATTTTTTTTTTAATTTCGTGACAGAACACAGACTAACATTTTGAAGAACCAAATTTCGGACTCCACAAAATGGAGGACAGCATATTTCTATGTAGACTGTGAATCCACTGGTTGCATTTCCAAGAGGCAAATTTATGTTTTTTTTAAATTTAATCACTACTCACCAATTACAACACTTTGCAGGTGTTTTATTGCATGAGCAACTCTAAAAAAAGGTTAAGGAGCAATTCCAAACAGCAACATTTTCGGAGATTTGAAGGCAATATAGTGTCCCTTTAACCTTGTCCGAGCCTTCAAATTTGAAGTTTATTTTAAAAAATTTGGGAAACAATTTATTTACAACTGGAACGTAACTGATGTGCGTTAACTTGCCTTGATTATGATACAAAAATAACAATCCACCAATCTAAGCGCAAATGAATCACATTTTAGACTTATGTGTAAAGTTTGGTTCCGAGGAGCCCATAAACCCTCTCCTCAATAATTTACGGAGAGCAGTTTGTAGCTTCTCCTTGTATGACTTATTAAAAAGAAGGACTGGATTTCACTCATCTATCCAGGCAAATCTTTTGTTACTCGCGACACAGTCGGACAAAGCAGGGCTTCAATATCAAGAAAAAGTCCACTTGCCCACAGGTCTTGTAATCTAATGCAGCTCAATCCGATTATTTTACTTTGACAAAACATTGTCCACTACACTTTTGATAATCGTTGAAACATGAACATCAAATCACAATTCTTTGTTTGAATACCTAAAACATTCATGTATATTATGACATGTACATTTTTTTTTTCAAACTCAATCTTCCATATTATCAGGGCTTGAATTTAGGAGGAAAATCCACAAGACCGAAGGGCTTTTAGCTGAAAATGTATACTGGGCTAGAATTTTTTTTACAAGACCAGAATTGAAATTTAAAAAAATAGCAGTTCCCAGTTTAACATTTGAACTGTTTTAATTGGAACAGGAAATATAAAGAGAAGATTGATCTCATTTGCGTTATGGTAAGTATTCTTCAATAACTCAACAGAATTGTTAGATTTAAATCAGACTGAAAGGCAATATTTGAACAAAAACACAAGACCGCTGGACTTGTCCAGTCTTAAGTTTACTGGCCCGACGCTAAAATCAACTGGCCCCGGGCCTGCGGTCCAGTGTAAAATTCGAGCCCTGAATTATTCTCAAATTCAACACGCCCCTTTGATTTTAATCATTTATAATCTAGCAATTTATAATCTACATGTGCACATATCTAGCATGACTTAATATTCCTCTAAAAAACACACGAGCCGGTATTCTTACAAAAATTTCAACAAGAAATTGCCAGTGTCACTTCTCATTTTCTATAAATATCCCGGTTGTGTTATCTACTAAAATAAATATGAACAAAACTAGAGCAACAAACAACTAGTGTTGAATGCCAGTACGGAAATGTCGAGTTGTTTCAGCACAGTCAGGCAGAAGCTGAATTGATTTGGGGTCTCCCTGACCAGTGAAATTCCACTGAAAATAAACTTGGTAAACACCGCAACGAAGATGCAGGTACACCTATCATGATTATTAAGTTGAAATTTATGATTGATTGAGATGTGTGTACGTTAGGCCACGTGAAATCTTTAATTGGTTTGGTGTCCCCTCCCCTGTGTAAAAAAAACATGGCGAGGCCTCATTTATTTTCTTGTCTTTTTCCCCCCTTACTAATTATTAAGAAGTGTGCGTCTGTGGACTCGACTAAAAGAAAAAGAAGGAAAAGGGAATGGGTGAAATTTTGACCACAGTCTGTTCAAGATGCATCTTGTAGAAGAGATCACAAAATATGTAAAAAAAAAAAAAAAAAAAAATTACTATTCAAATTTGGTTCAAAATCTGTTAACAAACTTTTCTATAGTTTATTTCAGGTTGTGCATTAAGCTTAGTGTGCATCCCTTGTTACAATGATCTTAAATTATCAATGTTTACAGATTTACACATAACTTAATAAAAATGGTTTAAGATTGTCATGATAAGGAAACCTTCACTTGAAAATATTTTTCCCTGCAGTTGGGGCCTACTACATTTTTTTAAAGAAATTACTTAATCAATACTAGGGTATGCACAGCCGTCTTCCTTCAGTAAACTTGCAGACGTTTTGACCTCATTGAGGGCGCTGTTGTACATAGCTCTATGGGACTCATGGCGTCCGACGGATACGGTCTATTAATTGATTGATCTCTCAAGTCTGAAAACCGATGTATGAAAACAGAGTAAACAGTGATGTTTTTTCTTCACTATTTTCTTGCAACTCCGATGACCGACTGAGCTCAAACTTTCACAAGTTTTTTATTTCGTGTACATGTACATTATATGTATGTTGGGTCACACAATGTAAGGATACCAGTTTTTGACAATGACCAATATTATTGACAGTGTGCTTTGGCGTACATGTACATTAACCAAATAACATTTTTAAACTTTCAATTCGTCGCAATTTACACTAAGTGACACAAAAGACCACACAGTGGTAAAACCACGTTTCGAGATATCGGAGTTAACGTTGGTTAACTTTTAAAATCGCAGTTTCGGTTTCACTTCAAGGTCAAAAATCAAAATTGTTTACTTTTTTAGAAAGCTGAAATCTTAAAAGATACGTAATTTGTATATTATTTGTTTAGGAAAACAATTATCAACAAGTTACATACATTTGTACAAAAAAGTCACTTAGTGAAAACAAAAACGAACTCTATGCTTTGCAGTGTCTTTTACCAAATCTTACAAATCTTGATGGCAAAATGGGAAATTTTTAAACAACAACGATTAAATCGTGCAAAGAAGATTTAGGTACATACATGTAGACGCACATATGTAATTTGTGTCAATGAACTGCTACACTACATTCTTATGAAAGAAAACAAAACTTAAAAAACGCCTTTTTGTTTTACTTTTTAATATTTTCATAAAAATCACATCTATGATTTAGATCTCTACCAGCTGGTCTGAATTCTGATCTGTTCTGTTTTGTTTCATTTTGCATGTTGCAGTTTTTTCAAGTTCATAATGTATAAATTACCAGTGATATACAAGTAGCTTAAAAAGTTCACTTCACTTTTGTACGACTGTATATTCTTACATTTCTAAACAATTTTACGCTGCGTATTTGCATTGCAGAACGACGAGTCTCATGTTGTTTTACAACATGTACAATGTGGCCAATAAATAAATAAATGAATGAAACCTCTTCAAAAAACTTGGAAAGTTTCATACTGAAGTTGGCTTTTTCAGATCCTTCATGCAGTTTTGCACACGTACAAAATAACCTTAGCCATGAACTCATTCTCTATCATGTGGGAAAATAACAGATAATAATAGCCTGATATGGAATGTACATGTACATGTACCTTTGGTCTTTTAAAATTATGCAGACGCCAGAATGTACTAATGCAACCCGAGTTGGACATAAATTGTTTAACGTCCATGAAGATTGCATAGAAAAGTTTGTACATAATGCATAAAAGCAGCTTTAGTGTGTAGACCAGTGAACCATGCACTTAATTGTAAGCATACACAAAAGTACATGAACTATGGGTTGAGGAAGTAAGTTGATGTTGAATTTCACTTGAAAGCTGCGACTATCGTTTGTGACGTTCAATAAAATATAGCGTAAACTTTTCTAATAAGGGGGCCCCTTTCCACACGGAAACACCTCACTGTACAATGTACATGATGTACATTCTTTGAAACAGTCTTCTTGTAAAGATTTGGTAAAATATCATGATTTTCACTTAATATGAAAAATATCATGATTTTTCACTTAATATGAAAAATATCATGATTTTTCACTTAATATGAAAAATATCATGATTTTTTCTCTTAGTTACATGTATTATGAACGATATGAAATCTTAACAATTGTAACAAATAATCCACTGATGAAGTACATACACCTCATTGAGCAGCAAATAAATTGGGGTATTGGTTTTTAGAAATGTTCATTGTAGAAAAATAGTGAGCTGTGCAGACCGTGAACTTTGCTCTTGAAGGGGCACAGCAATTTTCCTCTGGTAAGGGGCACTTCTGTCTATGAGGAAAATGTAAGTTTGTATTGGAACTTTGCAAAGGGGATGACAGCAAAAGCACAGGGCACCACGGCGAATGCTGTGGGTGCCGTGGGCTAATTTGAGGCCTGGCTGAATTTGTAATTGTACAAGAACACAAACTGCTCCTCATGTGTGGAACTCACTACCCTCACATCTTGGCCGTGCAAGTATAACTTTGACAATTAACTTTGACAAAACTGCATAAAACTCATTTCTGTAGCAATATACATAATACGACTGTTTCATATATTTTCACGGCACAAAAATACATCATAAAGTTGGACCTGGGGAAAGGGTGTGTTTGCAGTGAGTGTTTTTTCTTGTATAACATAACAAAATGCTCCACAAAAAAAAAAAAAAAAAAAAAAAAAAACATCATTTGCTACTCAATAAAGCCTTCAGTGTCCACACAGACAATCTAAATATTTTCCTATTTGCAAAATTGCCGGATGAAATCATTCCTGTGAGATGGATGAATATAGTGTATGTCAAGCAGCCAATTTAGCAAAATGGGAAAAAAATTGCTGATTGCTGTGTGATGTTTATGGCACCCGACTGCACATTTTGCAGCGTCGCTAACTAGTAAAAAGGAAACCCCGGTCACGTCAACAGCTGGGGTAGAAGCCAATTATTATCGGACTGTTTGTTTTTCTAGACACAATTAATCTTCCCTCGATAGCCGAGACAGCTTCAATAACGAATGCCAATCTCTGGCACAAACAACTACATGTACAGTACACCTCTGGAATAATTAGTGAAGCTAGGCTGTATCAATCTGAAGGTAAACTCTAAAAATAACCAGTTGCTGACGAGAATCTTTCATTTTCTCCCGTCCAGCCTGACAGGATTATTTTGTCAGGATTGCCAGAGTTTTTCTTCGAGAGTACAACTAAAGATTTTCTGTATAGCACTGGGATTTTTGTTTTCTCTAATCGAGAAAATGTCAAATACATGCACCGTGATTTGCCAAACCTCGACCGTGAGCTACGGCTGAGGATTGGTACTAAATCTAGAACCAAGGCAGGATCCCAGTTCACTCGGACTTACATTACAATGTACCTCTATTGAGCCGAAATACAATGAATAAACAAAGGTGAAGCCTCTTGATGTCTCGTAATCCTGTTCTTGGAACAAAAGGACAAAGGTCTGGAATTGCACAAAAAACATTTGCATTTTAAGTAGATTGAAACAAAACACAGTAAAATCACACTTTAACATGTAAATTTCTGGGTGAAGTTTTAACATTGAAAGACAAGAAATTTGCTGAAAATGTACAACGACCAGATACTGTAAAAATAAACAGCTGTCACACATTACTAATTACTAGTACCTTCCTGCTGCAGTGAGTACTGCACTCCTTCTTTTGGGCACCATCTCTCCATGTCCTCGGCCAGCCTAACTATCGTGGGCAGGACTCGCCTGAAGAAGATGCCCCTCTCCGTCTCCGAAGCCACATGCTCAAGAAAGTGCCCAAGCCCAACAAAAGGGTGACTCGTCTCCACCAGGGGCTCATCCGTGTGCCAGTTGAACTGACTAGGGTGAGCCGCTCGGTACACGTTCCCGAGAGCCGGTAGGAGGGCCTCAGTGTTCAGGACTTTGGAGAGTCGCTTCAGGGAGGTCTTTACGTTGCTCCAGGATGGCTGGTCACAGGGGAGGGAGACGGTCTGTTTCCTCCCCTCCAGGCTCCATGACTGGCATGGTTCCTCACTAGTAGTCATGCTGGAGAGGAGAAGAAAAAGGTTATTCCCAGGATTAACAATTAATGTAGTTTATGTCAATTTTGAAGAACAGAACATTACTGATATGTGAACCAGCCACGATTGAAAATATCCTAAAAAATTCTGTGAATCAAGTACATTGTTCATCACTTAACTTAATCCTCTTTATCTCAGCTGTGAGACATATGGCCACATAAGGCTGTTCATCACAATAAGAACTTAAAAGTTTACTGCATAAACTCAGTCAATCATATGCTTAGCAGTAGAAAAAAAGAAAAAAAAGAAAGAAAACAAAACCTACATGGCAATATTTTCTTGCTTAAATATCAAGAAGCTTGTTAGTATAACTGAAGACCCCTAGTGCATTGTACACCATGCCTAAGCCCAATTTGCAAGCCCACATCAAAAGTGAAATTTATAAGTGCTCCGATATTTGATCTTCTCAGCTGCCGCATCAAAATGCCTGATCCACACACAGGGGGAGAACTGTTTTCTTCTATGGAGTAATTGCTTAATGGAACAGAGAAAAATATCAAGGCCACCTGTGCCTGAGGGTCTTAATTAGTGGAGAGTAGAAATGATGAGATGAAAGCGTAAAGTTTAGAGAGCTTGGAAAGTGCCAATTTAATATTTATGTCCTTCTGTTTTGACTTGACGTAAAAGAGCAGATGATAACTATCGGCAAAACAGATCAATTTTTGTCTTGTTAATACTTTTTGTGCGCTCATCATTAACTCTTTTAATCCCAACTCGGGGCATTTTATTTTTACTTCGGACCTTTCTACACCAGACTGAATCCTTCCCAATTGTACAGTATGCATATTAATCATAAGAGAGTCTGGGTGTCTATCTTTTGGTCACCTTGTTTTTGTTTGAAACACCCTTCTTAATCCGTTTGATAAATTTACAAAGATTTTACTGGAAGGACTTGTTTCAAAAGTTTCACAATCACAACAGACGGAATTCGAAAGAAAATGTTTTTGTTGACAAATTTTTATTCTTATATTGTTTTTTTTATTTGGTGCAACACAGTCTGTCAATTATGACACAAAACGTTTGTTTTGACAGAACAATTTGGACAGCCCACTTTTGGTTATATTCTGCAAATTTGGACAACATAGTTTAATAATCAAGATCTCTTCAATGGTGTACATTAACTCTCTAGACAAGAGGCAAATTATGACAAGAGTGGCTGACATTTTCATGGACAAAGTCATCAAATTCATTAATCAAATGTTTCATCCAAAGATTTAGTTTAATTTTTGTGAATGCTTGTAGATTCACCTCAACCGCAACTACACCACGGACTCTTCATTCCATAATCTATTTAAAGGGCTATGAAATAGAATTTTTTCATTAATTGAAACAACTCTGTATTTATTCTGAAAAAATAATTTCACCTTTTTTTCTGCCGAATTTGGGGTGTTTTGACAATTTTTCTGAATTTTGTGTTTTATGCAAATTGAATTTTGCATATTCATGAGCAAATATGTGATGTCATCGAAGGCAAAGCTTTCACGGTTGGTTTGTGCACAAAAATTACAGATTTTTTAATTTTTCAAATGGCAACTCCACTAATATTTGGTTGTTGTCTCAATGATGAGTGTTTAGAATTGTCAATACATAATTTGAGGTGACCGCTGTTTTCTTTTTGAAAATGTGGGATCTTGATTTTGTACGTTTTTAATGCTGCTGTGAGACTTTGTTCCTTTTATGAGTCACACAACAGCGTCCTCATGTGTCCAGTTCAAGACAGGTCATTTTTGAAAATTCAATTGGTAGGCCTACATTAAACCTTAATTTCAGTACAAACAATTATTTTCCATTTTGTTTAAACTGTCCTTAATCATGGATGATAAAAAATGTATTCAAAAAATGTGCTCTTCATAGGCCCTTTGCTTCCTGGATAGAGGTATGTTTGAGGCTTGTGCATGACTAAGGAACAAATTTAGTTTTCATAGAATCGGTCATTTTATAAAGTACTGGAAGGGGTCAACTTGTACAGCATAGTTTTCAATTTTCAGCAGTTTGGACACACGTCCTTTTTTTTGTGTTCCAGATGGGAGCCACCTTGACAGTAGACTTGCTTCCAAGTCTGTGATCGTGGTTTACTATTATGTCCGACACAGAATCATTATTGCCCGAAATGGCGCCCTCTTACGGCCTGAGCGTAAGAATTTTAACCTTCGATCACAGACTTGGGAATGTTGTTCATATCGGTTTGTACACAGCATACGGCAATCCGTCCAAAACTGGACGGAGCAATCTGATTGGTCAGTAACCCCCCAAAATAATGAATATTCAAAGAAACCTTTTACTGGTTGGAAATACAACTTGCGTGCATAAGCAACGTTTGCCAATGTGATTGGCCATCTTTCTGGCGTCACCCTTGTTATGTAAATTTCAGTTATGAATACATGAATACGCCATGAATGCAAATTTCAGGGTCAAGTCTGAGACCGTGAGTCGAGTGTGGTCATAGCATGTGTGTATTTGGGCAATCTAGTCAGATGATGTTGCGTGAAAGTATACGGACAAATAACCGCGATCCCTGACTTGAAATCAAGTCTACCTTGATAGCAGGGCTCTCCCCAGTTTGTTTTTACGAAACTGTACGGCATTCTGGACCCAAATTTTGAAAGTGTGGCTGAAGCACTCTGAATTGAAACCAGGTCCTCTGAATGTTTTTACTTCAATGTTAAAGGTGCACACCGGCTTCGTTGGGCTATTTGGGCTACAAAATAGGCTAACATGACTTCAAAGGTCTTTCAGGAATGGAGAAGAACGGTTCCTAAAAGAAACCATCAAATTTTGCCGTTTTCAAGCATTTTTCAAAAAATGATTTATCCGAACCAAAAAAGTGGTTCGGATAAATCACGTGATCTTCGGAGTTAGTTTTACTTCCAGCCGTATAAAAGTAAATTACTGAACCAAATTTAAATCCTTTTTTTTACAATTATTCATGAGTATTTGACAAAGAAGACTTATGTATTCAGATTATTGATACAATTTGTAAATAATGATGAAAAATCGAACGTAATATTCACATGGTGTCCGTGCAACCGAAGCGTGTCTTACGGCGCACCAGCGTGGGAGCTAGCGGAACGTAATCCTTGGGGCATATCCCCTACAGCCGGTGCCGTGTCTCGTGGGGCTAGAGGGACAAACTCCGGGGCATGAACTCCCCAGCTCGCCGGTCGGTCTAGCCGTAAGCGTGGGAGCTTGTCGGAGGGGTAGGGAGCCAGACCAACAATTACGTTCTTTTAACGAGGGTTTTAGT
Source organism: Marthasterias glacialis (assembly GCA_911728455.2). Classification (NCBI taxonomy): domain Eukaryota; kingdom Metazoa; phylum Echinodermata; class Asteroidea; order Forcipulatida; family Asteriidae; genus Marthasterias; species Marthasterias glacialis. Next base: position 1,837,819 of record OU452233.1, on the reverse strand, counting down.
CTGTACCCCTAGCTGTTATCCCCTAACTACATGAACTATTGTAACGTGTTGCCTGCGCTACCCACACGAGCGACCACGATGGGGAATGTTTATCCCATTCAGCTGATCTATCTACTTCTATATGATAGCTGCATAATGTCCACTCCCCCCAATCGCCACAACAAAAAACCGGTGGCGGTGGCCGCGGCCGGCCAGTGAAGTCATCGCCCGAAAAAACGGGAGAATGCCTTCGCTAAAGCTGCCAGGATTGGCAATCCGTTTGCAGCGAAAGCGGGAGGCTCGCTTGGTACATGACTGTTAGTGTTATTGGCCAAGCCAATGTGAAAAGATGGTCCAAGATTAGGGACACTACCATTAGTTTTTAGACTTCAGCAGGCTGGTCACGATGAGAATATGAAGGATGTGGTCTTTGCCATAATTTTGTTGGACAGGTTTGTGTCATAGAACTGTATTGTGAATATGCCTGCGTATATTTTATTTCATGAAGACTCACATTTTGACAATATTTATGGTCAATCATGTCTGTGATGTCCACATTATGCCAAGCTTATTCTCTCCCTTTCTACATTTGAACACGACCTGACAACACAGATTAGTCCTGGACCCAACTGGCATTCGTCCAAGTAATTTTTTACAACATAGGGCCTACTTGCGATATAATACGTTCTCTATTGCAAGTAAGTTCGTCCAGTTCGTCGTACACAGAATACACTGTCTGTTTATGTCTGTTTTTTTATTTACACGTGAATTTGTGCTGGATGGATATGAAGTCTGGATCCTCATGCCTCGTCATTGTAATAATTCATACATAGACAGAGCACCAGTCTACTTACAACATTGCGCAACATTCGCTCGTAAACTTGACAGTTGCAACGGCTGGAAAAGCGTATAAGCTGACCTTTGACCGTGTTTTGTTTTTTTCACATTTTTCGTTAATTACGTGATATTTTGATGATTTTTTTTTAAGAACAACCATTTAAAAAATTATTGTCTGTCATTCCACATCACTAAATTAGGTAAACAGTAAGCCGGTGTGTACCTTTAATGATTGGTTTGAAAAGCTCTACTATGCAATCTCGAGCACTCAAAATCGTTTTAAACTTTTATGTTTGGATTTTTTGTGAATTTGATATTAAAATCTAAAAAGCAAACAATTTTTTAAATTTTTTTTATCTACGCCAGCATGTGCATGGGGGGAACCCTAGACAATATGCACATTAGCCAATATCATAGAACACGTATCAAACATTAAAAGGCAACTTTCATAAACCAGTTCACCCTAGGGATCTTTAATTTTTTTCCGTGCCATCCTGACGAGATTATTTTCTGAGAATTGCCGGAATCATTTTACTTTGAGAGTACCGCTGGCACAATGAATCAAGCACTAAGTACAGCCAAGAGAATAAAGATTATCATTGACGCACCGCTTCATACTGTGAATCGCACAACCTCGGCTGTAAGACATGGCCGAGGATTGGTTCTAGGATAAGGACTAGAATCTCGGTTCACTCCGGCTTGCCTCTACTGAGCCAAAATTGTACAATTGTAAAACCCTCTTTGTCTCGTAATCCTCTTCTAAAAACAAAAGGACAAAGGTCTCGAATCGGGGATTACAAAATAACCCAGAATAAAGGGAGATTGTCAGCATTATTTCCAGTACCATCTGTCCTTTTTGTGTGGGTGTAACAAAGCAGTGCATGGTGAGTGCATGCGCTGTGCACACTCCAGAGTGGAATGTCTGGGCGACCTTCGTTCATGTCTTCCGAATTCGCACAAAAATACAAAGTTCACGTCATCCTATTTCTGGCGGGGAAAATATTGACATACGCGTCATTCGGCGTTAACTGGTTAAAACCTTAACAGAGTAGGCATTTTTGCTACATGTAGCAATAACATGTGGCCTCAATCCTCCCGTATCCTCTTCTCCCATGTCACTCCACACCAAATTGTTTGGACTTGGATAAGATTGGAATGCCTGACCCAATGATTTAGCACTTGTTGTTTGGGCCTACCATCCCATGTCCTGAATCCTCCCCTTTGGCAATTAGATACTGAGGATTTAGGACCGTAAGGGTTTTAATCAGTCGTCACGTTTCCACAGATGTGAGAACACCCTAGTGTTAACATTACCCCTTGGTGATTTGTGCCTTTACACTCACCTCAGTAATGATGCACTCTCAATGCAAGTTGAAATTATTCACCTTGATGCATCTTGTGTGAGGCACAGCCTGAGTGAAACTTGTGTGACATTTACAACACAGTCAACCCACTTTAACCATTGTGGACGTCAAGACGTCCACTTTGTCTAAATTGCGTTCGTGTGAAATACACCGACCGTGATAACAACTGACAGAGAGGGTAAGAAGCTTCAGTTTGCTACAAAGCAAAGTGATCCAGATAAATAAATTATTAATCAGGTTCAAGATCTTTGTGCAAAATTGTCTAATGGAACATGTAGCTGTCCAGATAAGAGCTAAATTCTGCATTTTACGTAAGGCCAGTAAGCCACTTGAGGTGTGGGCTACAAATCAACTGTTTTTTCCAGGGACCGTTGCCACCTACATGTACTCCTGGGGCTGAAACAGGGTAACCCCCTTTACAGTCCGTAAGGATGTAGGCTTAGGTATCCATCAGAAGCCTGGCTGGTAGAGCAGAAGGCTCTACCTCCCCAACTTTTACGGAGCAATTATGGTTAAGTGCCTTGCTCAAGGACACAAGTGTCATGACCGGGACTCGAACCCACACACCGATGACTCAGCCACCAGAGCTTGAGTCCGACGCACTAACTACTCGGCCACGACACGCCACAAAAAAAAGAAAGACAAAAATGACAGTTCAAAAATGTGCAGAGAAAAACAATGATTTCGCTTCTTTCAACACAATCTGAAGGTGCAGGGAGATAGACCATCTTAGCATATGGCCTGAACCCCAAACTAAACAAGTCAGCCACAGTCTTGTGTTTTCAAAACAATAGCCTACAGTGTATGCGTCAATTTTACGAAATTTAAATTTCCACAAATAAACACTAAAAGCTTTTCAATGTCAATTCTAAATCACTTAGATTTGAAGCCAATATATCAAAAGAGAAAGACGTGTTTTCATTTTAGGTCTTGTTAAATTACTTCTATTCCAGTAAAAGTTTTCAGTTTGTACAAGACCGGTAATCTAAGTGGAGATTTTCTCAAAATTCAATTTACTAATTTCATAAAGCTGCTTTAAGCACAAAAAGTAGCTAACCTGCCTAAGCACAAAACGATTTTGCTTAACCAGATTAAGGTTACCAGCCAAACTGCCATGTCACACTTATCATTTGTGACTGGTATCCTGCTTCTTTTCGCTTAGCAGAAAATTATTAAGCACTATTGTCTGCTTTAGAAGCTCTATGAAATTGGGTCCAGGGCCCAATGTTATAGAGATGCTTTAAAAGCAGACAATAGAGTAAAACAATTTCTGCTGAGCAAAGATAAGCAGGGTACCAGCTGCAAATCGTACATAAAACATGGTAGTTTTTCTGGTAACCTTTTTCTGGTAAGCACAATTTTCTTGTTCTTAGCAAATTGTTGGGCTTAAAGCAGCTCTACGGAAATGGGCCCTGGTGAAGTTAGGCGTGAGCAATTAAGGTCTGTTTATAAATTTACCAGCTGTGGGCTGAGCCCACCACAACATGTCTATTGGTTCTGGACATTTACATATGTACAACGCCACTATTCACTAGCTGAGTTGCATAAAACACTGTTATGAATCTCTTCTTGTGGAAAACTTTTTAACTGCCTCCTCATTCCAACGTATCCATACACTGTATACTCCCCCAATACAGCTGATTCCATGAGAGAAGAATACCCCATTGTACTCCACTGAGAGAAATCACAACTGGAGTAGGTGCTGTAATTGAACCAGGGTCCAACAAGCACACTACCATCGTGGCAGATTGTTTACATGTTCTAAGTATTTCGGTTGGTAATGGATCTCCAACTGTCTCCAACTCCTCTAATAAAATTTGTCAAAGAGCATCTTGTTGTGCCGGATACCTGAATCAGATCTTGTCAAGGGTCTGTGGCCACAGGATTCTCCCCAGGATTTTTCAAAAATGTGGGGCATTCTGGACCCAAATTTTGAAAGTGTGGCCGAAGCACGCTGAATTGGTAACAGGTCCTTGGAATGTTTTTATTTGATATTTATGTTTAGTTTGAAAAGCTCTACTGTACAATCTGGAACATTTAAAATGGTTTTATGTTAGGATTTTTGTTTGAATTTGATATTAAAATCTTAAAAAAAAAAAAAAAAAAAAAAAAATTATTATTGTTTTTTTTTGGCGTATCGGCCCGTAATTCGCGCGTATCGGCCCGAAACGTTAGCTTGTGCATGGGGAGAACCCTGGGCGGTATTCTTGGCTACCGTGCAGTGTTTGTAAGGACAGTACTCAATGTGAGGGTTTGGCATGAAATTTGCCATGGTACCACATACATGTACAGGGGAGGGCAGCTTCAATATGCATGGTTATTGAGTGGAGGGAAATGTAAAACTCTGCTGGAAAATTTCATGGGGCATCAAGGCAATGACCAAGGGCAGTGGTCAATCCAAAGCTTGCTTCTTACATGTAGTTGTACCATGGAGGATTCCTTCCTCCATGCTTGTACATGACGTAATCACACACTGTAAGTGAAAGTGATAAGGGGCTGTGTCGTCATGATTACAGCAGGCCTGTGGCTGTGCATGGAGAGATGAACTCTTACATATTTATACTGCTTACGCGCTTGCGGTCAAATCACAAAGAGTGCTGTCTTTGTCAAACTGTGATGTGACCACCGGCGCCGTAGTAACTTGGTACTGCTACAATCATGACAACACAGCCCCTTTAATAAGTAGCAAGCCAGCCCCTCCCCGCTCCCAGCAAACCCCTCTCTGGATCCATCCTAAAAACAAAAACTTTATGTATATGTACGGTAGGCCCTGTCTTTAACTACATGTAATAGTAAGGCATCACTTATTTGTTGATAATCGCATGGCTTCCTCCGTGGTTATTGGGTTCTGGTCGGCCATAACATTTTCTATATTATTTTGGCAGGGCTGGGGAAGGGGGGGGGGGGGGTTCAGGGTGGCTGCTGATTCCTGTGTGCTACCAACTATTAGGCCTAATAAGCAGGTAATGTACCTGCCACTACTAGTACTGTACGTTGCAGTAGTGTCAAGCGCATATTTAACTCCTTGAGCAGATTTAAACTTGCGCGGAGGAGTGCGGAAATTTCACAACTTAAGTTTGCGCGTGCAGGTTTACATATCGCGCAAAGGACCTCAAGTGCAAATTTCAAACCCCTTGCGCAAATATTGAGCACCTCCCATAGCATAAGTTTCTTACGGACTGTCCCCATAAAGTTTCGCTTTACGTCTTTGAATGTGAATGTCAAATGACCTTAAATTTACCAAAACAATTGTTAAAAATTTATCCAGGGTCTTTAAATTTAGTCTGAAAGCAAAAGTCGAACAAGGTGTTGTCCGGGAACTTTGCAGACGGTCCAGTACGTGTATGCAAGTCACCCTAGAGTCATCTCTAAATTTATACGTCTTTTTTTAATCTGCTATTTAGGCCTATTTAAGTTCATGTCAAAGAAGAGTACAATATTGCTAGACTTGAAATCAAGTCTACGTTGCCTTAAGTTGCCAAAAAGCCAAGCACTGCAGTACAAATTTCATGTGTGTGCGCGAAATCTGGCTCAAGCAAGTTTCATACTTGAGCAACTATTTTGCACTCAACAGTAGTAACAATTTTGCCTGGGGGAAAGCGAAATTTGGCTCAAGCAAGTTTCATACAAGGAGCAACTATTTTGCACTCACAGTAGTATACGATTTTGCCTGGGGGCAAGCACCCCCCTCCACAATCCTCCAGTCCTATTCATACAATCCGCCAGTTCTCGTCTCTATTAGTGTTAATTAATATTGATAAATCTAATAATTATTACCGGTACTATAGTAAAAATTATTATTAGCATCTGTTTTTTACCATGCACTTCCTCTTCCCATCAACCAATGTTATTATTGTATTGTTAATGTACAATGTACTAAGTCTATTGTAGGTGACTGAGTGAACTCAGTGAAAGCATCACTTGTGAATAGCCATGGGCTATGGGAGAACAGTTACAAATACCATGGAGGAAGGAAACGCTGAATATTCCTTACTAGGTTTGGTTGTTTGGTAAACAACCCCAATTTTAACAAGGAAAGGGCGGCTCCTTATCAAACATGTTAAAGGGGCCGTGTCGTCATGAATTTATAGCAGTAAATGAAATAACCCAGTAACTACGCACGCAAGTGCGCACCGGCGGTCTCACAGTTTGAGTTTAACAAAGACGGCACCCTTTGTGATTTGATCGCAAGCGTGCATGTGTGCAGTATCTGGGTGAGAGTTCATCTTTCCATGCACAGCTACAGGCCTGCAAGAATCGTGACAACACAGCCCCTTTAACAAGTCAAAACATCATACTTTTTAAATTATAAAGAATAAGACTAGAGTAGAGAGTTAGACTAAGGTCAAAGGGAGTAACTAAGACTAAAGAGTACGGTAAGACTATTTAAGAGGCTGCTCTTCACTCTGATCTTCTTAAAATAAATAATAAATATATCATTTTACCCTTAAAAAATAGCTTAGTATGACATTGATTATTGACATTTATGCAAACAGAAAGATCTCACGAGCAAACAATACGAACAATTCCACAGCAGTAGATTCTTTTACCGTCATTCACTCATGCCCGTGAGGCCGGCGCGGCGTAACCGACTCACACTGCACTGACACGGTCACCATGGACTCGGATCGCAGGCAGGAGGATCACGGGGCACCGTACACCCAGGGGCAGGGATATGAATACAACACGGACCCATTGACCATACGAGAATTCTTACCTTCGCTCTGTTATGACATGGAGACTGGAAATACAACGTCATGTGGCAAGGGGAATGCAGACTCGATAAACTGGATTTTAAAGATCCAGGATCTCCAAGAATCTTACGGGTAAATTAACAAAATTGATCAAAACAAAAGCCGGGGTGTTTTTGTACCGAGGAGATGTGCACTAATGGGAATATGGGGCGCCAAGTGAGCAAACATTTATATTTTTGTTATGCTTTAAAGCTAGGCGGAAGAGACCAAGATCGTCAAGAGAGGGCGCACTTGCAAATACCAACGATTTCCTCTTGCACAAAAGTTGCACGGTCTCTTTTTCAATTTTACTTTAGACCCATATTTTGTTGTCGACAAACTTTCCCCCAAGAGTTAATATCTGAATTACATTAATTTTCTATTTTGTCATCCTCGCCAAGTTTATTCCTAATAAGTTGAAAGAGAAAAATGAACAACTACTTTACCATTATTTTAAGTCATTAAAGGAAAAGTACACCTTTGGCTTTTGGAACCGTACATTTGCCTTAATGCTATACAATTGTAGATATATACCATAAAACTAACCTGTATAAATTTCATTTCAAAAGGTGGCAGCGTTTTTGAGATATCGCAAAAAATCTGGAGCGGTTGTGTTCACGCAGAAGTATTCGTCATTGGAATACACATTCTGAGAAGCGTTATGGCCATAACGCTTCTCAGATTCAAATTTTTGGAGTTAGAAGTGATATATTTTTCCATAACTGCAGTACTTCAAAGTGAAACGTTTCTCAAAATGCTTTATACTATCCTAAGCTGCTGTACCTTTTACCAAGTAAGTTATTATTGCCATAAATGTTTAGAGTCATTACCAAACGTATACTGACCCTTTAAGTTTAATAGTCAATTTTGGCACAATACTGCACAATGCATATGACAGGGGTAAGACACAACAAAATGCAACTGTTGAAACTCATTCAGTCAATTCAAATAAATTTAAACTGGTTTAATCAAAGTCAATAAACAAAAATAGTAGTTGTTTCAATAAAGTATATTATAATAACACAAGGTCTGTTCAGTGGCGCCAACGAAACAAACATTTAAATTTAAATCAAATTATACACCAATTTTGTTTAAGCAAATTGACTTTATTGCCAAAATCACTGAGACAGTTATACTGATTAGTTATCACAGCAGAATTTAGAAAAAAACAACAACTTTGCATAATTGTTCAGTGGCGTAACCAGTAGCCCCCCCCCCAAAAAAAAAAAAGAGATCTTAAAAAATGCACAAATGAATAATTAGATACATTAAAAAGCCCGGCTCCCCCCCCCCCAATTTTGTCTTTGTCTCCACTTGACACCTCCCCCAATGAAAAGGACTGGTTACGCCACTGGATTGCCCATACAGAGCACAACGAAGATGGACTTTGCATACTGCAGACGTTTCCTCTTCAGCATTATGGTGGTGGTTGAATTTTTTTTTATTCATTTATCAAAGTGTGTAAGCACTTATGCATGACTGCAGTGGTTCCAACCACTTTGAATCACTGGCTTAGACCATAAAGGTAACATCTCATAAAAATGCAGAGTCAAAATATACAAGAATTGCTAACGGTTATTTATCATGTGTTCCTTTTCACTATTACTGTCATAAAAGGTAGTACCTTTGGGGAAATTACACCTAATTATAAAACAGAATAAATCTATTCTTTCTTTTTCCCTTGGCGTTGGACAAACTCCTCAGTACGTTTCCAGTACCAGAGCACCTGGAATGCAACGAGACCGTTACCCGCCGTGGCAGCCACATAACTCAACATCATCATGGTGTCCCCAGTCTCTTGTATAGTGGTGAAGATCCTGGCAATACTACCCAGAAACAAAAGGAAGACAGTGACCGCTGATAGCTGTCCAGTGTGACCATTGTTGAAGTTAGTCGTGGCTTGCATCAACTAGTACCAGGGAAACAACAAGAAGTGTCATTTTAAAGCCATGTCCACGTTTAGGTGAAAAGTATCCAAACTGATTCAAAAGACTAGTCCGAGCAGCTCGTTCATGGGCGTTTACACCAACGCAGCTATGGCTGCCGCATGCACGCATCAACGCACACGCACTGTGAATCCTCCATGCTGATTGGTACATATGAGCGGCCGACGCACTATTGTCGCGTTGCGCATGCGTACGGCAGCCACAGCTGCGTGGTGTAAACCACCAAGAATGAGCTTGTGTACACTACATTTACCTGCCACTGCTAGTAGGCCTACTGTATGTTGTAGTAGTGTTGCGCGCACATTTAACACCTTTGCAGATTTAAACTTGTGCGGACTGCGCAAATTTCACGGCCTAACTTAAGTTTGCACGAGCAGGTTTACATAATTTGCGCAAAGGACCTCAAGTGCAGACATAAGTTCGCTGACGTGGTATTCTTGTGTTGAGCGCATATGCGACAGCCATACCTGCAGTGGTGTAAAACTTCTTAAACGAGTGCTGCTCAGATTAGTATATACTTGATGAGAAAGCCACTATGTTGAATATATTCACAGTCACCAATCTTTCAAAACTTCTGAACTTATGTATTCTAAAGTTTAGAAAACCGTTTGTAGGACATCAGGTGAAGCACAGTCTTCTAGGCGTTCAGGTTGGCTCAGTGGTTTCTTCACTGCCCTCAACCTCTGTGGACCCTGGTTCGAATCCCGGACCTGGAGCCTTGCATGTGGATCGGGTTTTCAGTCCCTACATGTTCCTGATTGCATGGGTTTCCCCCAATTGGGGCTTTCCTCCCACGTCTAAAACTGAAATTTCTTCATTGTCTTCTTTAAAACAAAAAGGTGCGATGTTTCCGTCGGGATGATTTGACAACCATATAATTCAGATTCAGTGTATCTTGCAAAGGATCAACAGTGGCTACACATACCCAGCGGCATAGCGACCCGGGGGGGGGGGGGAGGGTGGGGGGTGGGGAGGGGTGACACACAGTCCGTAAATTGAGCACCAAACTTACCCGAGTAAGGGCTAAGGCTAAACACAATCTATTCGGCAAGCCTAGAGATTTGCTAACTGGGTATTTGCCGACTGAAATCTTTTAGTTTGATCATTGTTGTGTGAGAAGTCCAACTTTGAATGACCAAATTGAATATTATCGGCACCATGAGGGCCTCTAAGCTCTGAAAACACTTGAAAACCGTAGAGCATCCACGGTCTTCGCCCCCAACTGCCCTTGCAGAATTTCCGCCCCTCAGACTTCATTAGGGACATTAAATTACATGTCCAAAATAAAACACGTTTTTTTTCAGCAACTTGACTGCATTTTTTTTAGCCCAGAAGAAACAAAAAAATCGAAGAGTGTCTGGGGAATTCGCCCCTGGACCCCTATTAGAATTGTTGCCCCTATAAACTTAATATTTATTTTCGGCTTGACGGTCCTCCTTAGCCCTAAAACCACTTAAAACCATAGAGCGGCCGGGGGCTGTGTCCATATCCTCCAACAGGAGATTTGCAAAAAATTTACCGTTTTAAAGATTGCATTTCTTATTTGAGTCGTCTAATGCTCGGAATCTGAGGGCAATTTTAAACCTTGAAATCAATGAAAAACCACATGAGCGCTCGGGGGCCTTCGTGAGTCCCATGTTATGGTGCTTTTACTTTCATTTGGTGATGTCAGTCGGTAAATTTAGGCCCTCGTTACGCCGCTACACACACCTACCTTACTGAGAATTGTGGATGCTATGTTGGTACCCTGCAACATGGCCAGTATGTGAATAGGAACCAACCCTGATAGTAGAGCCCACATGATTGTAACATAACCTACGACATATAAGATCGTCTGAAGCATTTGTTCCTTGAAGTAAAAGCACAGAGTGGCGATACATGATGTCTGGATGGCAAGAAACAAGGCCTCCCCCCATGCTCTGTTTGGAAAGAAAATTTAAATTAGATAGAGGAGCTTCATTTTTATAAAGGTTTGGGCTCGATTTGCGATTTTACAAAGTACTAAGATTCCTCTTAAAGGGGCTGTGTCGTCATGATTATAGCAGTAAATGGAATAACTCAGTTACTACGTGCGTGTGCGCCGACGGTCACATCACAGTTTGACAAAGACGGCATGCTTTGTGATTTGACCGCACGTGCGCGCATGTGCAGTATCTGGGTGACAGTTCATCTTTCCACGCACAGCCACATGCCTGCTATAATAATGACGACACAGCCCCTTTAAGATATGGTCAGTATTACCATAGTGATTTGTATTGTGACATCACACTTCGTTAAGCAACCTTAAGATTGATTCACAGTTAAAATCACCCTTAGCCCTTTCTGAAATTGAGCCAAAGGCCTGGATACCATCTGTTACAAGAGCAATATAAAGTATGAAAAATGAGAGTAAAAGTATGCAAGGTTGGTTCACACAAAGCAAATTTGTGATATCAAAAGACAATTGGCTGTAATAGTTTTCAAGATTTTACCATTCTCTTTTGGGTCAGTGTTTATGTGAATTTGAACCTAATACAGAAATGGACTTTGGTTCATTGGTTTTGAGGATTTGACCCTAAGTCTTCCTGAATGTCCTTGGTATTTCTGGAGTCCTCAGACACTGAGGGATGGGGTTGGGGTTGGTGGGGGTGACTTACGAGAAAGGGAAGGAGTTTGCTACTGCATAGGCCCAGGTGAACGAGATTGCCATCAGTTCAAACGTCACTGCTGTCACATTGATGCCGGCACCACTCTTAGACATCAGTATCTTGATGATCTGTGGCAGTTTCACTGTAAGAGGATACAAGGTACCAGACATAGTAATTATTTCCCTATCTCTTTGGTACAATGGCATTAAGGCGCAAAACTTTATCTATCCGATTCCTAAAGCAAAATGGTTACACAAAATCCAAACCTTTGGACTCTGATAAAATCACTTCCAGGCATGGTTTCTTCAGCTTTTAACCCTTTCGTTACCGAATTGTTTGGACATAAACAACCACTGAGGACCACACTGTTTGACCACTCAAGCGTGAAACACAAAATCTTACACAACAGAAAGCTTTAACTCAAAGGCAAATTTTACAAACTCTATAATCACCTTGAAGATGTTGTTTTACAGCAAAATAACAAAATTCTCACCTTTTGAATTCACTTTCTTATAATCTAAAAACTATGAGATTGGCCAATAAATGTCCAAGTTCTTGGTCTTTGTTTCCTAAGTGAGAACTGTAAACTCAAACACTTTTCGTACACAATTATACGGCACTTTGTAGTTGTTTGGCATTTTGGATCTTTCCACTCCAATTTGAAGGGATTGCGCAATAGCAACCTTATTTTATTTTACCATCATTAGAAAGATCCGATCTTTCTCTTTCCAATGATGGTAAGCTTGGGTATGGAGAGTGAACATGGACGGAACTATAGCTTCATAACAAATGGCCTTTGAGCTCAGGTTTGAGTGTTTTTTTGTGTGTAAGCTTGGTCGACTAAAGTCGCCAATGGTAAAGAAGAGTGGGTATGAGTGCAGTCGACTAAAGTCGCCTATGGTAAGGAATGGGTTAAGTGGTGAGTTGACATATCAAATGCAAATTTAACCAGGGATCTGATTTGTTTACAAGTACATCAGCATCACCAGGCCTCGATTTAAGAAAAACAGGGGCAGGCCTTTGCTGGCCAAATCAGAGAAATTGTACTAGGGCATACTGGCCAAGTTGGTTGTGACAGTGCAATTTTTCTGGAGGGCATGCTGGCCAACTCAACAGGGCATGAGGCCAATGGCCTCGGTGGTCTCGGTTAAGATCAAGGCCTACATCACCAAGTATTACAAACTTACCCATGACCGATCCAACGATGATGCCAAGGCCCAACCCTTTGCTCAGGGCAATCTTCAAACATGGTCCTGTGAACAAAAGAAGCTGAAATTATCAGATACCATTCAAATTCCCGCATCACATTTTTTTTTTCAATGCAAAACATTCTTTTGTTATCCATCAGACATTGACCTTCCTTGAGCTGAGGCAGAGGATGAAGAAGAAAAATGCAAACAAACCAATAAAATAAATAGACCCAAATGCATATGAAGTCACTGTGAGCATTTAGTTCAGGAAAGCTGAGGTCAAAACAGCTACAACACACGTTCGATGCTAAGTTTGACCTCAAAGATGGCGGCGAATGCATAGGTCTATAACAACAGGAATACAAGTCTTGCCCTGTCAGGATTTTTTGCTGAAATCTTATCAATGAAGTTGATTACATACACTTTTTGGGCAAAATTGAGCACTATCCTAGAATTGAGCACATTCGCGCAAATTGGAAATGCGTTCCACCGGCATTGTTGCGGTCATCAGTTCAAGACTTTCAGCCGAAAACTTATCTTTTTTCTGAAACGTATCTGACACAGTCGTACCATCAAGTTGACCCGCAGCATCTCCTGCGTACTTCAGGTGAGTTTAAAGTAGCTTATTGTAGAGGTCTTTGTTGGATTTTGGAGCAGTTTTTTGTCACTCCCTGTCTGACGGATTTGAATCTTGCCAGGCATTTGTCATGTTTGTACACAGATACCAAGTTTTGAATGGAGTTTACTCGGATGCTACCAGGCCTGCTTGCTTCATTCTTGAAAGGGCAAGGGCACCAAGGCATCTTCTACTTGATAACGGGCACCTCTATGAGGAAATCCTAACATTCTATTGGAACATTTCAAGGGCATCAAGTCAATTGCCTTCATTGCCTCCACGAAGATTCAGGCCTGTGCTAAATAAGCCAGATAATGTCCAAATGTTAAAAAAAGCATTGTAGGGTCCAGTAACTCAGACTAGTACGGGTATGGCTGATTTTGTATGGCGAAAAAAATCCACAAAAACACAAAAAAGAAATAAAATAAAACACAATGGGTGATGTGGCAATGTGTAACAAAATTACTATACTAACTAGTACTTCACTAGTACCAAAGTAGGCCTACTAACTAAAACAAGTGGTGATAACTATCACATTGTCACTCAAGTCACTGTCAGCTGATCAGCTGATCGTGAACCGGCTTTTTAATTTTCTGCACTAGTCTTTTTCGTGTCGCTATGTGTGTGTATTCGTTCGTCGTGCAGTCCTCCGTCGCTGAACGCAAACAGACAATGTAACCGCCGCAAAAAGACTGCTGGAATAACAACTAGTGCAGGAATACGACACGCGTGCTGAACAGCAACCATCATGGCTCCTGTCGTTGACATGGGCTTCCAGTAGACCCAGTAACTGGGGCGCTGTACTCCTTTTTTGAAATTTTTGACATTATCTGTCGTACTAGCGCCCCAGTCCGTGGTATATATGGAAAGTGCTCCGATTCGGAGTCCGAAGCGGTTTTTTTCTGAATCAGTTACAAAATTGTCAAAATTGCAACAAGGACTCGACAGAATTGCTTGAAAATCGCCTACTGGCTTCTCCAAGTATCTACGGTGAAATAAAATGCAGTTAATTGTACTCACGATCATTTTTGGTCCTCCAAATCGATGATTTTTAGCCCACTATCACGCATATATCAAATTTGCCGTTAGAATCGCCATTTTGAATGTGATACTCAACGACCGTTTCCTTATATCTAAAACGCTGCGAGGATTGCGTGTTCGCTGAGGCCCTGACTTTCATATTGTTTTCCGCGCAGTCAACGCAGGATACCAGGCTGTGTGTAGCGCCAATGTTCGCTGATGCCCTGACATTCATATTGATTTGCGCAGTCAACGCAGGATACCAGGCTACACAGCTGGTATCCTGCATTGACTGCGCAAATCAATATGAATGTCAGGGCATCAGTGAACATTGGCGCTACACACAGCCTGGTATCCTGCGTTGACTGCGCGGAAAACAATATGAAAGTCAGGGCCTCAGCGAACACGCAATCCTCGCAGCGTTTTAGACATAAGGAAACGGTCGTTGAGTATCACATTCAAAATGGCGATTCTAACGGCAAATTTGATATATGCGTGATAGTGGGCTAAAAATCATCGATTTGGAGGACCAAAAATGATCGTGAGTACAATTAACTGCATTTTATTTCACCGTAGATACTTGGAGAAGCCAGTAGGCGATTTTCAAGCAATTCTGTCGAGTCCTTGTTGCAATTTTGACAATTTTGTAACTGATTCAGAAAAAAACCGCTTCGGACTCCGAATCGGAGCACTTTCCATATATACCACGGACTGGGGCGCTAGTACGACAGATAATGTCAAAAATTTCAAAAAAGGAGTACAGCGCCCCAGTTACTGGGTCTAGGCTTCCAGCACAAAGCAAAGATTTGACAGAAAATTCCACCAAACGCCAAGGACTTATCGCACAGGCAGACGTACGCAAATCTTCTCCATCGTCTCTGAGTCTGACATGTCTGAAAGTAATGACTGACCAATTATTGAGGGATAAATTTGCCAAACAAAGTAAGTCTCGATTCGAAAGTTGATGTCTGGTTTTAGAGAGGACAGGGTTCGTTGGGCCAAGAAGCGGAGGTAGTCCAGCGTATCCAACAAAACAAGTGTGTCATGCTCGAATACTGTTTACAATCTCCCTACTTTAGATCACAGTCTTTGCTTCTGTTCCTTACCCTCAAAAAAGTTGAACTTTTCGAAGAATTCGACGTAGCATTCTTCTGGTAAAAGGAGCATAACAAGCCAGGGAAACGTCCCTTCGTGTGTGGTGGTGGCCGCCATTGTTGAATGTGGTCGCAAGAGGGCGCTCGAGGCTGAAGTGAGCACTAAATTTCGTGCTGGCACCAAATTTCAAATAGTCAGTCAACGACCGTCACAAACGGTCAACATCATTCACAGAATTTTGCATGATGCCCAATTTTCAATTGAAAATGTTTCAACGAAAAACTGTGAAATATTACCTTTTTTTCTCCGTAAATGTGTTCCTCATATCCTACACTAATATGCATAGGCCCCCAAAATTAATTACTCCACTAATTAGCTCAGCCCAATCGGCGCCATAACTAGGGTGAAATTTTAGGGGGGCACAAGGGGGTGCCCACAATTAATTTGTCCACTAAATAGTTCACCTCAATTCATTAATCGACTGCATATTATTTTGCCCACTTGCGAATGTAATATACAAAAACACGCAAATACCGATTTTTCAATTGAAAGTGTTTCAACGAAAAAATGTGAAAAGTATTAACTGTTTTCTTCATAAAATGTGTTCCTTATATCCTGCACTAATATGCATGGTCGCCCCAATTTAATTACTCCACTAAATAGCTCTGCCCAAGTAATTAAACAACTGCATTTATTTGCCCACTTGCGAATCAATATCCCCAAAACACGCAAGTACCGATTTTTCAATTGAAAGTGTTTCAACGAAAAAATGTGAAATATTTTGTTTCTTCATAGATGTGTTCCTTACATTCCAAATTAAAATGCATAGGCGCCCCCAACTAATTAATTTACTAATTAACTCAACCCAATTGCGTATATTTGCCCACTTGCTAGTGCAATATACAAAAACAAACAAATACCGACTTTTCAATTGAAAAGGTTTCAAGAAAAAAATGTAAAATATATGAACTTTTTTCTTCATAGATGCGTTCATTATGTCCCAAACTATTAGCACAGGCGCCCCGAAATAAAAAGTCCACTAAGTAGCTCAGCCAAATTTATTAATCAACTGCGTATATTCGCCCATTTGCGAATGTAATATACAAAAACACACAACTACCGATTTTTTAATTGAAAATGTTTCAACGAAAATCTTTGAAACAAAATTTTTGTTCTTTGGGGCACCTTGCCTTGCAGCAAGCCTTGGTGCGCCAGGGTTAGGGGTTAGGGTTAGGGTTAGGGTTGGGGTTAGGGGTTAGGGTTAGGGTTTGGGGTTAGGGTTAGGGTTAGGGTTAGGGTTAGCAGTAAGCCTTGGTGCGGCGCAGCAAGCCTTGGTGGGTTAGGGTTAGGGTTAGGATTAGGGTTAGGATTAGGGTTAGGGTTAGGGTCAAGGTTAGGGTTAGGGGTTAGGGTTAGGGGTTAGGGTTAGGGTTAGGGGTTAGGGTTAGGGTTAGAGTTAGGGTTAGGGTTAGGGGTTAGGGTTAGGGTTAGGGGTTTGG
The DNA here is from genome assembly GCA_911728455.2 of Marthasterias glacialis. NCBI lineage: Eukaryota > Metazoa > Echinodermata > Asteroidea > Forcipulatida > Asteriidae > Marthasterias > Marthasterias glacialis. Next base: position 1,820,913 of record OU452233.1, on the reverse strand, counting down.
GTTAGGGTTAGGGTTAGGGTTAGGGTTAGGGTTAGGATTAGCAGTAA